>JACEEZ010007106.1:0-48575 GCA_016584305.1 Chionoecetes opilio
TCATGCAAGCTTTTTCTGGCCCCAAAATCCCTAAATGGTATTTAAAATTTTTGTTTTTTGAAAGTACTAAACCCTTTTAAAGCACTTGGTTCAGTCATGGTTGCATCCTGTGATTATGTATAAATAGGCTCTCCAGAAATAAAGGGACCAACACATAGCAACATACCTTTTTAATGATTCCCAAAACAGACAAACTGCACCAGAATCGTGAAAAAATGAATTTCAATGTAATTGAGGTCATTGACCTCTCACTATCCTCAGAGGTCAATCTGACTTACCTCCCTATCTGAAAAATTAACCTTATGGTATGTACTAACACTGGTGTTGAAATTTATCGCCCATCGACTGATGGACGGCAACAAACTTTTGAAATTATAATATTAATTAACGTGAACTCACCTTGCGATTACCCAAAATTTTACCTAAGCTGCACTGATACCCTATTTAGACGCTAACTAAGGTATACTCAGCAGTGGCAGATGGGTTGATGATATGAAGGTTTTGATCATATCTTGAGGGAGTATTGGGGAACGTTGTGGTACACGAATGGCAGGGCGGCTGGCTTTTGGTAACGTAATGGCGGCGCTGAGTGGTAGGCCTACGTAGCTTTTCACAGCTGGTCGCGATATTATAAGATGTGTTTTACACCTCGTCCTCGTCTTAATCGATTGATCGGTTACAGCTTACTCATATTAAGATGAGTTTGACTACACCTTAGTGTACAATCAAAGACTGACTACAACTTCATAGTGTAGGTGATAACGCGTGACTGATGTCTTGACTAAAAATCCTTTTCAAGACAGCTGGAGCTTACAGTGGAGCACGTTCCAATCATTTACTCCTATACGTGGAAGTTTCCTCACAATTCTTATATTATGTTAATCCTTTGATTAATTGTGGTTTATAGGGTGATACCACCAAAATTATATTACTATATCTAAATACATCTTAATTTATACCCAAATCTATAATAATATATACATAGGTGGTAATTTTTATTCATATCCCGCCTCCGTCCTGGTAGGCGCCAAATTCCACCATTCAAATTAATACCATTCTCATAATTATAGAGCGGTTTTAGTGGATAATTTCCACAACAGGGAAAAACTTTCATGCTTTAGTCATAATTTGTACAATTGTTATGATTATAATTATCTGCTGCACTATTGCACCATCTCTGCTTCTAGTGCGTGTTGCTTGTGGGAAAACGTGGGCTCTAAATTCCTAGATCAATTGACTTTTAATAGATATTTGTTTAGTTGACTTTTAATATAATGTTTTTAATAGATGGTCAGTTAATCTTGTTAAATTCATCAGCTTTCATCGGTGTCCTCAACTTAGCGAATTTTATTTTTCCTAATACAGAATACGGCAATTTATGTTTTGCTGAAGACTTTGAAGGTGATTTATGAAGAGCTGAAGCTTATCTCACTGTAACCCTGATGTAAAAAAAATGCAGAACACTTTGAAATATTAACATCAATTATCATGTTATTGGATGGCTGTTTGTGCCTTGAGTTCAAACGCATTCCTCATTTTTGACGACTGGTAAAATATCGACTTCTTACTAAAATGAGCTTATTCTTGGGTTACAATGTATAAACTAGAGGGCATGAATTTTGAGTAATCACGATAACATCAGTAAGAATTAAACATCATTACAAGTACCATGCCATGTGGACGCAACAACTAGTGTAAAACTCCAACAAAGAAAGAAAAAAATCCACCGGTTCCGCATTTAGTAATTAGTATCAAACGTATAATGAAAAAACATATATGCGCAAATAATTTCAATGTTGACAGAATCATAAGTAAGTATTAACGTCCTTGAGGTTAATCTCTTATATCATTCCTACAAAACAAGGAAAAGTGACGTAATTGACCAATGCAATGTTGCTTTATTTCGTTTTGTGTATTTCTTTATTTGCGTTTTGCACGAAACCCCAGTGCCCCATCGACGGGCTGACGCAACCCCGAGTTTGTTTACATGGGCAGGAACCACCACCTCTCTCTGCCACCTGATGACCTTTCAGACATTCCTGGAGAGAGAGAGAGAGAGAGAGAGAGAGAGAGAGAGAGAGAGAGAGAGAGAGAGAGAGAAGAGAGAATTATCACGTGTTTCCCGGTGTTCGCCTGAGGTTGTGCAAACTAGTGGTATAGTGAAGCTTCCACGACGCAGTATGATGATGCAATGTAGCAGATCTGTGACACTATAGGAAACCGCGCCTTCTTTTTGCCAGCTTCCTATTGGCGGGGAGCGGGGCAGACCCAGCTGAATGGTATGTGGTGCCTTCGTGGGATGCCGGTACGGTTGCCACCAAGTAAACACCGTCCCCTATGCCACTACTCGCTAGAAATCGTCTCGTAAAGTCATACAAAGCTTCATTTCTATTTTATTTATTTTCCTAAATTATACGTGATGGTACTCAGAACAAGAATCAAACTAATTGTTCTTGGCTTCTGAATGTGGATTGATGTAGATGTAAGCAGCTGAAAGCCTTCTGCAACACAGCTAGCAATGTTGAGGTCGGCTACTTAACGGAGCGCCGAGGCGACGGAGATCAGATACACACTTGCGCCACAGTGCTCACACCTCCTGGTCATTAGCCGCAGCACTCCAGCCACAGCCCAACCTTCCTTCCTTCCTTCTTGGCAATGGCAGGTTAGTATAACCCTTCTCGGAAAGGGTGTTCAGCCCGCCTTTCTATTCCGCTTTCAATATTTACATACAACCCGTAGTTTCTCCTCCTTGGAAAATTCCATGCAGTGTGCACAATCATGCTGTTCTGGTGGTTCATAGTAATGTGATAAACTTCATGCCCGTAAACGTGAATGCCCTGGAAAACTTATAGTGCTGTGGGTGACCTGAACGACACAGCCAGTTATAGTGCAATCATGTGTGGTTCATCTGTAATGTTACTGTACAATATTATTGTAAGATTTCTGAGGTTTACTTCCTGATGCTAATAGCCTGACATCTTTCCACCAGCCACGATGAAGCAAACCTACGGTGACACACCCTTGCACATGCTCCGCCCAAAGCTCTCTTCAACTTCACGTCCCAGGCCTTGGGCTTCGTCACTCAATCCCTTGGACTCCGAGAACCATCCTCGTATACCACCGCTGACGATGACGATGCCCTGTGTCGCTACGGCCTCGACATCCGTGAGAAAGACGAGGAGACCGGCCTGGACACGTATTCCCTGAGCGAAGTGTCATACCACGAGACTTACGATGACTGTTGGATTGTCCTTTATGATAAGGTGAGTCAAGTTCTTAATATTTGTGTTCATATGTAACAGTTTACTATAATTTGTTTTTTTCATGGTGGTATTGAGGCTGAGTCCAGCAATTCTCCGTTCAATCATAATCATCGTTACATGACGCTTTCAAAAAATTGAATGGCAGTGCAGTTGATATAACCTACCATAGTCTGGTGATTAACATTAGAATCTCCATAACAATCAAGCATTCGTAAGGTTTTTGTGCTTTCTTCTGTAGGAAACATTTCCGCATGACACCTGTGCGTACTATTAGCACAGGTATTTTACCACCGTGTGAAATCTAATTGTAGCCCTTGTTGTACTTCAGGTGTTTGACGTGACGAGGTTCCTCCTGGAGCATCCTGGCGGCGAGGACGTGATTCTGGAGAACGCCGGCCGGGACGCCACCCTCGCCTTCCAGGGCGTCGGCCACTCCACGATGGCCCTGCGCGCCCTCGACGACTACTTGGTGGGCATTGTGCGTCCCGAGGAGAGGATGTACACCAACCAGAACACATACAGACAGGAACGCACGATGAGGACTTGACATCCAAAGAGCAAGACTCCCAGAGTCTCCTCGGGAATGACTGTTCCGCAGCATTTACCAAGGCTAAAGAAACCTTAGTCATCATCTTGTTACCATTCTCTCATCGCCAAAGTTTCATTATAGAATCACATTTATATTGAAGCATCGCCATCTTCATTCATTCATTCCAGTAATCATCTTTAAGTTATGATAGAAGTAAGTCCACATACCTGAGTTACACCTCGCTTGTCATAATGATGGCAAGATAGATCAAGACTTATTTTGTACTTTATTTTTCTAATAAAATGAATATGTAGGCTTTGTTTTGGCTCACATTTTCAAACTATGATCTACATTTTTTTTTCAAACAAATTTCTTAGTGAATAAACAGTTGTAATAGAATGAAACCACGCCACGGAGGGGAGGCCTGCAGAGTCCCCTTCCGTCCTCTTCTTGGCTAATGGGGTTATAAACAAGGGAAGCACGGAGACGCCGTAAGCCTCTTCCACTCCCACCTGCTTCTCCAGTTCCTATTATTTACCTCTTTACTTTCTCTCTTTATCAGTTCTCTTTACTCAACAACTTTCTTGCTCTTCCTCTGATCCACACTTCTCTCCTCGTCCTTCCTCCACCTCCTAAATACTTGCTGACTCGTGGGATTCAGATTCATAGGGCAAACTGAAACATTAAACCCTTTCGAAAAAAAATATATAGTGAAACATTCGACTCATATCATCATTATGAAACGAAATACAGGTTATAACAAGACATACAATAATGTCTATAGTGTATACTGACATTAGAGGGTAAGCTGAGAGACCGAACACACACACACACACACACACACACACACACACACACACACACACACACCACACACACACACACAACACACACACACACACACACACACACACACACACACACACACACACACCACACACACACACACACACACACACACACACGAAGATTTACAAAAAATATAACTGAACTGATAACTCTACTACCTGACAGAATGAAAACACTTAGTGAAAAATCGTGACAAGAACTTTGTAGTTTGTACTTATCGTCCACACGGTATAAAGGGTCAAAGGTTACGTGTATGTGTGTGTCATTTACCCAGTGCCTGAGCACGCGCTGGACACGCGATCTCCACCTGTTACCCTCCCGGAAGAGATTTGAGCTTACAGAGACCGATCTTTGGGTAAGCTGAGACTTCATACACCACACAACCCCAGCCCCTTGCTCAAATGAATGGTGTGTGCGTATGTGTGTGTGTGTGTGGGGTGTGTGTGTGTGTGTGTGTGTGTGTGTGTGTGTGTGTGTGTGTGTGTGTGTGTGTGACTGTGTGTGTATGTGTGTGTGTGTGTGTGTGTGTGACTGTGTGTGTGTGTGTGTGTGTGTGTGTGTGTGTATCTGTGTGTGTGTGAGTGACTATGAGTGTTTGTGTGTGTGGTGTGTGTGAGTGACTATGTGTGTGTGGTGTTTTGTTTTGAGCCCTTAATTAAAGCAGTGGTTCTCAAACTGGGGGTAATTACCCCCGCGGGGGTAATGAAGCCGTTTCTGGGGGGTAACGAGGCACTTTCTGAAAGTAATAATTCGCTGGAGTAAATTTATAAATAATAATAATAAATAAATACATAAATAAATGAATAAATGAATATTAATACAAATTAAAATAAACTATACTATATCCAGAGATCTGGAAAATATGTGAAGTACGTAAAAAAAAAAAAAAAACTTCACATAAAACAGTTCTTTTTGCAAAAAAACCTAATTTAATGATTTCTGCAGAGATGTAGGGCTAACTAAAATGGACCAAAATAACAACATTTTTATCCAATCTCTGCAACGTGATAATTTCATGTCCTGGCTGTCCACTGATGGTCAGACTGACAGAGCGGTATTTCAGTCTTCTGTTTATGTCCTAATTTATATACATGAGTTAAAAGTTTATACAGATTTTGGTTAACGGAATGGAGCCACAGATACGCAAATCTGCAATTCGCCCCAGCTGCCACCTGTGATTTAGAGAGGAGCTTCTCAGTCTATAAAAATGTGTTGACTGACAGAAGAAATCTGAACAAAATTCATGGTTCAGTTGCTTTTACAATCGTTCAGCAGTCTGAGCTTATATATTTTTATGTACAATGTTTCGTATCGGTCTGTTGCAGAATTTCATTCGGGGGAGAGCGTTAGCTAATTTAAAAAGTAATCATATGTTCCTTTTCATTTTTAAATTTTTTTTTTTAAGCTATATGTACTTAATTTCAGTTTATATGGCTTGCTGATCATTCAGTATTTATAAGGCTATGTTTGAAATATCAATAGATTTTCAGGGGGAATCCACACCTGTCCCTCCTCTGGAGAATTGTGGTTCATGACTGTACATAACATAGTTTTAATAGGACGATCCGAAACACATGAGCGACAGGTAGCTAGCCTACTGTACTTTTGTACTGTACAAGCACTAACTCGGGGTATTGCGCATCTCGGTATATCGGGTTCGTGAGTTAGTAACATAAGAACATAAGAAAATAAGGAAAGCTACACGAGTTCGTAAGACCTACACTGGTTAGTTCCTGTTACTTAACACTACCTACATCCACCTTTCAATCCCATCCCTGAATTTTATCTAGCCTCCCTTTAAGCTCCCAATGACTCTGCACTAACACCTGTCTACTGATCCCATTTCCAATCATTCACAACCCTATTTGTGGACCTGTTCTTCCCTATTTTCTTTTTTAAATATCGTTTTTTCCAGCTTGGACTCCGTTCTTCTTGTTTCTACAAACCCTGGTTACTACCGTAAGAACTTTTCCTACCTCTCCCTTTTATCCACTTAAAAACACTATCAAGATCGCCCTTACTCTGCGTCTCTCGATTGAGCTAGTGTAAATAGCTTCAATATCTCTCATAATTAACGTTACGCATCCCATCTCGCTCCTCTCTCTCTCTCTCTCTTCTCCCATCTCTCTCTCTCCCTCTCCTCTCTCTCTCTCTCTCTCTCCTCTCTCCTTCCTCCACTCTCGTCTCTCTCTCTCTCCTTCACATCTTTTCCTCCCTCTCTCCCTATTTCTTGTCTGCTCCCCACTCCCCTTCCCTCCCTCCTCCCTTCTTTGCCGTGCTTTCTAGGACGCCACAAAGCAGGAGAGGGATGAAAGCAGCAAGACTAAAGGTTTAGAAAAAAAGACAACGAGAACAATTAGTACTCAGAACAGATTCACACACAATTAGTACACACACACAACACACTACACATTAGTAGCAACACACACACAATTAGTACACACACAACACGCACACACACACACACACACCACACACCGTAGTGTAGGGGATCACGCTCGGCTCCAACCGAGAGTCCCTGGGTTCGCTCCCCGGGCGAGCGGAAACAGTTGGGCCTGTTTTCCTTAAAACCCAGCCCCTGTCCACCCAGCCGTGAATGGTTACCGGTGTTAAGCCGGAGTTTGTGACCTGCTCTCCGGGGTGCTGGCTTCGCCAAAAACTAAGCACTAAATGAATGATACAAAATGTTGATATGGAGACGGGTCCATACGAGCGTCGCTCTGGCCCTGTAAAATACAATTAGATAAAAAATTAATACACACATGCACACACACACACACGCACAATTAGTACACACGACACACATTAGTACACACACACACACAATTAGTACACACACACAATAGTACACACACACATTAGTCCACACCACACAATTAGCACAAAACACACACCCACACACACACACACACACACACACACACACACAGAACACACACACCACACACACCACACAACATCCGACTCTCCACAAGACTACAGTACATCCAAACACTAAGTAAGTTTCCCGCAAGGCAGTGCTGCATGAATCACACAGAGGCCACCACCAGAGCTGGCTTGCCCGCGCCGGTCCTGGCTCCTGCCTGGGCTCTTGCTATACAACTTTTTTCTTGCCGCACCCCTAACCTTCGTGACTATATTCACCTATATATTGCACTGATTAACAAAATACATGGAAGGCAGTACATGTGTCGTCCATTATTAGCCATGTCAAGCGAAGGCTCTCGGGTGGCCTATAGTTGCGACCCTCCGACCACCACCACAAACCCTCACAGCGCCGTGACTATATTAGCATGACTTATTTAATCGTTATTGTATTCACCTCATAAGCATTAGTGAGTAGGTTCTGTATATAAAATATCTTTTTAGTTCTTGCCCATGGTTTTTGCCATGTAAAATGACAAACTTAAAGTATATCACAGTATGGGGGAGTATAGTGAGGTATTCAATATAACTTCTCGATTATTTTTTAGCTGGGTGCTCCAGTTAGCTCATGGTAAAGTGTTGGTGTTTTTTCAATACATCACAAAAAAAGTGATGGGTTCGATTACCCCCACAAATCCATTTACAGATTTCAAAGCTTTTACCGAACTTGACCCCGTCCCCCTCAACCCTCTGGGGTCTGTCCGACCTCCCTCCCCTGGCCCGTGTAAGGTATAACTGAATAGGCAAGACGTGGATGAGAGGATCCCCCCACCCATCCCATCCCCCTTCCCTCGACTTCCCTCCCTCTGCCGGAAGAGAAGGTAACTGATAGACATCACCCGCTCCACCTCCCGTCCCCCTACCTCCCTCCCTCTACGCCAGGGGAAGGTAACTGTGGATGAGAGCTCCCCCCATCCTAATCCCCCTCCCACACTCTGACCGCCCATCGACCTCTCTCCCTCCGGCCAAGGGAAGGTACTGATGGATGACGCGACTTTGTTTAGAGTATCCCTAAAAAAAAATTATAAAAAAATAGTAAAAAAGAAGAAAAAAAAAAATGTAATAATAGTAATGGGTTGTATATAGTAATGATAATATAATGGGGTAAATTAGTTCATAGTAATGGGAGGTTGTATCTGATGGGGAAAGATGTGGTAGGGGGTTTTCCAAGCATGGGTTGGTTCAAGGGTCGTGGCAGGATAGGGTTGCAGGGTGAGACGTGATGACAGTTGGTTCAAAGTGAAGGAGGGTAGTGAGGGTTAGGTTAGGGGTCCACATGGATGGATCCGGTATTCGAAGGAGCGTAACTGAGTTCACATCAGTGCCGTATCTGCCTTCTCGCATCGATCCCAATTCCCTAGCCCCCAGGTCCGCCCCTCGCCCTGACCCCCACCACCATCCACAGCGCCCCAGCGCTAGCCAACCCAAAGGTTCCATTGCCCCCACGCCCCACCACCCAGGATAGGCAAAGAGACCAATCCCACCACCCCTCGGTACTAAGATATATTAATAGAATATCCTATCCCATTAAATTAAATGAATAAATGGTTTTTAATAGTAATAAAGGGGTTATTGGGTAAAAAATTAATAAAATATAAACTCATCTCTAAATTCGTAATTCTACAACACTAAAACAAAAAATTTATAAATTTTAATTTAATATTTTTACTTATTATATTTATCTATTATATTATTATTTATATAATTTATTTACTTTTATATATTTTTTCTCTCTCTGCACTGACACATATATATATATAATATATATATATATATATAAATATATTATATATAATCTAATATATATATATATATATAATATATATTATAAAAAATATACGTATATATATATATATTATATATATTTATATTATATATTATAGGTTTATAGAAGTACAGTATATAGAATTGTAATATAATAATATAAAATATATATATATATATAATATATATATATATATATATATATATATATATATATTATATATTATAAATATAAAATATATATATATAGTATATATATATATATATATATATATATATTATATATATATGATATAATAAATAATATAAATATATATATATTATATATATATATATATATATATATATATATATATTAATATATTATTATATATATATATATATATATATATATATATTATATTAATATCTATATATATTAATATAGTATATATTATATATGTATTTTGTGTTGTGTGAATGAGGAGTACTGTTCTATTTAGGATCGCTGATTTCACCTGACAATTTTAGATGTTCGTCCACCCAAAAATCATATCAACCTGGCCATCATATCACCCATGTGTATAGATTATTTTCATATATATATATATATATATATATATATATATATATATCTATATATAATCTATATCTATATATATCTATATATATACTGTAATAATTATATATAGTGAATAATATTATAATATATATATATATATATATATATTTATTTATATATTTTATAATATTCATTATTCCATCTAATATATTATATATTATATAATAATAGATTATATATATTATATATTCATATCTCTATAATATATATATATATATATATAATATATCTTATATATATATATATATTTATATATATATATATATATATACTATTATAATTATTACAGAGAGAGAACAAAATATATAAAAGTAAATAATAAATAAAACGTATGTGGTGTGTACGAATAACCGATAAATAATACGCGATAAATATTATAGTAGTAGTAGTAAGTAGTAAGTGTAGTAGTAGTAGTAGTAAGTAGTAGTAGTAGTAGTAGTATAGTATAATAGTGTAGTGTAGGTAGTAGTAGTAGTAGAGAGGAGCAAGAGTTCGTCCCCTGATTCATGGCGTCTGGTTCATATAAAAATTGCATTAACACTTAAGCATTCCAATATTTTTCCTTTGCCTTTAACTTCACATACTGAAAAAGGACCTGGTAGGGTAATGGTGATCTATCACAGCACTGCTGGGGGTAACAATGCCAAAAAGTTTGAGAACCACTGCTTAAAGTAATGACTCGTATTTCCTGAAAGTAAATACTTAAATCTAAAAAATACTAGGCCAGAAAAATAAGTTTCTGCATTTGAATTTATAAACACAAGCTCGTGAGACTCAAGTTACGAATCAAGTTAGAGCAGTTGTAGTAATATAGTTCTATGTACTACTACACGAAGGGAAACATAGCATAGTATGGATAAAGAAACATACGGCGGACTAAAGTAAGCAGGAAAGGTTAGATTATAGCGAAAATATCTATTACAATGGGTGATTATGATGGCCAGGTTGATATTGATTTGGTGGACGAACATTCTAAATTGTCAGTGAAATCAGGCGACCCTTAAATAGAACAGGTATTCCTTCATCACACAACACAAAATACCTCTGCTAGAACAAAAAGGTGCGTATGAAAATTTTGCTTAAATGACTTGGATGAGACACATTTGCAGTTTGGTGTGATATCCTTAATTCCTCTACCTGAGCGACTTTTCACACACGGGCCGCGGCAAGTAATGCAATCATCGGCATCAAATTGTTTTCCCTACTTCATCATCATGTGCAGTCGAGACAAAATCAATAGGGCGTCAGAGGTTTTGGTGATCATGAAGGGAAAATGCGTGTGTGTGTGTGTGTGTGTGTGTGTGTGTGTGTGTGTGTGTGTGTGTGTGTGTGGTGTGGTGTGTGTGTGTATGTGTTTGTATGTTGTGTGTGGTTGTTGTGTGTATGTGTGTTGTGTGTGTGTGTTGTGTGTGTGTTGGTGTGTTTGGTGTGTGTGGTGTGTGTGTGTATGTGTGTTTGTGTTTGGTGTGTTTGTGTGTGTGTGTGTTTGTGTGTGTGTGTGTGTGTGTGTGTGGTGTGTGTTGTGTGTGTTTGTGGTGTGTGTTGTGTGTGTGTGTGTGCTCCTTGACACGCATACATTATGGGCACTGAGTCTCTATCTCTGTCTCCTCACCCTTGACCCTCTGGAGAGAAGTCCTCGTCTTTGCCCGAGGTATAAATATTATGGGGTGACAGGCAGAGGAGGACCCACCAGGCAGCAGACGATGATTATGTTTAGACTCCCAGTAGATTAAAACTGAACTAAAGTAGGTTGTAATGATAATATAGTTCTGATAATTATACTGCATTCATCATACGCATACTAAAAAGATAAGGTTAGAGTAAGGTTAAGAAACTGCAACGTAATAATGTAGTGATTCGCAAGCAGTGGGTGGGCCGTGGCGCCTCTAATATTAGTAGGTCAAAACCACAAGAAAAATAACACACAGACAAACACGGGTATCAACACAGACATACAACAAGAACAACAACAACAACAACAACAGCAACAGCATGACAAACTTCCCCCAACATATCTTCGCATTTGTTTTGTTGTACAGCACGAATAAATTCATAAATATTTGGTTGTATCGTTACAGAACACTCCTTTACGAGGGAGGGGAGACAGGGATTACTTAGTGAGGAGTGGTGAAAGGGATCCGGTAGTTTATTGTTGACTCTTATATCCTTTGTAAACCTTTTCTTCGTGTCTCCGCATACCAAAGTGCAGTTGCAGTTCTATCTCGGAGCTTCGCATATTTCTTCTCTCTATTCACATTGATAAGCCATTTACGCCGAACCGCTTTAGTCCACCGAAATGACATCCGGTGACACTAACAGGACCCCAGTCATAAAGCTTTGAAGATACAGTCGACCCTTGATTTAACGGACCTCGGTTTAACGGATTTTGGATTTAACGGACTCCATTTGTGAGACAAATTTGTACTCATAATTTGCGTAGGAGTAAATCAGCAACACAGACATCATTACAAAGTCCGTGGCGGCCTCATTTTGATTAAGACAGATATGAATGCCATCCAGGCCCAGATAATCAGCAAAATCAAGGGTCTATTGCTAAGGTGTATAAAGGTGCAAACTGATCGCCGATTTAGACGGAGGCGACAAAAAACTTCTTGATGACATATTGAGATATAAGATTTCTTGTTCAAAGGGTGGTACATTCGGCCAGTTACGAATGTCTACTGTATAGAAGACTGAGTTTTGTCTTCGTTTATGTACTGTATATATATATATTACCTGGCCGGTCCGAGTGGTCCTGCCATCACATGACGCGTTACCCTCGCTGGACTTCATTCATATTTCCTCTTAGTGACGTCCTAATGATGCAAGGAGCCGATACAAGAATCTGATTAACACATTAACAGATTATCAGATATTAGTACAGGAACTACCACGTGGTAAGGTCTCACGGCCTCTTGTAGATTCCTTTCTTTCTTATGTTATGGTTTTTTTTATGATATTAAGTAACGTCATACCTACTACCGTCCAATAACACTATAGTCGCCACTGCCTAATATCGCCAGGCGCCAATATATTACAAATTTTAGCATCACTATAGACTTATCTGTGTCACTAAAGACAGGTACAGTCCACCTGCGCTGATTTTTCACTACGCGCCTTTGACACCTTCAAGACCCCTAATATTCAGGTCAACGACATAGGCCAATTACCCTGACAGGAGCAGTATTGGCTGTGACTCTTGTGACTTTAGGTCATAAGGCGCGCCTCCCTGCCCTCTCCCCCACCCTCTTCTCCCCTCTCCTCCCTCTCTACTCCCATTACCTCTTCTCTCTCTCGCTCTCTCTCCTCTCTCTCTCTCTCTCTCTCTCTCGTCTCTCTCTCTATCTCTCTTTCTTTCTTTCTCTGTTGTCCTCTCACTCTCTCTATCTCCTCCATATCTCCCCTCGCTCTCTCCCTCCTCTCTGCGTGTAGTGTGTTGGTGTCTCTCCCCCCCGCCTCTCCTTCTCTCTCTCTCGAATCTCTCTCTCGCTCTCCCTCTCATCTCTCTCTCTCCTCTCTCTCTCTCTCTCTCTCTCATTCTCTCAAGCTCTCTCGCCTACATTTAATGAGTAACAAAGGAAATCATATGTGTCTTCTTTCAACAAGTCAGCAAAACATTCACGGTCCCGTTATAATCAATATATTAACTATTTCATTAATTTTTTGTGCTGGAGGAAGAGAAACAAAAAAAAGTCAGGTCACAGGTGTGACTCCTCCACCTTCCCTCGAAGGAAGGTAATTCCCTGGGGCACACCCTCACCACGAGACTCGTCCTATCACCTCCTCCAGACCTCTCGTTCTCACACTTACTCTCTCTCTCTCTCTCTCCTCTCTCTCTTCAGTCTCTCTGTCATCGGTCTCTCTCTCTCTCTCTCCATCTCTCTCTCTCTCGTCCTCGTCTTCGCTCTCCTCTCCTCCTCTCTCTCTCCTTACTCTCTCTCTTTCCTCTCTCTCTCTCTTTTGAAAAAAAAACCATACAGACAGCAAGGGCGTAGCCAGAGGGGGGGCCAAAGGGGGTCATGGCCCCCCCAATTCCAACACATCTACTGTAGGAAGTGTATGGTATAATTCATCATTTTACTATATTGAATATCATGCAAAGAACCAATAAATGAACACCCATGGGCTCAATATGCCCCCAATTAAGTCATATCTTTCAAAAATATTCTCTGGGGGGCTTACAGTGCCTCCCAACCCCCAGCTGATACGGCACCCACCCCTCAACCATCATTGGAGGTGCCCCCCCCCCTATTATTTTTTCTGTGCTTTACGGCCCTTGCAGACAGAGAGTCACGGACAAAGACATGGTAAAGGTGAAGATCATTTTGGCTCCTATGGTCTGCCTAGGTTGGTGCTAATCGCAACACCTACCCTTCCCATCTCGCCATACCCTCGACTCCTTCATCGTTGTGTGTGTGTGTGTGGGTGTGTGTGTGTGTGTGTGTGGGTGTTGCTTGCAAGTTATTACATAAGAAAATAATGAAGCTGACAAGCGGCCGTGAGACCTATACGTGGTAGTTATTATTGAAATAAAGTCTTCATTGGCTGTGACTCTTGTACTTAAGTCAATAAAGCCCGCCCCTGCCTCCTCCCCACCCTCTCTCGGAATAGTCCTCATCATCTCTAGTTTTTCATCTTCAGAGTTACGTATAGCAGTGGATTGGGTATCGCTCTCTCTCTCATCTCTCTCTCTCCTCATCTCTCTACTCTCTCCTCTCTCTCGTTCTTCTCTCCTCTCCTCTCTCTCTCCTCTCTCTCTCTCATGATGGGGTTTGGAGGCGGGGATGATCAATAGTAGGGAAAGAGATTAAGAATTTTCCCGAGGGTGCTAAGTATTACTCTCGCTGTCCCGCTACTTCTCTCTCTCTCTCTCTCTCTTTTTTTTTTTTTTTTTTTTTTTTTTTTGTTAACATACATATAACTAAATCGCCAAAGGTGCACTGTCGTGTGCTACCTATCTGAAGGGCAATTTCACATAATATAAAGACCTAAAAACTAACAATTATATTACATTTTGCCTCACTAAAGTGTTTTGTTGAGGCACTGGTTGCTGGCACTAGTGTCACAGTATCACTAGCCTCAGCGGGGTGGCTTCAACAGTCTCCACCGAATTGGCCGCCACTTTTACACTTTGTGTGTTTTCAGCCTCCTGGATGTGTGGGACAGCGCCGTGAAAATGTGCCCATCCCTGGAGACGCGGCCCACAAGGTGCGTTTGGTGCTGAGCTGGCACGGGAACGCGGCAACCTCCCCTGCACAACCACTGGTATCACCGTTTCTCGGTGCTTCGCGTGGCGACTCTCGGAGGCTGTCGTAACCCCAGCCAGGTGGTGGCACTTCCCTGCACCTGTTGCCTTGTGGAATTACCACAAGCTGCCGCGACATCCCTGCGGTGTTCACAGTGATCGAGAGAGAACTCACGGCTCGAACAGGGGCTGGTGGTCTGGGGGGTCCTTGGGGGTCCCTGCCGCATCCACCAGTCGCAGGGCCGACCGCTTGGATGCTGTCCAGGCCTCCGAGTGTGCGAGGCTGCACACGACATCCAGAGAGGGCGGCGTACTCTAAGATAAGGCCGTATCTGGGCCCTTATAGAGCAAGAGCTTTCCTCCCCTGTCGAGGAATCTGGCTACCCTTCGCAGGGCAGAGACCCTGTTAGAGGCCATTTTTTGCAATGTGTTGATGTGGCCGTCAAACCTTAGCTCTCGGTCCACCTCTACTTCCCTAGAACCTTGACGGCTCCTGGAGTGGGAGAGGAACGCCACCAAACAGCAGGCCTCCCTTCTACTGCTGGCCCGGCAGCGGGGGACCGAGAAACCACCATTGCCTGTGTCTTCTCTCCGGAGCAAGGTTCACCTTGCCAACGTGTACCCCACTCCTGTATAACCTCAGCTGCTGATTGACCTCATCAGGCAGCACGCCCACTGTCATGTCGCGGGTAGGAGCAGCGATAGTGACAGTCTCAGCGTAAGCCTAGACTGCTGGCAGCTGCTGGAGAGAGATCGTCCACGTAGATGTCCACAGGAATCTCTCTCTCTCTCTCGTCTCTCTCTCCTCACTCGTCTCTCTCTTCTCGAGTCTCATCTTCTCTCTCTCCTCTCAGCCTCTCTCTCTCTCCTCTCTTCAGAAGGTTCCGCTGCGGGTGACCGGAGGAGCTGCGTCTGGTGTGCCTGGGAGGCTCCGTCCTTCTTTTATCTCTCGTACTGCGCAGTTTCCCCGACCACTAAGGTCTTGCAAGTACTTATTGCAGTACCTTGGTAAAATAGAATTCTAAGAGACGATTTTATCCTATTTCCATTTTTGCCATTTGAGCAATTCTTACTATCAAAATCGCACTTTTTATATTGCACCCGTATCGAATATGATTAAATGAGTACGCAGTGTCCCGTTGTCCTGTTTATGCATCATGCACCAATATGAGTTCCAAATGACTAGCGTGGTAAGCTCTTTCTGATCAGTTGGTTCATCAGGCACTACATCACAGTGTCACAGCCTCTACGTTTGGCGCTAAACGTGTCCTCATGGTCCCTTCTTAGACCTGAGCAGGGCAATGTCTCCCGTGGTGCCCCGGACCCGGATGAACCCGTCTCTTGGCTGCTGTCCCCCACCATATGCCGCAGCCTCTGTGCACTGCTTCACGCTCTTTCGGTGCTCTGAGTGTGGATAGAGAACTGCGAACTTCGTACGCTTGATCAGGATCGCCTGGCTTCTGATCCCCGGACAGTGAACAGGTGAATGCCCCGGCTCGTGCACCTGGCCAGGCTGCCACTTGATCAGTGTCTGCAAGCTGGTGGCTGACAAGTTCAGCTGGTGTGATGCGGGTCTTACACTGGTGGTCCCCATACTCCCTCGCCAGCCCCTCGGGGCGCTTCAAAATCTGGGTCACGGCGATCTGCGGTCGTCCTCACTCTGACTCCGCCTCAGCGAGAGGAGGACACATTCTGAGTGTGCGAACATGCTCCTGTCCGCACTAGAAGGTCAAATCTGTTTGACCTTCTTGGGCTGCGACATCATCACTCTGCAGCTGCGTGATGATGTCTTGGGGCCGTCCTCTAGTCTGTGGTGAACCTTGATGTTCGTAGTAGAGTTTGAGTACACCTTCAGGCAGTACTTGACTAGGATTTCCAGGGAAGTTCAGTTCTTGCCAGTCCATCCATGCTTTCTGGTCCACATGTACACGAGCGACTGGGCTGTGGTAAGCCTCTGGAGTGGGACACCTTGCCACACTTGATCTCCTGCAGTCTCGGACGGAGAACTACCCCGCTTCCCACCTGGACACAGCTGGTAGGAGAACCTGCTGGTCAGTGGACATGTTGACCGGCTATACTCCGGTATCTCCGTGAGAATCTTCACCGCCTGGCACTCCCCTGAAACCTCTGCTTGTACTGCATCTTCTCATTTCCGCTGGACAGCAGCTGCCACACTGGACCCGTGAAGCCAGTGGTCAGATGAGGTAGGCCCGTCGATGCTGGTGATAAAGGTGGGCGCAGGCAACTCGTTTGTGTGCAACACGCATATACTCCAGAAGACTTGGTGTCCCCAAGCATCTTCTCCAACTGGGGCGTGAGTACCACCCTTCCACCCCGTGTTGGCCCTAGTTGAGTCCCTTGCAGTACGATCATGAAGTCGGTGGAGTCGTAATGTCACCTCACCTAGCAATCATAGAGAGCCTGAGCCACCTTGAACGCAGGCTTCTCAGGTGGGCACCGGGTCCATCTGTACAAAGTGCCTAAAGGTACCTTCCAGATGCTCTCTGTCACTGACACATGCTCCTCCCTGATCAACCTTGGTGTGCAGTTTCCCATAGCTGTCGGGCACCATCGCCCTGAATCTTGTCCTTCTTCCCACGTAACCCAATCCAACTATTTTGGTACCCTGGTGCTTCCCCTGGTCAGGTCCCCTGGCCGATGCCTGGCATCCTGCCTGGCCCCTCCTCGCTTGTTAGGATCGCAGACAGGTACGACATGTCCTGGAGAGAGGTGGCCGTTACGATAAGGTCCTGGAGGAATCCAGAAGCCAGGCAGCAGCGCAGTGGGCGGACGTCGAACCGGATGCTTGCCAGCGCCAGGTTCCGGGACTTGGCATTGGGGTTTTTCTTGCAGCTGGCCTGTCCAAGTACTGCATCACAAGGGTGCCAGGGACCCCAGCCTCTCCCTGAGCATTTCGGTCTACCAAGTATGGCAAGTCTCCTGTTGTTTCCTGCCTCTTTCCTCTGCGTGGCAGCAAAGATCCGGATCTTCAAGTCGCTTGTGATCCCTGTCTTACTCTATGGTTGTGAGACGGGACACTAAATAGTGATTTGAAGAGACGAATCAATGCTTTGGTAATAAGTGTCTTCGCAGAATCAGGGGGTATAGCTGGGATGATACGTGTCAAATCAGCGATTGCACGCGTGAGACTGATTCGAGGCCTATTACCTGCATAGTCGTCAGCGCCAACTTCGGCTATATGGCATGTGGCACCCTACCCTGAAACCGATCCTTCCCATCGGGTTGTTCTGTAGGGGGACAATCTGGCGTGGAGGAGGCCAAGGGGAGCCCAAAAGGCTCGTGGCTGGGGCAAGTTGATGTTTCTTGTCGAGAGTTTGCTTGGTATGGGAAAGGAGCCTGCATGGGAACTCGCGCATGGTGACCCCCGGGAGGGGCTTTTTCGTAGGGTGGGCGAGGCGACGCGCCCCCTGGGCGTATGCCCCCAATGATTGTTTGATTGAATGTATATATGGCTAAATTTTTTCCTGGGGTTTTCCTCATGAGTCGTGCTACTTAGGATTCTGGTTGGAAAATTATTATAAGCTTGTCTAGGGGTGTCCCACGAGTTGAGATACATACTTTGGAATTTGGGTCATTCAAGTTATTCTATGTAAACTATACCCCAACACGGATATGTTTTTTGCTTTATTTCGATAAATTAATGGTAAATGTGTAGCTGGGTGTTGCGGAGCGGGAGCAGTGTAGTCGAAAACTAGAAACACTACAGCGGTATTGTCGGTTAGCTTGTGCGATTAACATTATTTCATACATTCTAGAGACTCAATATTTACAGAAGACGGGCTATTAAATTATAGTTTATTTTTTTAATGCTTTCTAAATGAGGAGATACTACATGTATTTAACCACAACCATATACTGTACACATGTATGAGGAGTTTTCAAAGCTAAGCCGCCAGATGTCTCTCGCGCATCTCATATCCTCTGCCCTTTGAGCCTAAATGACCCTATCATTTACCGTAAATTCTCTGTACTTTTGGGGACATATCAGAATTACCCTTCAATACAACAACTGAAAAAGTTCTTAATAAAAATGTAGGTTATTCATTTATTGTTTGCAGTTGATGAAAATATTGGCAAAAAAATTTGAATATTTGAAAACTCTATCTTTAAAAATCGTCTGTTCATGAAAAACACGCAAGTTATAGCGGGAATGAAGCTTCAGGAAATATTTACTTGTGGGTAAGTGTAATGCGAGAAATGGGTTAAACCTTTTGACTCATGATTGACGAAGAGTTTACGTTGAGGGGGGGAGTAAAGTAATATATAAATGTCGCAAATTAAATGCTCGTCATTTTCCTTCACTCCTCATTTTCTTAATCACTAGATATATTTTCCCAAAACAATACTTTTGTGCCCGGGGATCGCTGGTGACGTCGCAACAAGAAGGAAGCAGGAAAGAAGGTAGCCATATTTATTTTCCCTCTCTCACGAAGTCTCCAGTGAAGCACATGTGGGGATTGTGTCTTACAATCCTTTTAAAGGTATATGTGGGGAGGTGTATTGGTGGGAATGTATAGGGGTTTGGAATATTTATCTGTTATAGCTTGAATTTTCCTTGCTATACGTTTGTTTATAGGGTTTTTTGGAGCGGGGTGAGCTGATGGTGTGAGCAGCTGGTGTGACTGATGGTGTGGTGATGGTGTGAGCGTGAGCTGAGTGGATGACCATGGACACACCAGTGGATACAGCAAAGGCCATGTTTCATAGCAAGAGTGTGTGTGTATAGGTACTTTACACGGGTGATTAAAGTGTGACTGGATGTTACACAGTGACAGTGGGTGAAGGAATTCTTGGGTTATTGTTAAACACGAGCTGAGAGTCGCGTCGTGTCGAGGTTCATATTGTGCAGTTATTTATATCTTTGTGTAACTTTAGGTTAAGTAGGGATGTGAACACTGGCCCATCAGTATGTGATAATATACTGAAACCCTGTTAGCGAGTTGTTTATTAAGTCCCAGTAATACTCACATATTCTCTTAATCTTTAATTTTTTTTCCCACTTATTGTGGGTGGTGGCAGCGTAATAGCCAAGATTGTGGAGCCCTTCGAGTTAACATCAAAGCTATAAAGGGGGGCGCTAGATAATGGTGGCAGCTGGTTTGGATCCATTTGAAGGTTCCTCTCACCCACGCGCTAACTATTTATTTTTTTATTTTTCAAGTGCCAGTACCCAGTGATCACATCCATGTATAGGGTAGCGTTAGTTGGTCATAGTCAGGTCCCTCAGACCGTGGAAGTAGATGATCCTAACGTAACAGTAGATGTTTATAGAGCGCCAGGAGGCAAGATTATTACTTTTTTTTCAGATGATAGATTGAACGGAATATTGCAGAAAGAATTTGAGTTAGTCATCCTATGGTTAGGCAGTAATGATATCAAAGAAAACAGTAAGGTGGGAGACAGTGGAAAATATTAGGAAGATAGTAGAAACCGTACAGGCAACGTGCCGCTGTGAGATAAGGATTTGTATGATTGAACACAGGATCATAACCGACCATTACGCTAGGAGGGTTGAGCAAGAAACTTACGATAAAGTAGCTAAAGCAATAAACAACAAATTGAACAAGAAACTAACTCAATATAGGAAATTAAGCTTTAACGCCAAACCATATGCACAAGACTTAGTGCATGATGGAGTGCACTTTAACAGGACGGGCAGGAGCTTTATATATGAGAAGCTCGTAAATGTAATCATGCACAACTATCAGGCATGGGCTGCAGTGCAGGCCTTAGCAGGCCCGGGTTACCCACCTTAGAAATAATAATAAGCGTATGTCAGTGTTGAGGCTTTGTAGACGCCCCGGCAAGTAAGCAGCTTCTGCGGGTTGTCGTGGCTGTAATAGCCACCGTGAAAAGCCCAACACTAGACCTAGTGTTAGTGAACACTAGTTAGACCTAGTAATAGTGAGCATATAGAATTTTTTTTGAGATGGAGGATTTGATTAATTTTTCCATAGAGGATTTGGAGGAGTGAGCATATAGATTTTTTTTTCAAGATGGAGGATTTGATTAATTTTTCCATGGAGGATTTGGAGGATTTCCTCCATAAGGGAGCAAAGGGTATGGAGATTAAGAAGGAGGAAGTAGTGACACTCAAGAAAGACGATACCAGTCCAGAACAATAGTACAAGTCAAGTGGATGAGTCAGTTAGAACAAGAAGTGGAAAGAACGAAAGAGACTCATGAGTTATTGTTGAGAAATAAGGGAGAGGAGAAGGAAGTCAGGAGACCAGTGAGGTCATTGATAAAGCCTAGAGATATACGAATGCTGAACCTCAGTGATTTGCAGGGAATCGAAGCGAGGGAAGGTGAAAGTTTTCTTTTCCCAAGTAGAAAGTTGTTCAGAGGATTTGGAGGAGAGAAAGAGGATCCTTATGGCAAGAGTGGACCCACAGTTAGCATTATACATACAGAATGCCCTCAGTCAGGTTAATTTTAGATCATGGGACGCCCTAACGTATTGGTTATGTGAAGAACTAACGGACAATAATGTCGACAGTATCCTTAACAGCATTTCGGAGGTCAAGTATGATTGGCTGGAAGATCCTCAAGAGTTTGCAACTAAACTCAAAGGCAAATACGCCATACTGGAAGCAAAGTCAAAACATCCAGGAGAAATTCCCCGTAGGGATAAGATCATAAAAACAAAACGTTGAGAGGATTACCAAGCCAAGAAGGAGAAATTTGAGTTTTCATTGGATGAACAAATCCCACTGAAAAAATTTTTCATAGAGAGAGTGGAGACTGAGAGGGCAATAGCCATCGGAAGAGACACAAATAGAATATACGCAGTAAACCAGAACCGGTAGTTGTCAGAGATAACACCCGCTTCCCAGAGTATTCCTCCCAATAAGCAGGAACAGTCACAGAAACTGTCAGCCAGTCAGTCAGAAGTAAGAGAACTGCGAGCACGGAAGGAAGGCATGGGGAGGAAATTACAAGATTTGAGAGTAGGTAACGACCAGAAGCTACCCAGTTTAGATTGGAGAAGGAATTCCCAGACGTTTTGTCCCTACTGTAAAATGAACAACCACTCAGCCGCAGACTGTAGAAGGAATTCAGGTAGCAACGCTTGTTTCGATTGCTGGCGAGTAGGATGTAGGAGAGGCAGTCCAAGTTGTCCTGGGAGGAAGGCTTTTTCCAGGTGACTAGTTAAACATCGATCCCCATATCATCCCTTAGCCATTAATGACCACGTCACGGAAGTTTTAGTAGACATGGGAAGCGAATATTCACTTATAAAGAAAGCGCAGCTTTAGACTTACAACTTAAAATAAAACCCACTGTAACATCCTAGTTTTACCGGCATAACTGGCAAGGAGTTGAGAATCTATGGGCAAGTGAAAGTAAAAATAAACCCTATGAGCAGATAGAACAATAGAAGTGTTAATGCTAGTAGTGCCAGACCAGTATTTATCCACCCAAGCCCTGGTAGGGATTAATATAATAGGACTAGAAGAAATTACTATAAATTACAAAAAAAAAAAGTCATGTGGGCTAACCTAACTTACCCCTTGAATTTTGTTGAACACCGATACGGCACCATAAGAGCAGTTAAGAGCGAGGAGTGCAAAGATGAAGTGCATAAATCAAGCTGTCATATAAGAATACAGCAAAGCGTGAACCATAAAGACCCAGAAAGAAAATCAATGGTTAGAATTACCAGGGACGAGATAGAGCACCATTCTCTTGGTGGACCCTAGGAAAAGACCAGTGCAAAATATAGCACCTATGTGTGTCCAGGTTACTAAAGAAAGAACTATCTTTCTACAAATAATTAATAACAGTAATGGACAGTTGAAGTTACGTTCTGGTAAAGTTTTAGCTAAGTATGGAGTAGTAAACTCAGAAGAAATTCAAGAGCAGCAAGTTACTGCAGGACCACGTTGTCTCACCACTAGGATGAGTAACGCTATGTTACCCGATAGTGATGTTAGCAAAGGTAGTGGTACTCGACAGGAACGAATACAGGCTATTCTGGAAAAGGGAGACTGGAAGCACCTAAGTGGACAGGAGAGACACTATCTTTTCGCCTTAATAAAACAAAGTCATAAAATATTTATCTTAGATGCAGGAGAACTAGGCACCAAGAAAACTGAAACAGCTCATATTCAGGTGTTAGATCCAAAACCGTGTAGAGGAGTCACATATAGGTATCCGGAGAAAGCTAAGGAATTAATAGCTAAAATGTTGAGAGAAATGGAAGAGAAGGACATAATAGAAAATTCCACAGCTGCGTGGTTAAGTCCTATAGTACTGGTTAACAAGCCGAATTGGGAAAAAAGGATGTGTCGGATTATAGCAAAGTGAATTAACATTTAGCCACTGAATACCACCCCCAAACCCCAAAATTGGAAGAGTTAGTAGAGTCGGTAGCGGGCTATGAATACTATGCCACCCTAGATATGAAAGATGCATATTATCAAATACTGTTGGATGAGAGTAGTAGAGATCTAAAAACTTTCAGTGAAGGAATATCCTTATATAGATTCAAAAGACTTCCGTTTGGATTGAGTTGCAGTGCGGCAGTTTTCTCTCGTAAATTAGCCCAGATTTTAACCCCTTTACTGAAAGAGAACTGGCTTAAAAATTACCTGGATGATATTATCCTGATAGCACCCAGTTACGAGGTCTTATTGGAAAGGATCGATAGGTTATTTGAACATCTGACTAAATTTGGAGTCAAATAAAATCTGACTAAATGTAAAATAGGGCAAAGAAAAGTTAGCTTTCTAGGACACGTAGTGAACAAGGAAGATTACCAGCCCAACCCAGACAACATAGAAGCGGTAGAGAAAATGAAACCCCCCACTAATATCAAGGAAACCAGAAGATTTCTGGGAATGGTAGGTTTCTATAGGAAGTACATAGAAGGATTCGCTAAAATAGCGGTGCCGATCATTAATTTGACTAAGAAAGAAAACCAATTCGAATGGTCAGAGGAAAGCCAGAAAGCATTTCAGATACTAAAAGATAAACTGACTAGTGCTCCCATCTTAACTAAGGCCAACATCAATAAACCTTTTGTGTTGGATACCGATGCTAGTCAAACTCATGTAGGAGCAGTACTAATGCAATATAATGAACAGGGCAAAGCCCAGGTAATCTCTTACTTTTCCAAAAAAATAAAACCAGTTGAAACGCGATACTCAGCAACAGATAGGGAAGCCCTAGGGATAGTTTTAGCTTGCAGACAGTTGCATCATTTCCTGTGGGGAACCAAAGTTATCATCAGAACAGACCACCAACCGTTAGTGTAAGTCTTTAAACAACGAACAGGTGGATACCTAGAAATAAATACCTGTGAATCACCTAGGATGAACAGGTGGATCCTAGAAATGAGAGACTATAGGTATCAAATAGAATATAAAGCAGGGAAAAAGAACACTGTAGCAGACCAGCTTAGTAGACCAGTAAGAATCATTCGATGTCAAGTAGAAGAGAAGGATGGTTAGGAAAAAACTAAAGAAGAAATCAAGGAAATGCAACGAGAGGACCTCAGATGGAGAGAAATGATAGAGTATCTAGAAGGAGGCAGAAAACCCAGATCTATATACCCCAGAAGTACTTTAGATCAATTTGTGATAGAAGAAGGAGCTTTATATTTAACTAAACAGCAGTTAGATAACAGTGTACCCTACTTATTGGTTTTGCCTAGTGAACTGAAGCAAGCGGCCTTGGAATTAATTCATAATAAGGAGTCAGGTCATTTAGGGCAGAGGAAGTCAATAAGTAAAGCAGAAGGATATTTTTATTGGCCCAACTTGAAAACGGATGTGATAGAATATGTGAGGAATGTTTAAAATTGGCAACAGCATAAAGGTAGTTCGTGGACTCCAACAAAAATGGCAAGAATTACCGCAGTAGTAAACCCCTTAGAGAGGAAAACATAGACATAACCGACATGGGAAAAGGGAGCCCACGGATACCGCTATGTATTAACTATAATAGATCATTATAGTAGATTTACTGTGTTTTATAAATTAAAAAACTAGGATGACCGAGGAAGTATGTAAGGGAAATTTTTGGGAATATATTAGTGTATTTGGGGCACCACATCATTGTTGTTAAATAATGGTAAGGGAAATTTTCGTCTCAGCAATTTTAAGAATTGTGTGATTTTCATGTGAAATACAGTTAGGTATACACCACATCCACAAGGTAATTTGCCTCTGAAAGGATGCACCGAACAATGAAAACAAATCTCTCAGACCTGTGCAAGGGTTTATCCCAATAGATGCCCAGTTATCTCTTAGAAACCCAAAGAGTGCTGAATAGTGCAGTGCATGAGCACAATGGGGAACCAACCGTTCTATGCTTTCTTTTCCCGATACGCTCCAAGGTTGATTAGTGTGAAGTTACCACAAATTGACTCGAGGAGGAAACAAAAAGTGGCACACAAAATCATCAAGAGAACAAATTTGGGAAAAAGTAGAAAATGGCGGGAGAAATCTAATGTGAAAAGAAAAAACGAGAGGTTGGAGAAAGACGACTTGGCGTGGGTGAAAAGAGAACGCTTTGAGCCGGGCACCAACAGAAAACTCTCGGGTTAAGTGGTTGAGACCGTACAAAATAGTGGAAGTATTGAGAGATGGTGGTGCGTATGTGTTTTGAAAATATATTTGACGGTAAACGTTTTACAGGGGAGCCGGCCGAACAAATTAAAATAATATATAGGACAAGATGGCTGGTGTTGGAACCAGCAGAAATAGTAATAGTTGAGGAAGAACTTAAACAACCACCACCTAAGAGAGGAGACCAGTGAGGGGGATACGTAAAAGAATGTTAATGACAGATGGTAAAAGCCATCTCTAGAGAAAGAGGTATTTTGATGAAGGTCCCCTAGAAAGACTTGTAAAGGTTAGAAAACTTGCTTTAGAGGGTGTACATAGATTACACTAAACACAAAACCCGCAAAGGATGTCGTTAGACCCGAGGATGTACTTGGCTCTGAGCTTTGCTCGTTGGGTGATTGACGCAGGAGTGTATGCCTCAATAAGGAGGTGAGCCTTAACCCAAGTTACGGTAGCTATTTTAGTAAACAAACATTTCTAGTTTTCTACTGTCTAAAATCCGGGACTGTTCGTTGAGGTGCCAAGCACTTAAATTACTTCTTGGTTAAATGCTCGTCGTATGAGAGACATATACACCTAAAACAGGTACTCAGTGAATGCTTACCTACAAGTAAATATTTCCTGAAGCTTCATTCTGCTATAACTTGCGTGTTTTCATGAACAGACGATTTTTAAAGATAGAGTTTTCAAATATTCAATTCTTTTGCCAATATATTCATCAACTGCAGACAAATAAAATGATAAACAACATTTTTTATTAAGAACTGTTTCAGTTGTTGTATTGAGGGTGATTCTGATATGTCCCGAAAAAGTACAGGGAATTTACGGTAAATGATAGATCATTTAGGCTCAAAGGGCAGAGGATATGAGAGCGCGAGAAACATAGTCCTTGAGCCAACCGGCCATATTTTGAAGTGAATGCTCCGGCGGGGGGAGTAATTCTCATTATGATTTTCCATTAGGGCAATATCTCAGGTATCAGAAAATGCATGATGGACATCTGAGAACGGTAGCTTAGTGCCCGGATGGACGCCATCTTTGAAACCACCCAGCGCGGAAATGCCCATTTGGTGGGGTACATTGTTGCACGTGTATCTGGACTTCTATACTAGCTATCGATGTGCGGTTGACGACTAAATATACGTCCAATATGTACCGTCTAAATAAAAAATTACATTTTGTTATAGATTAATTATTACAAAAATCAATTATCGAAAAAAATCATATATTTTTCAATATTTTATTATTAGACTTGTACTTTTTTTAGTGAAACAACACTGGTATGATTTTCCAAATTATGCATTGTGCTACACCGTTTATCTGTCTATAAAAATAACTCAAAAACTAAAACATATCATCCACCACGAGTGTACACAAAAAATATATGAAAAGGCATGCACTTTCCACAAACTGCAGACAATCGGGCTTCTGCACTGAGGCAACTACGAGAAACTATCCATGTGAATGGCAGCGACACATCTCACGCCAAGCACCCTGACTTGTCTACTTCTCGCATCAAACGTGATGAGTCTGGCGTCACAGCTATCTGTGATCTACTGGAAAATGACTGGACCAATCCATTCGCCGATGATCCGTCATGTCTTCTCAGTATATCTACCGGAGCGGCTGCGAGGGAGGACGTTTCTAATGACCTACTCAACGCCCTGCAAAAGGGGGAAGTGGCGTATCACAAAGCTTCCAGAAACGTCTTAAAAGAGGGAACAGGCTTTTATGACACAGTGAAGAAGCTAAACTTGAAGACCTTTGGTAAGATCAAGCAGAAAGTTGTGAAGGCCACAAACAAGGAGATCGTCCTGAGAGCTGACAGACAACTGTTTGCCACCATGATACTCATCGCCAAGACAAGGAACCTCGACATGCAACTTGTCCTTTGTCACCCACTAGGCCGTTACCATGGTCTTTGGCAAACGTTGATGGGTCAATGAAAAAAACGAACAAAGTTGCACTTGCGAAACACATGGAAGGTCTTGTGGAACCAGCCGATAACGTTGACAAGCGAAGTGCACACAATAATTGATGCGATGGCTCTCATACAAAAGATGCATGGCGGAAACGACACGTTCGAAGAACTATCTGAACCGCATCCTTGCTGCGCGCTTCACGCTGGTCAAGGCAGTGAGCGCATCGATGTTGTCTTTGACACATACACAGAAGATCCATCAAAGCAGCTGAGCGTGTGAACCGCGGTTCAAATGAAGGCATCATTTCTGCGAGATCAGACCCGCACACAAAATCATGAACTGGCGGCGTCTCCTTGCTTTGCGCAGACAAAGGAGAAACTGGTTGTGTTTCTGGCGAGTCGTGGAACATGAAACAAATCGCGAAAAGCTAGGCAACAGAACACTGTATGTCACCTGTGGTGAAAAATGTCTGGTACTGACCCGCGATAGGTGGAAGTTGGTGCAAGCACTCGAATGTACCACGAGGAAGCAGACACGCGTATGTTTCTCCACGCAAAGCACGCCGCTACCCACTACAAGACGATCATCTAAGTGGCAGGATGACACCGACGTTCTGATCATCAGTCTTCATCTCAGCAGAACCATCGATAGTCAGCTCTTCATCAGACGAGGAACAAAGGTTCGAGTCAGAATGATTGACGTTGGAAAGTTGGCTGCGGTATTGGGGTCTGGAGTTTGCAGTGCATTGCCAGGGCTTCTGCATGGAGCGGGTGTGACACTGTTAGTGCTCTGGCTAGCCAAGGAAAGATAAAGGCTTTGAAGCTTGTGCAAGCGAATGATCTGTATCTTCAAGCATTCACAGATCTGGGATCTTCGTGGAATGTACCAACAGACGTCTTCAATAGCATTCAGGCCTTCACGTGTCAGCTGTACGCCAGGAACACGAAGATCGTCGGTGCTAATTCACTCCGTTATCACATGTTCTGTGCAAAGAAGGGCCAGATCGAATCTGGACAATTGCCGCCTTGTGAAGACTCCTTGATGCAGCATACGCTTAGGGCCAACTATCAGGCGGCTATCTGGCGACGCAGCACTTGAAAACCTGCCAGACGTCCCAGCACCATCAGCAGGACATGGCTGGGAACTCGATGATGGCGGTTCGCTCAAAATCCGATGGATGGCGGTCTACCAGCTCCAGATGTCTTCTTGAATCTCATCTCATGCACATGCAGAAGGACGTGTCGACCGTCAGATTGCTCCTGCATACTGAATGGGTTGAAGTGCACTGTTGTGTGTAAGCTGCAGGGATGCTCCAACATGGTGCAGGATGATGCTATCGTGGCTCAGGATGCCAATGACTCTGATGGCGACTCTGATGATTAACTTTGTGTGCACTGTATATTGTATAGCATATGTTGTTCTCTATTATAATGCAGGCCAAATTGCCTGAAAATCTTTATAGACAGATAAACGGTTTAGCAAAATGTATAATTTGGAAGATCATACCGGTGTTATTTGACTAAAACATGACATGTTCAATGATACCTCCGCCTGCTTATTAGGAATATACATCGTATGGTGTTAAAATCAGCTCCATACGTCTTTCCAAACTCTAGTAATGAATAATTATATAATTGGCGGCCATTTTGAAATCCAAGATGGCCACCAAAGTGCAGATATCCTATGTAACAATTTCCGCCTGCTTATTAGATATCGTATGGTGTTAAAATCCTCTCCGTACGACATTCCTAACTTGCGTTATCGTCAAATAGATAATGCCAGCGGCGGCCTATGTCATTTTATGCCTCTTTACATATATTTGTTGTAAACTCGTGGTGGATGAATGTTGTACTTGTTGAGTTTATTTTTATATGACAGATAAACGTTGTAGCAAAATGCATAATTTGGAAAATCATACCAGTGTTGTTTCACTAAAAAGTACAAGTCTAATATAAAATATTTGAAAAATATATGATTTTTTTTTCGATAATTGATTTTTATAATAATTAATCTATAACAAAATGCTTCATATTATTTTTTATTTAGACGGTACACATTGGACGTATATTTAGTCGTCAACCGCACATCGATAGCTAGTATAGAAGTCCAGATACACGTGCAACAATCTACCCCACCAAATGGGCATTTTCGAGCTGGGTGGTTTCAAAGATGGCGTCCATCCGGGCACTAAGCTACCGTTCTCAGATGTCCATCACACCTTTTCTGACACTTGAGACATTGGTCTAATGGAAAATCATAATGAGAATTACTCCCCCCGCCGGAGCATTACTTTTGGTCTGGCTCAAGGACTAACAGGCCTGAGCTTGAGCTTATTAGAAAACTCCCCATTGGAATCACTGGGGTGAGGCAAAGACACTTGTAGAGTGTCTTTGGGTGAGGTACCCAACCACTAAACACTAATGAATGCATGAAGCATATGTAATAGAAAACAGTATTATAATTGTTAACTGGTGATAATGAGTCATTGTGCCTTCCGAAAATATTAAACATTGCTGTAATGCATGTCTAGACAGGCGTTTTGTAGATCCACGTTCGGGTGCATTTAGAAGACTGCGTCAACAGCCACGGAAGTCTGGATTGTTGACAATTTCTGACACATCAAGATTCAAGACTCAAACGCCTCCCGACTGCAGCTTTCTATCATCTTTAATAGCGTGTGACAGTGTTACAACCTTAGCACCAACACAGCATGGTAAGTTCAATATTTTTGTCTGTTTGCGATATTAATTTATTTTTATGGTAAATTATTTGAGTTGTCGGTACGTGAAGCTAAATACCGCTTTGTGAATATGATTTTGTTAGCTGTATTTTTTGTTTTACACAGTATAGGCTTTTATATTTGGTAAATTTCTAATGTTTGCCCATACTCTCCCACTTCCCCAAAACAAGTTTGGTGACCTGTGGGAATTGGGGTTTTCGGGTGGGGAACAAATTATGCGTCGGAAACACGTAATTTAAGAGTTGTGTAGGGGGCGGAGATTCCCTAGATCTAGGGTAATTTCCTTATATCTAGAGAAATTTGTCTGACCAAAATTAACCTAACATAGCGGGGAGCTTGACACACCTAAATTAACCAAATCTAACCTAACCTAAGCTAACCTAACCAAATCAAACCTAACCTAATCAAATCTAACCTAACCTAACCAAATATAACCCAGTGGCGTAGCTACGGGGGGAGCATGGGTGGGCACGTGCCCGCCCACGAGAAGCCGGTGCCCCCCCAGGTGCCCACCCATTGGCCACGGCTGCCGTGTGGTGTGGGAACCGTGTTTCACTAGGTAGGACTGAGGGAGCATCAATCAATCAATCATTGGGGGCATACGCCGGGGGGCGCGTCGCTTCGCCCACCCTACGACGCCACTCCCGGGGGTCACCACGCGCGAGTTCCCATGCAGGCTCCTTTCCCATACCAAGCAGCTCTCGACAAGAAACATCAACTTGTCCCAGCCACGAGCCTTGTGGGCGCCCCCTTGGCCTCCTCCACGCTGGATTGTCTCTTACAGATACAACCCGATGGGAAGGATCGGTTTCAGTGAAGCGTGCCACATGCCCATATAGCCGAAGTTGGCGCTGACGGACTATGCAGGTAATAGGCCTCGATTAATTCTCACGGTGCAATCGCAGATTTGACACGTAATCATCCCAGCAATATCCCATGATTCTGCGAAGACATTTATTACCAATTCGTCTCTTCAAGTCACTATTTAGTGTCCATGTCTCACACTTCATAGATTAAGACAGGGATCACAAGCGATTTGAAGATCCGGATCTTTGTCCTCCTGCACAGGTACTGACAACGCCAAATACTACCGCTGAGCGAGTCCATAACCAGAGGTGGGCATCGCAATTTTTTTCTCCAATTCCGCAATCGCAATCCGCAATTCGACTTGCANAATAAAAAATAAAACAACATTTTTTTTTAAAGAACTTTTTTCAGTTTTTTATTGGGGGGTGTTCTGATATGCCCCAAAAAAAGTCAGGGAATTTACGTAAATGATAGTCATTTAGGCTAAAAGGGGCAGAGGAATGAAGCGCGGGAAAAATAGTCCTTGACCAACCGGGCCTTTTTTTTTAAAGTAAATGCTCCCGGGGGGGGGAGAAATTTTCTCTTATGTTTTCCTTAGGGAAATATCTCGGTATCGAAATGCTGATGGATCTGAAACGGTAGTTTAGTCCCCGGGATGGACGCCATTTTTGAAACCCCCAGCGGGGAAAGCCCATTTGGGGGGTACATTGTTGCCCCCGTGTATCTGGACTTCTATACACTTCGTGTGGGGTTTGACGACTAAATATACGTCCAATATGTACCGTCTAAAAAAAAATCCTTTTTTTAAAAGTTTAATTATTACAAAAATAAATTATCGAAAAAAAATCATATATTTTTCAATATTTTATTATTACTTGTACTTTTTTTAGTGAAAAAACACGGGTTTTATTTTCCAAAATTTGCATTGTGCTACACCGTTTATCTTCTAAAAAAATAACTCAAAACAAAACATATATCCCCACAGTGACAAAAAAAATTTTTAAAAAGCATCATTTTCCCAAAAAACTGCGACATGGGGCTTCTCACTGAGGCAACTCGAGAAACTACCCTTGTAAATGGCAGCGACACATCTCACGCCAAGCACCCTGATTGTCTACTTCTCGCATAAAACGTGATGAGTCTGCTCACGCTTCTGTGATCTACTGGAAAATACTGGACCAATCCTTCCCCGATTCCGTCTTTCCCTTTCCAGTATATCTACCGGAGGGGCTGCGAGGGGGGACTTTCTAATGACCTACTAAACGCCCTGAAAAAGGGGGGAAGGGGCGTATAAAGTTTCCCAGAAACGTCTTAAAGGGGGAACGGGTTTTTTATGACCGTGAGAACAAAATTGAAGACCTTTGGTAAGATCAAGCAAAAAGTTGGAAGGCCCAAAAAGGAGATCGTCCTGAAGCTGCAGAAAACTGTTTCCCCCATATACTCATCCCAACAAGGAACCTCGACATGCAACTTGTCCTTTGTCCCCCTAGGGCCGTTACCTGGTTTTTGGGAAAACTTTGAGGGGTCAATGAAAAAAACGAACAAATTGCATTTTGCAAACACAGGGAAGGGTCTTGGGGAAACCCAGCCGATACGTTGAAAAGCGAAGTGAAACAATAATTGATGCGTGGCTCTCATAAAAAAGATGCATGGCGGAACGACACTTCAAAGAACTATCTACCGCTCCTTCTGCAGCGCTTCACCGGGTCAAGGCATGGCGCATCGTGTTTCTTTGACACATACCAGAAGAACCTCAAAGCAGCTACGTGTAAACCGGGGGTTCAAATGAAGGCTCAGTTTCAGCGAGATCAGACCCCACACAAAATCATAACTGGGGGGCGTCTCCTTGCTTGCGCCGAAAAAGGAAAACTGTTTGTTTTTCTGGCGGGTCGGGAAACATGAACAATCGCGAAAAGCTCACAGAACCGTATGTCCCTGTGGGAAAATGTCGGGTACTGCCCCCGCGATGGGTGGAATTGGTGCAGCATCAATGTACCCACGGGGAACGCACGCGTATGTTTCTCCCGCAAAGCACGCCGCTCCCACTAAAGCGATCATTTTAGGGGCGATGACACCGACGTTCGATCATCATTTTTCATCTCAGCAAAACCCCTGAAGTCACTCTTCATCAGACGAGGAAAAGTTCGAGTCAATGTTTGCGTTGGAAAGTTGGCTGCGGTATTGGGTCTGGATTTGCTGCATTGCCAGGGCTTCATGCGGAGGGGGGTTGACACTTTTAGTGCTCTGGCTAGCCAAAAAAATAAGTTTTAAAACTTGGCAAGCGAATGATCTGTACTTCAAGCTTCCATCTGGGATTTCGGGGAATGTCCCAAACCCCGTCTTAAATGCTTTTCAGGCTTCACGTTCACTGTAGCCGGAACACAGATCGTGGGTGCAAATTTCCCACTCCTTATCACTTTCTTGCAAAGAGGGCCCAGATCGAATCTGGCAATTGCCGCCTTTGAAGACCCCTTTGCGCATACGCTTAGGGCCAAAATTTAGGCGGCTACTGGGGACGCAGCCTGAAAAAACCCGCCCGACGTCCCAGCACCACAGCAGGCATGGCTGGGGAAATCGATGTGGCGGTTCGCTCAAATCCGATGGATGGCGGGTCTCCCTCCAATGTCTCTTTTAATCTCATCTCATGCCATCAAGGCGTGTCGCCGCGATTGCTCCGCATACTGAAAGGGGTTAATGACTGTTTTGTGTAGCTGCAGGGGTGCTCCACTGGGCAGGTGATGCATCGTGGCTCGGGTGCCATGACTCTGATGGGGACTCTGATGATTAACTTTTTGTCACTGTTATTGTTAGTATGTTGTTTTCTATTTAATGCAGGCCAATTTTCCGAAAAACTTTTTAGACGTAAACCCCTTTAGCAAATGTTAATTTGGAAAGTCATACCGGTTTTTGACTAAAAAAGAATTTTAAATGTACCTCCCCCTGCTTATTAGGATATACTCGTATGGGGTTAAAATCACTCCATACGTCTTTCCAAAAATCTAGTAAAGATAATTTTAATTGGCGGCCATTTTGAAATCCAAAATGGGCCCCCAAAGTGCGATTTTCCTATGTAACTTTCCCCTGCTTATTAGATATCGTATGGTGTTAAATCCTCTCCTACACATCCTAAATTGCGTTTTTCGTCAAATAATAAAGCCGGGGGGCGGCCCATTCATTTTTTTTGCCTCTTTACATATATTTGTTGTAACCGTGGGGGGATGATATGTTTACTTGTTGATTATTTTTATGACAAAAAACTTTTAGCAAAAAGTAATTTGGAAATCTACCGTGTTGTTTCACTAAAAAAAGTACAAGTCTAATAATAAATATTTAAAAAAATTTTGATTTTTTTTTTTGATAATGATTTTTTTTAATATTAAACTTAAAAAAATGCTTCATTTATTTTTTATTTTGACGGGACCTTGACGTATATTTAGTCTCAACCGCACAGTGCTAGTATAGAAGTCCAATACACTGCAACAAACCCCCCACCAAATGGCATTTTCGAGCTGGTGGTTTTAAAAATGGGGGCCCCTCCCCGGCACTAAAACACCGTTCTCAGATGTCCATCACACCTTTCTACACTTGAGAAAATTGGGCTAATGGAAAACATAATGAAATTATCCCCCCCCGGAGCATTACTTTTGGGCTGGCTCAAGGACTAAAAGGGCCCGAGCTTGGGTTATTAAAAACTCCCCATTGGAATCACTGGGGTAGGCAAAAACACTTGTAGATGTCTTTGGGTGAGGTACCCAACCCTAAACCTAAGAAAGCGAAGCTATGTAATAAAAACAGAAATTTAAATTTTTAAATGGGGTAAAATCATTTCCTTCCGAAAATTTAAAAATTGCGAGCTGTCTAAAGGGGTTTTTGTAATCCACTTCGGTGCTTTAGAAAACTGCTCAAAAGCCCCGGAATCGGATTGTTTACATTTCTGACCATCAAAATTCAAAACTCAAACGCCTCCCCACTGCAGCTTTCTATCATCTTTAATAGCGTGTGACAGTGTTACAACCTTAGCACCAACACAGCATGGTAAGTTCACATTTTTGTCTGTTTGCGATATTAATTTATTTTTATGGTAAATTATTTGAGTTGTCGGTACGTGAAGCTAAATACCGCTTTGTGAATATGATTTTGTTAGCTGTATTTTTTGTTTTACACAGTATAGGCTTTTATATTTGGTAAATTTCTAATGTTTGCCCATACTCTCCCACTTCCCCAAAACAAGTTTGGTGACCTGTGGGAATTGGGGTTTTCGGGTGGGGAACAAATTATGCGTCGGAAACACGTAATTTAAGAGTTGTGTAGGGGCGGAGATTCCCTAGATCTAGGGTAATTTCCTTATATCTAGAGAAATTTGTCTGACCAAAATTAACCTAACATAGCGGGGAGCTTCACACACCTAAATTAACCAAATCTAACCTAACCTAAGCTAACCTAACCAAATCAAACCTAACCTAATCAAATCTAACCTAACCTAACCAAATATAACCCAGTGGCGTAGCTACGGGGGGAGCATGGGTGGGCACGTGCCCGCCCACGAGAAGCCGGTGCCCCCCCAGGTGCCCACCCATTGGCCACGGCTGCCGTGTGGTGTGGGAACCGTGTTTCACTAGGTAGGACTGAGGGAGCATCAATCAATCAATCATTGGGGGCATACGCCGGGGGGCGCGTCGCTTCGCCCACCCTACGACGCCACTCCCGGGGGTCACCACGCGCGAGTTCCCATGCAGGCTCCTTTCCCATACCAAGCAGCTCTCGACAAGAAACATCAACTTGTCCCAGCCACGAGCCTTGTGGGCGCCCCCTTGGCCTCCTCCACGCTGGATTGTCTCTTACAGATACAACCCGATGGGAAGGATCGGTTTCAGTGAAGCGTGCCACATGCCCATATAGCCGAATTGGCGCTGACGGACTATGCAGGTAATAGGCCTCGATTCATTCTCACGGTGCAATCGCAGATTTTGACACGTAATCATCCCAGCAATATCCCATGATTCTGCGAAGACATTTATTACCAAATTCGTCTCTTCAAGTCACTATTTAGTGTCCATGTCTCACACTTCATAGATTAAGACAGGGATCACAAGCGATTTGAAGATCCGGATCTTTGTCCTCCTGCACAGGTACTGACAACGCCAAATACTCCCGCTGAGCGAGTCCATAACCAGAGGTGGGCATCGCAATTTTTTTCTCCAATTCCGCAATCGCAATTCCGCAATTCCGACCTGCACCAGTCTGCAATCGCAATTCCGCAATTTTTTTCAGATAGACCTTTTCGCAATCGCAATTCCGCAATTCCGCAATTCCGCAAACTAATTTTGACACCTACAATTAAAACAAAAACGGTCAATTTATAATTTCACCCAACCAACGATTTTCTGATGCGCCTTATGTTTTTCTGGCGTATTTTTGTGTGTTTTGATTGAATCTGCTAACCGTTTCTGTCCCAATTTTTTTTTTTTGTGTTTGTTCAAAAATGACAAAAAAAAAAAACGAACCTAAACCTAACCTAACCTTTACCTATACCTAACCTAACCTTACCTAACCTAACCTAACATATACCTAACCTAACCTTTACCTAACTAAAAAAAAAAAAAAAAACTAACCTTTATCTACCTTAAAAAAAAAAAAAAAATTGCGACAGAAACAGTTAGCAGATTCATTCAAAACATATCAAAACACACCAGAAAAACATACGGCGCATCAGAAAATCGTTGGTTGGGTGAAACTATAAATTATCCAACAAAACACCTACAATTAAAAACAAAAAATGTCTCAAGACTTTTTATTAGTGTTTATTTTTAATACATCTGTATTCCTATTCTGTTTCTGTCTATACTTGTTACTTGTCATTCACAATTAAGTCTTTGTCTCTTTTAGTGTTTTTCTTTACTTTTACACTTCACAGTCTACTGGCTAGTAATCACTAGGTAACTAGGGTATCTATATGCAAGAGGGTAACGCCATTCATTGGCCCTATGCTAAACGTTACTGCATGGGCGCCATCTTAGCGCCAGGGCCTCTTCGTTCACCCAAGACCCGGGGAAGTTCTCAAGGCATGACCCCGCAGTATATCATGTTATACAATATAATATACATGTATAAAGGATATACTGTTATCTTCGGAAATGTTTGTTCTATAAGATTATCACATAAAACACAGTAAAACACATTAAATAAAGGCCATTATGAGACTCTGAATAAATATGCATGAACTTAAAATTCACTTAAACGTGTCGTCATGTAAAATTTTGTGGGACAACATATTACATGGAAGATATCAATAGAAGCAGAATTGAATTAGCTTTCCATTGATATATTTCGTTTTCTGATAAATGCAGTAGTACCTTGCAAAAATTAGCGTTAACTAAATAAATCGCCGCGCAGGCCGCTCTCTGTGATGACTGTGTTCACAAATAATCATATATGTATTGGATATATATCGCCTTTTATTCCGCCTTTATAACAATTTTTTCTATGTTTTAACTTTTAACTAGTAATTAAGGATACTTTATAGTTTCACCCAACCACGATTTTCTGATGCGCCTTATGTATATAATAAGTCGCATCAGAAAATCGTTGGTTGGGTGAAACTATAAATTGACCAAATTTAAATTACCAAATACTCAGTAGATAAGGAATAACTTATTGTCCAAGTGCCCGTCAGGGTGGCAAGGTTGGTAGAGACGTGAGCTCGCAATGTGCAGCGTCCCTGTGCATTCGGTCAGCGGTTCGAGTCCGCCTAGTTCGTGCTGACATGGCGGCGCTTTGTCTAGTCAATAACCTTGTAGTTGGTACTTGCAAAGTGTCTAGATAGGATGAAAATCTTATCTTATCTTACTTGTCCAAGTGACTCAAGTTAGCTGGAAGCTTCTCTCCACCTGTTTCCTGGCCCTGCCTGCTCTCACGCTCCGTGCTCTGGCTGAGGGGCTGAGTGTTGGGGAGATCATCCTGAGCCTCCAAGTCACTTCTGACACAATCCCCACTTCTAACACTATCAGTGTCCAGTGTATCCACACTCATACTCCTACTCCTAGGCGACGGAGATGGCGACAAAAACTTGTACATTCTGGTTAAATTTGCTAATTTTCAGAAGCAAAAATAGACTTAATAAACGGCGTTTAGTAAATAAACGGCTATTTTTGCTTCTGTCTAATTTGTAATTTCAGTAATTTCAAATTTGTCTTATATTTTGCAGATTGTGCTCATATAATTAGCGTTTAGTAAACGCTAATTATATGAGCACAATCTGCAAAATATAAGACAAATTTGAAATGACTGAAATTACAAATTAGACAGAAGCAAAAATAGCCGTTTATTTACTAAACGCCGTTTAATAAGCCTATTGTTAGCCTATATATAAGTTAATAACCCATTTATTTACCACAATAGACACTGGTTAGTGGTTACTAACCACTAACCACTGCCAGTAACCAGTGTCTATTGTCTAGTTTGTGCAATATTAGTACTTCACTAACACAACAACAGTATATGTAGGATAAATCAGTAATCACACACACGGCCAGCGTAGTGAGCGTACACGCTCTCAATCCCAAGTCCCAGAACGCACTGACTGAGCGAGTGACTGCTACACTAGCTATAACACTAGCTACCGATGCTTGGACGATACTTGCTTGGTCTTGGTACGAAGACCATTTTTTCTCGCAATTGAAAACTGATTGGTTTCTGCGACAAAAACACAACAAGCTTGGTAGGGGCCGAAATAATAATCAGTCCAAAACATTGCAAACAATATCACAAAGCAGTATAACACACATTCCAGCAAGTGTTATTGGAGTGATCTTCGTAATCCAAGACGGTGCTTGGACGACAAAAACACGGCTCATTGGCAGTTGGCAGTGTCGTCTCCACCATATTTGGTGGGAACTTATGTTCACGCGGGCACTTGCCATTTTGCAGGTGGTGATCGTCACAATTATTGCGATTGCGTTTCAAAATTTTGGCGGTCCGCAACCCACAATTCCGCAATTTTTTCAGGCATCCGTAATTGCGCAATTCCGCAACCGAATTACCCATTCCGCAAGTTATTGCGATTGCGCTTTAAAATTTTGGCGGTCCGCAATTCGCAATTCCGCAATTTTTTCAGGCATCTGTAATTGCGCAATTCCGCAACCGAATTACCATTCCGCAAGTTGCGGAATTGCGGAATTGCGGACTAAAATTGCGGAATGCCCACCTCTGTCCATAACACCGTGGGCTATGCCAATCCGCCGTAAGACTTCTTGACGTGACCCGCCGTCATTATGGACTGCGCTACCAAGGTATGTAAAACTTTCCAAGATCTCAATGTCCTCGCCACACGCATGAACAGACTGTACTGCTTCATCTAGTAAGTCTCCAAACACCTGGACCTTGGTCTTGAGCCAGGATACCTCAAGTCCCCAAGGCTTTGCCTCCTCGTGCAGCGCCTCGAGAGCCATCACCAGGACCTCCAACGACTCAGCAAAGATTACTGGATCATCGGCAAAAACAGGATCAGTGATCTTGGTGTTGCCGACGGATGCTCCACAATCCCTTTGATCTACAACCTTGTCCAATACCCAGTCCATACAAGCGTTGAAAAGTGATGGGGCAAGGACGCACCCTTGCCTCACTCCTGTATTCACAGGAAAGAAGCTGGATACACCTGCCCCACACTTCACAACACTCTCAGTCCCAGAATACAGACCAGTTATCAAACCAATAGTCCTTGCAGGAATCCCTCGAAGTTGCAGAAGATCCCAGAGTGACTCACGATGCACTGAGTCAAGCGCCTTCTTGAGATCACTTCACCAGATGACTGCGAATCCGTGTCAGCAATAGATGGGCAAGCACCTTGCCTGGTACGCTGAGCAGTGTAATACCGCGGTAATTTTTTGCAGTCCTGACGGTCCCCTTTCCCTTTCCAGATAGGGACGACCAGCCCCTTTTCCAGTCAGGAGGAATGGTACCTGATTGCCACACGGCAGTCAGGACAGCATGCAACCCGCGGATCATGGCCTCACCCCCAGCTTTGAGGAGCTCCGCACTAATATTACAAACACCAGCTGCCTTTCCACCCCTCAACTTTGCTACAGCCTCTCTGACTTCGTCAAGAGAGGGTGCGGTTTCGTCAATGGGAGGATTGGCATCCACTGCCTGTAACCCAGTGGTGTGAAGCTGCTCAGTTGCAGGGTCCACCGTGAACAACTGCCCAAAATACTCAGTCCAACGAGCCATCTGCCCGATTTGAGTCTCAAACCGATTTGAGACTGCCACCGCATACTCATGAGCACATGTCAAGTCCTTCAGTTTCTCAAGATGAAACTCAGTATGGTTACCTCTTGAAATTCTTCTGGACTTGACATGAAGCTTAAGTGTAGCAACAACAAGTCTGTGGTCTGTTTCAAAGAACTCAGCACTCCGGTAAACCCTGCAGTTCTGGAGGATCCTCCAACGAGTACTAACGAGGATGTGGTCGATCTCCTTAGCTACCCCTCCGGCATTACAATACCATGTCCAGCGGTGCACCTCTGGTCTCTGATACCAAGAACCTGCAATTCTCAACCTTCTGGACCTTGCAAAGTTCAGAAGCAGAGAACTGTTGGTGTTTCTGGTACCGGAGCCATGGGGACCAAACACATAACTCGTAGCCATCTCTCACAGTGCCAGTAGTAGCATTGAAGTCGCCCAAGACAATGAGTGTGTCCCGAGGAGGACACTGGTCTAATACAGAGTCGAGTTTGGCGTAGAACATCTCCTTCTCTTCAGTTTTACGCATCTCGGTAGGAGCGTACACTGCAACAAGAGACATGAAACCCAGAGTGTGTTTCATCCTCACCCGCATTATACGGTCATCAACCGTAGTAACCTCAACAACTGACGGCTGCAGTTTGCTGGAGATGCCTATAGCTACTCCCCGTACACGGTGACCATTGCTCATGCCGGACCAGTAGTAGGTGTAACCCCCACTGCCTTTTCCTTTTAACTTCCTTTTAAACTTCACACTCCGCTCCCCACGTGTTTGCCGTGCGTGGCGTCCCGTATATTCCCCGCGCGCCCCTCTATCTGGGAGTTGAGTCCACCGCGGGGCGGGATGTAGTTCCCTTCGATGGGCAACAAGCTCCTTTGGTAGGGGGGCTGGGGTAAGACGGGAGGTCCAGTGTGGCCCCCGCTGGATCAATCAGCTGGTCATGCGTTGGCTAGGGCCAAGCGTAGGCTGCCTGATGGGCACCGCATCGGTCCCGCGGCTGCCACCAAACACCAGGCAACCGAAGCGTATACTTCCCCGCTACCCCTGGAGCTGTTGGGTGAGGTCCTTCCCCAACAGACAGCTTCCCCTCGTTGGGCTCCTTGCTGGGTGGGGGCGTGGGGAAGTGAAGTAATATCGTTTATGAATCAAGCTACTAATTTACCCCGGCCTGCCTCTCTCACTGACGTCCGCTTGTCCTCGACATCTCCGACTGAATCCTCTCTCATTGCCACCCTGGCGCCTTTCCAGACGCGCGGCACAAAGGTGGCACGCAGTGGCACAAAGCGGGCAGCCGCCCCTTCCTCCTCAGATACCCGGTCTGGCGGTCCCCTCTCCAAGGGACACAGACAGGGATTGAGATACGGGCCTGGCCCTAGGGGCACTTCTATGTTGGACACCTTGCTGCTGTCCAACGTGTCCCAGGCCTTGTCCTACAGAGCAATACATGATATTGTCAAGGCATATGGTGTGGTTCGCCGCATCCGTATTATTTATGATGACAATGACCACACAAATAGGTGCTATATCACTTTTGCTACAGCAGATGGCGCAACATCTGCCTATGAGGAAGCCACAACATTGGAAATTGGGGAGAAACATTACAGAGCCGAACTTCTTCGCTCGGTTAATGTTGCTGAAGGCCCCGATGACTACATACCTAACACCTTCCAGGACACTAAACCATCTACACCAACGTTCCGCCAAAGCCCTACCCCTTATTGGTACGTGGCATATTACAATGAAAGTAGTGGAGGCAACCTCTTCCATGCGGCTCGATTTCTTGAGAAAGAAATTGGAAACATCCCGGTAGGCCATCTAAAAAAGTTTGGCAGAGGAGTTCTAATCCAAACCAAGGACCTTACCCAGGCTTGGGATTCACATGCCTATCACCTCTGACTGCTATTTTTGAATCATCAAACCTCATTCCAAGTTCCATTATAGCATAATTTCGTAGTCTACAGCTACGACCTATTGCTTTACGTTCATAAGAAGAATAGTAAACATGTGTCCGAATTAGAGTTCGAAAAGGTCGTCAAAGAGTTCAGGAGGGTAGCAAAAAATTGATAGTTTTTTTTCCACTTTTTACGATCAAGTTCTTCCCTGAGTTCGCCATCATAATCGGTCCTCATCTTTAAAGATATTAAAGCCTTTAAACGACGCCCCTATGCACGTGGCTATGAGTGCGCTAACATCTTTTGGCCGCAACATTTTTTGTGTAAATCCTTCTCCTCGTTCTAGTCGATGCTCGCGTTCGGTTCACATGCCACAGATGAACTTGTAACGTCAACTCCCTAACTGCTTCCACTGCCGTGAATTGATCACCCTCCGACTTCTGCGACATGTGTGGTACATACAAATTAGAAGAAGACATCCTTAATCTTTGCCAACCCCCAACATTTTTTCAGTCCTTGTGGGAGCGCCAGAAGAGACTTTCTCACATACAAGCAGGCAGGGGAGGAAGCGGACCGACGCATCCACCGATGGCTGCTGCCTCTTCAATTAAACTGCCTAATTACCTGCTGCTGAGAAGATCCCCAATTTCTCCACCACATTCTCCTAAACCTACCTCAATCCATCAATTAGATAATATTAAGTTCTCGCTATTGACCTTGCGATTTCTGTGGAGTCTGCTGACTCGCTCTCATGATGATCCTTCCAACCACCATCTCGTGTAGTGTATGCCGCACACGGGAATAGAGCAACAGTTACTCTTCCTACTATAAGAGGATCCCAAAAAAAACATCCTACTAAGGAGTCCCTCAGAAGCGAACTCCGCAGTTCCACTGAGTTTTCTTAGAGTCAGTGGGCGTCTCTCCGGGCCTATAAATCTCAAATGCTGAGGCAGGATGGGATATCTTGGGTTTTTAGTATTGATTAAAGATTCACCTACTGCTAGGTGTGGGAGTACTGACAATGCTCCTAATTCAATGCCCTGTTACCACCACTGAAGCGGCTATGCGACAAGCTGATGTGCGAGGTGTTTCAACACTTATGGACACACAAGCAGTTGATAGCCTTGCTAATAAAGCAATTTTCAAGACCCTTGTCGTGAGCTGATCAGTAAACTAGAATTAAGTCAATCATCTGACGTAAATTCGGCATCCTTTGTGGGAGAAAAGACATACAGGTATCTACCTACTGCCCGCGGGACCTCGTGTGAGACTCCCGATTACACCACCGAATATACACAAACGCCAATTCAACCATCGTGGAAAAGTTAAGGAAAAGTAGTTTACCTCTCTACAATACAGAAAAAAAGATTGCTGGGCGTTTCAAATAGCGCAGCACCTACAAGCCGTAAGGCTTCTACTGCATCATCTTCACGCCGAATAACATCTTCAATCCTCAATGGAATATTCGTGGGATTAGTGCATCACTGGGAGAACTAGTCCGTCTCATCAACGAGTTGGACCCAGTAATTTCTAGTTTACAAGAGACAATGATAGGACAGGGATAGGTGTCTCTGCCGACAGGTTTTATACCTGTCCACCAACCACCTCCAGCCGGTGGTGGCTTTAGTGTGGTTGTGGTCTTTACCATCGTCCCGGGATGTCCCCTTAAACGTGTCCATCCCCGGTCAATCACCCTTGGCAGCTGTAGCATATCTTATCCATCTGCACAAGACCTACACTGTCTGCTCAATATATCTAGCCTTTCCAAATGACGACAATACTCTCTCACAGATCTTCGGATCCTATCCGCCCGCTTCCCCGTCCATTTTTTCTCCTTGGATACATGACTGGGAGGCATTTTCTGTGGGGAGATTCCACCAGAAATCGCGCGGTGATTCTCTTGATACTTGTTATAGGATGGCAAACAACCTAAACTAGAGTTAAACACGGAGAAACCTACACATTTCCCTTCTACAATGACGGTGAACATTGACTGCTATTGCTACCTATCAACTCTAGCAGTCCACACCTGTCGCCCTCAGACTTCTCCAGGAAGGTGCCGATTCTCTTCGAGGAAGTGACCATTATCCCATACTACATACAGCAGTGTCATCGCCCCTTCCGATGTCTCCCAAAATGGTGCCTCTCTCGTGGCAGACTGTGAGGGCTTTCAAAAAGGCTTGTGTTGTTTAACATCATATATATGACTTTTCAGACAATCGAATTCGCCGTAGATTACTTTGTGTCTCGAATCCCTTTTGCAGCCTCGCTGAGCATCCCCCGCACTTCTGGCTTTTTCTCTCGCCTGGTCGGTTCCGTGGAGGATCAGGACTGTGCTGCACCGGGGGGGGGGTGGGGGGGGGAGGGTCACTCCTGCTGTTCTGAGGCGCAATAACTATCGCGGCCAACTTCCAGTAGACCTAAAAATATCTTTTCACAGGTCAAGACTCGATACCGACGGTAATGCAGGAGGCTCGTCACTCCTCTTGAGGGCTTTAATAAGTAACGATTTCTGTGCATCTACCCCGGTGTCCAAGGTTTGGCAAGGTGAGAAAAATTAGGGGAAGTTTAATTCCATCCTCCCCTCCAGTTTCTATCGATTGAATGGAGACCTTATGTGCAGATCACCTTGACTGTAGCGATGAGGAATTTGTCATTCCCATTTTGTGTCATTGGCGCAGTACAGACTTTGCTTCTCCAAGTTCTAGGGAGAGAGACTGCGACAGGCGAGAGCATCAGATTTTTCATCTAGAGTCTATAATTTTCATTCTAGAATCTTACAATGTGTCTTTTAAACCTCGTGAGCTTTGGTCAAGTCATGAAGGTTTTTTGCGCTGACCCCCACCCCCCAATTTCCCCGGTCCAAGATGATCATACCATCATGCTATGCTCTGTCCATCTAAGAGATTGAGGCCCTTTCAGTTTTCTTGTTGGTCACTCTATCATAGGACTTGAGATTGAAGGATGCCTTCCAAGTAGCTGGTGTGTGGCGGTGGTGGATCCCGATCCTAAGCCTGGGAAGACCACTCACTACCGACGAATTTCCGCCCATATCCTTAACATTATTCATGTGTGTGTAACGTATTCGAAATAAAATGGTAAGATAGTTGACTATATGGTTTTGTGGACAACAGGAAAAACTTTTTCTCCCGTTCTCATTGGACATCCGTAGCATCATTCCACGTTTAACCCCTGGGGAAAAAAGCGCTTATTTCATTAGAGCCATCCATTGCATGGCACTATTGCCTCTCGACCACACCATGTGACCATATTTTTTTCCGACCTTGAGAAAGGCTTTATGCACAGCTTGGAGTGACAGCGGTATATTGGCATTCCTCTGTATGAGTTTCGATAAGAGGTTGGTTGCCTGTTGTTCCTCCAGAGTTTTCCTAGGCCAACCGGGTTCTGAGTTCAGTTCAGAGTTTGGTAAGCATAATGTTCATTTCTCTGAAACATCCTTGCTTCCAGGGTTGGCATCCCCCTCCCCCTACCTGAGATGTAGCCCTGTTCGCTGTGGCCCATCATGGTATTGATTGGCTGTCTGCAGAGGGGATTGGTTTAGTACTTATACGTGATGATTTATCGCATCTCCTTTTTGCTGCTTCAGATGTCGAGTTGGCAGAAGAGAAGACTTTCAACTTGCTATTGATACACAAGTTTGTGAATGGACGACGAATCGTAGCCTCCGTTGTTCTCCAGCGAAGAATGTAAGAGGTTCATGTTTTGCAGAACCCTGTGGGGATTCATCCCGACCCTAGACCTGTATCTTTACATATCAGAGAAATATCCTGTAGGGAAGAGACCCAGTTTTTATGACTCATTTTTGACAATAGACGGCTTGGGTACCTCACAGTTGTGCTCCTCAGGACTGACTGTCTTCGCCATGGATCTATTGAAAGCTCCTCTCCGCACACCCAGCTGGGAGCTGATCGCTCTACACTCCTATATATTCATCGCTCACTTATCCTTTCGGGGGGGAAGCTTGAATTGGATGTTGAAGGTTACTCGTACTCTGTACTTCCGATTGTAGAATGTGTAGATATCACCAAGTAACGGAAACTGTCTACTTACAATTGAGGCGTCTTGGTTAAGGAAAAAGTACTTCACATACGCGCCAGAAATTTTTATTTCCGAATTTCTTTGTGGACCTCGGTAGCATTGTGTCATAACGTACGATTGGTTTGTTCAGAAAAATTCTTATGTACTATTTCTTATAATTCATTTGGAAAGTTGGTTTCGTGCCTATAATGCGGTCACCTACATTTTTGTGACTTTTGTTGATGTGGCTCATATGATAAAAAAAAATATATATAAAATAAAATACACAACAAAACAAAAAAACAATGCAAGGGATGATATAATAGTCGTTTTTCTACCATGTGTATAAATATTTCTTGCTCTATAGTTTTATTTTTAAAATACTCCCAGGGTCCCACACCCCAGGTTTTTGTTGTTACTTGATTGTATTGGAAACAGTCCAGTTGAGCACCCAGTCTAACCTTCCACCTGCGGCCTACTTAGAGCTGTACTAGCGGCAACGGCGTGTGCCTTGCCTGCGGCAAATGTACCTCCGTCCGCCCCTCCAGAAGGCCCGCTTGGTGTAATTTCAGACGGGATCACTTTACTATGTTGAAAATCTAAACGTACACAGATATTTACAAAGAATTGAATATTTTCTTGTGTAAACATTATTGGAAACAGTTATATTCTTCATCTTGCTGTAGTATTACATCAGTAGTGACTCAGCAGCGGCCACTTGACGTTCATCCTCTAGAGGCCAGCTAGTAGGTATTTGTAAGTGGGAAATATTCATTTCATTTTATATATATTTAACACAGTAATATACATAGTATCTCATATGGGTACCATCACTATCATTAGGCTTGTTCAAGCTATTAAAAATTGTTATAAAGTTTTTATAATAGTTTATAGAAATGATCATATTCATTTATTTCAAATTTTTTCCAGGTTAATCAGGAAACCCGAGAGATACATAGAAATAAAGATGAGATACGTACATAGGAAGGAGTTTACATGGAAAAAGGTTTATCATTAGGCTATGTGTGTAGCAGTATCATATATAAAAAAACATTTGATTATCCGAGCAAGATTACGGGAAAAAACACAAGGTCATTTTCCCTTATTTCAATCATTTCCAACATATTATCAACACATATCAATACTCAACGATACACCTAATAAGGAATATGTAGATGATGGAAAATTAACCATGGATAATATCATGATTTAGAATAGAATTTTATTTGAAATCATTTCGCAGTTATCAATGCACTAAACTGCCAGACGTACGATAGCCATTACAAAGGGTTAAGAAAACCCCCAAAAGGCCTAAATTATCACCCTTACCAGTCGTAACATAATGAGAACTTAGTTATAACATGTTTTCGCTCCCTTTATTATGTCGAAATAGACTAAATAATATAAAAAATTGCGTACGACACGTTTTTTTAGGAATTCCTCGGCAGCGTTGCGTCGTGACTCAGTGAAATCAGTTACTTGGAAAACGCACAAGAGGGTGGATGTTGTTATGTTGTTCGCCGCAAACAATATCCTCTACATGGCTGTACAGTGTTCCACGTACCCCCAGCATGTAAACAATAACGAAAATGTTTTTTGTACTAATGAAAAAAACAATGTCCGTAGCAATTATGATCTCCTTTTCATCGTATTACTGGATAACGACATAGGAATATTATGGTTATACTTTCTATGTATATTGCAGATATCGTAATGTTTTCTATAGTGTTGAACAGCCCATTGTCTATTAATCGGCTAATGGGTTGTGCAACACCCCTTAAAACATTACTATATCTGCAATATACTTTTGAAAGTATAACCATAAAAATTCTTCAATCAGTTAATATAACAGCGGCAAATGGGCATATGCCCTACGGCGGGCCGCTGGGAGCGGGCCCCCCAGGAGCCTCTGAGCAAATCCCCAGCGGCCCTTACGTCGTACACTTCCGTCGGCCGCCGGTATGACATACGGGGGGCCTCCCGGGGGCCCCCCCGTCTTTGTGTATACTGGGCACTCACTATTTTCAGTGTTAAGGATTCAACACGAAATTAACTTCTTCTATCCTATTCTCGATCATATTTAACATAAATGCAAGGTGCTTCGAATGAACCTTGAAATTATGAAACTTTTCAGGGACGAAACTCAAATACGGGTTTTTTTAAAGTT
>JACEEZ010007107.1:0-14442 GCA_016584305.1 Chionoecetes opilio
CTCCCCCCAGAAAATTAAATTTTTTGGGGCTTTGCCCTCCCGGGATTTTCCCTTTTTTTGTCGGAAAAAAGCCCAGTAATCTTCCCCCTCGCGCATTTTCGGGATGGGGGGATCCTAGCTCGTGTCCAGAAGCGAGGCCCCCTTTGCACCCTCAGGCACTTTGGCCCCCTTCTTTTCTCCCTTGTGTGCGTAGAAAAATCGTCATAAAACGTCTCCAGGCTGGGAAGTTTTGCTCCTGTGATAGGGAACACTAGGGCCAAAGAAGCCAAACTTCATTTTGCTTTCTCGGGGGTCAACCTGAGGCGAAAATGGGAAAAAAATGAAGATTGATCCGCCCCCTCTAAATATGAACGTTTAGCCTGAAACTTTGCACCGACAGTTTCAAGGGAAAAAGGCAAATACCACAAAAGTACGTAAAAAAATTTGATTTTTGAAAAATTCCCCCCATGCGTTTTGGGGCCCCCTAGGTGCAGTGGCGCTTAAGTCTTTTTCGGGAGGCGATCAATGACTGAAAAGGTCTTGTAAGTAAGTGAGCGTTTTTGAAAGCGTGGGGGGAAAGCAGGAGATAGAGTACGATCTCAAATGTGGGGTGGAGTGAGTGTTTGATGGAGGGGCACATGCAGGAGTCCCGGGAGGGGTACCTGAGGGAGAGTGCTCGGCACTACTAAAAGAGTGGTCTTATAAAGTCCCCAAAGGAGGGAAATGGGGGTTGGCAGGGTACACGCCCAAAGGAAAAAGGGTAAAAAATGACCCATGTTGGTGCACGAACGCTTTCAGATATTCGGGGCGCAAGAGGAAGATACGGGGTTAAGGCGGTGGATGAACATCATTACCAAAGGTAAAATTTTGGTTGTTGGTGCAGTCAGGTTAGAATCTCGACAGCAGGTTCTGTACGGGGAAGGATGCAATGAAGTCGGTGAGTTCCCAGGGAAGGGGTAGGCTATTTTGTGTAAGTAGTTAGTGAATGGCGGATAAAGGGGAAAAAAACCCCATCGTCTGCCGAGGCGGGGGAAATGATGTTGAGGTGTAAGAAGTGGGGAAAATTGCTAGGCGGTTCAAGGGAGCTGTAGGTAAAGTTAGGGCAGGGGTGGGCCCTGTGGTGGTATTGTTTTAAGTCTTTTTTGCGATTGGTACCCCCAAAGGGTATTGCCTTAAAAGCCGGGGGGCATTTCATTGCAAAGACAAGGGTTGGGTTTTGTGAAGCTGGGCCCTTCTTTTGGGCAAACCCCCTCTACCGCGGGGATGGGGTGCATTTTTTGGGGAAAAGGGTTTCAGACTTGTCTAAACCCCTTAAAAGGGAGTAGGTGCACTGCAGGTTTTTTAAAGATGAAAACCCGGGTTTAGACATGGGGTCGGGTAAGGGAAACTTGCGACACTAGGAGGATTTTTCAGAGGCAGGGAACAAAGTGTTCGAAAGAAGAGAGAGGGAGGGTTTATTTAAAGAAAAAGGGAAAATTGACAAAAAAAAGGGGAGTTGCTTGAAGGTTACTATAAAAACGTGGGGTATTTAAAAAAGATAGATATCCTGAGAGGAAAAATAGTGTAGAGGATTTTGTTTAAAATAGCTTAACGAACAGGGTTTGGATATGTCGGGAAAAGGTATTCGATCCAGAATCGAATAGTGGATGTTTTTCAAAAGGGACAGAGTAGGCAGACAGGGGAGGAGTTGCGCTTTATGAAAAGAGAGCATTGCAGTGTTGTTTTAAATAATGTTAAAAAAACAGTGACAGCATAGAGTTTATGGGTAGAGGTTACGGAGGGAATGAAAAATGGTTTTGGTGTAGTGTATACCTCCAAATTTAGTAAGAGGATTCAGTCCTATGGGAAGAAATAAAAAAGGGCCCCCCTGAGTAAAAATGACTACTGGTGGGGAGATTTAATCTTAAATTAACGGGTTTTAACTAGGTGACGGGCCAGTGGTTTTGTTAATATAATTTTTTTTTTTTTATCAAGCAATAAAGGACTTAGGGGAGATAAATTTAGATCTTTTGCTGAAAAATAGGACGATTTAGTTACAAATTGGAGGTCGGTGGGAATTTAGATAATGCGACCTTTATGAGATCATTTTTAGTTTAAAATGGGAAGTTGGAAAATTAAGTGGCAAAAAGCACGAATCCCAAATTTCAAAGGGGCCCAAATTTAGCGGGTTTAAAAGACACCTGGGGGTTTTAAATAAGGGTGTGGGATGGAGGGGAAAAAAAATTTTCCCCAGAATAAGGACGGGGCGATGAAGCGGGAAAAGGCCCCAATTTATGAAGGGTTTGGGAAAAGGCACCAGGGGAAATTGGGCTGGTTAGATATGGTAGGAGGTCGGGCTGAGAGGTAATTAGAGCGGTTTGACAGGGAATGAGGTCAGGGTGAGGAGGTAATTAGAGGGTTTTGAAATGGAAGTGAGGTCGGGGCGAGGGGATTATACCCCATTTTTTGGAATATAAATTTACGGACGAAAAGAAATATTCCTTAGGGAAAAAAGGTCCGAAAGAGAATCCAAAAATGGAGACCCCCAATTTAAAAACAAAAATTGGAGTAAAAAAAACTTTTTTCAAGGCAGGATTGGTAAAAAAGAACAGTTTAAAAGAGGCGGGACAGTGAAAAATTAACTCGGTTGTAAGAACAATTATGAGATTTTAAATAGCAAACAGGCGAAAAGGGACCCAAAGGGGGTTTATCAGTTATAAAACAAAACAAGGGAATTAGTTGGGCCGTTAAGGTCAGGACAGGGTGAGGTCTTAAATACGGTGAGGATATGTTTTAAGGTCTAAATGATTATTTCTTAAGTGTTTTAAGGAGGAGGATACACAGACATCCGATAGTGAACAGATTTCAAAGGAAGCGAGAGGGGAAACTCAAAGATATTTAGTAACTAGGGAAAAGGGGAAGAGGGATAGATAAAGGAAAAAATTTTTTTAAACCCCGGGCAGATGAAGTGTATCCCCCCCGGGATTAAAGGAATGCAATTGGTTGTTAGTGATTGTTAGGGACTTTTTAGGAAATCGGTTTAGATAGGCGATGTGCCATATTGTGGAGGGGAAAGGGAAATGGGTTCCCTATTTTAAAAAGGGGGACAGGACTAAAGTCAAATTATCGCCCCCCTAAGTCAAAAACAGTGGGGGTAAATTATTGGAATCTATTATTTCAAAAAATTAGGAGCACTTAGAAAAACATAGGTTGATCAATGATTCACCATGGATTCACCCAAGGGAGGGGGATGTCCACCAATTTTATTTATTTTATAGGAAAGTTTATGAAAGAGATAATGATAAGGGTTATGATTAAAAATTTCTGGCTTAGTAAGGGATTTGACAAATACCACACGAGCGGCTCTTAAAAAAAGGTTGGGCTCATGGTATGATGGGAAGGTTTCCTTGGATCGAGCTTGGCTAAGTAATGGCAAAAAGGGTTTCAATTTAAGGTTCAAAACTGAATGGGGGCTGGTGACAAAATGGAGTTCCCAAGGGTCTTTTGGGTTCATTACTATTTTTGATATACATCAACGACTTTGGGTAGTGGATTAGCAGTGATACAGCAGCTTGCTGATGATATAAGGTAGGGAAAATTTTTGGATCACGCTGATTAAACATATTGCAGGGAGACTATAAAATAGAAGTCGGGAAATTATTCTAAAGTTATCTGGTCAGTCGGCCTCACCTAGACTATGCGGTTCGTTTTGGTTTCCATATTAAGGGTGGATTAGTGTTTTAGAAACAGTGCAGAGAAGGATGACCAAAAATTTTCAAGGGGTGCATAAAATTTAGTTATGGGGAATTGAAGTTATTAAAAATTTAAAACACTCGGGACGCAGAGTAAGGGGGGATCTGATAGAAGTTTTTAAGGGATAAAGGGGTTTAATAAAGGGGGAGGAAAAGCTTACGGTTTTTTCCAGGGTAGAACAGAAAAACGGATTTAAGCTGGAAAAACGTAGATTTAGAAAAGGGAAATAGGGAAAAAAAGGTTTACAAATAGGGTGGTGAATGAATGGAAAGGTCTCAGTGACAGGTATTAGTGCGGGTCTTGGGAGCTTTAAAGAGGGGCTGGATAGGTTTTATGGATGGGGATGAAAGGGGGTTTAGTAGTGTTGGTGACAGGAATACCACGGTAGGCCTCGGGGGCCTCTTGTAGCTTCCCTTTTTTTTCTTATGTTTTTTTTCTTTGACTCTACCATTGTGGGTTACAGTGGGTATGTGTGTGTATTCAAGGGGGCACCACGCAAACTGGGACCGGGAAACACTCAATTTGAATTTTAGGATGTGCTAAAATTGTTTTTTTGGCCTAGAACTACAACGTAGTTTTGATTTTTTTTTTTTCCCCAAAGCTACACCCAAAAAAAATTTTAAAAACCCAAAAAGTAATGAAAATTGGTCACTAATGTAAATCTCACAAAAAAAAACGATGGAGATAATAAATTTGCTCTAAAGAGTTTGGGGAAATTTTTGGGTCACCCGTGTGGGGTCCCCTTAAAAAGAGAGAAGAAAAAAAAAGAAGGAATAATGTTAATGTGCAGATTGTCAACGCTTTGGTAAGGGGGGGGGGGGGGGGGGGAGTCGGTCGCAAGCCTTCAAAAGTATTTGGAGGGGCACAGACCCAAAAATTTTAGAAACCCGGGCTAGAGGATGGGATCTCCCAAAGAGGGAGCAATATGGTTCAGGCCCCCGGGGAGTACCCTAGATGTCTGAAAACTAGTTTATCACATCTGCGACACCTACCGGAGACGGAGGTCAGACCCCTCTTTTTTGACCTGAAAGGGGATTCGACTCTGCCCCCCATGAGGCACCTGCGAAAACTAGCTACCATGAAAATCACGGTGTCCACCCTCGCCTGGCTGCAGAATCTTTGTCTGGGGGGACTTTTGCGTTGCTGTGGGTGCCTCCGCCTCTCCGTCCCAATTAACAGAAAGGGGTGGCGCAGGGACCCTCCTTCCCGTCCTTTAAGTCCTTTCTCCAACCTCCACATCCCCGTCACTCCCCCCTTTCCCCATTTTTTGATGCATTAACCCTCATCAGCCGGGGCCCCCTCAGGACCAGGCACGAACATACCTGAGGGGCAGCCACCGTTTTGCTAACTGGGAAAGGTTTGGGGTCTTTCTGCAATGCACCTAAGAGCACCCTTTTGTGCTTCACACTCAAAAACCCGTCACTCTCCCCACCGTAGCATTTGTGGCCCCAAAATTCCCCCTACTCTAGGGCACCAATTTCCTTGGATGCGGTTGGGGGGTCCCTGGTTCTGGTCTCCGCACGTTAAAACCTCCGTTCAAAAATGCAATAGGCGCCCCGAATAATGAGAGGTGGTGGTGTCCCCTGGGGGGCCAGTCATGACCTCCTATTTAAAGTACTATCAGCGGCAATCAGGTCTAAGTTTCCATACGGCAGCAGCATCTATGTCTCGGTAGCGCCTTCTCCCCTCAAAAGCGGGGACATACCACAAAATGCAGCCCTGCGGGATTTCTATGGGGGCAATGCGGTCCTCCCCAGTCATCGCCTTTCACGCGGAGAGCTGCACCCCCCCACTGCAGGTGCACAGGAGGGCGGTCCTGTGCCAAAAATACCACCTCATCATGACCCTGCCCACTCACCCCCTTGCCACACTCTATGCCTCCTTGGTGGTTGATAAACACCCCAGTCTGGCTTCCTGGAGAACGCCACCCTCAAATAATCAGTGGGCTGCTGGCCCACTCCGTGTGAATCTGCCTCCACCCCTCTTCAACCTATCAGTCCACACTCCCAGTCCCACCCTGGCAGCACATTTCTCCTATGGTTGCCCTGCATATCCAGACCTTCCTCCCAGACACTCGCTGGCATCTGGCAGCAACACTTTTCAGAGAATTTGGACCTGTCACTCTACCACCATCACCTCAAAGGCTACACTGATGGGTCCCACTCCCCCATCCTTCCTTCTACAGATGCTGCCATCTACGACCCCACTCTAACATCTGTAAGACTGGAGGCTGATGCTCTGACGGCGGAGCTTTTCGCCCTCCGTCAGGCCCCCGGCTTATCTCACACCACCTACACCTGTGCCAGGCTGTGATCTACATGGACTCTCTCTCCTCCCTCCATCTCCCCTCCTGTCGCCCGGTATCCTCCACTGCCCTTGCTCACACCCTTCAACGACTCCCTCTACTCATGTCAGTAGGCTGGAAGATTACCTTCAGTGGGTGCCTTTCCACTGCAACATCCGGGGCAACGAGGTTGCTGATGCTGCTGCTAAGATGGCCCTCTCCGAGGTAAAAATCACCCCCCTCCCGCTGCCGCTTTCCACCGCAAAGCGTCTGATCTCTCAGATTGCCGCTCCGCTTGGGATAGGTCGCTCGGCGACACCCTCCATGCCACCTCCATGGGTCAATACCCCTCTGACTCTCCCCGCACCCATGGATAAGAAAAACATCCCGCGTCTTGGATGTCGCCCCCACCCGCCTGAGATCGGCCGACAACACTCACAGCACACCTGCCATTGCCTTTACCTCACGCCCGACCCGTACTGCCCCTGGTGCAGGAAACGTCCCGGAGCGATGAGCACTTCCTGCTCCAGTTCCTCGCTTCCACCCCCCACCGAAAAAATTCTACGCGGTTTAAATCATCCCCGAACTCCCAACCTTTGCCCCTGCCCCCCCTCTGGCCCCCGCTGCCTTTCCCCCCCTCAAAAAACCCCCACCGCACCCCGCTTACCTGTCCCTTTCCCTGTGGAGGCTAATCAACTTCGAAACTGGATAAACTCACAGGTGTACCAGGGGGAAAATCGTGATTCGACATCAATGCCCTTCAACAAAACAACATATAATTTTTTTATATACCCAAGACATGGGAGGACGGAGTCGGGATGCTACAGTGAGTCCAGCGTCCAGGACCCGGTAAGTTTTAGAATGGGGGTGAGGAGGGTGTGATCAGGTTGGAAGAATTTTTTAGAAATTGTTTACAAAAATTGAATAGGCTGTATGCCAAAAACAGGACAGAGCCTAGAAAGGGTCTAGGACTTCTCTGTGTTCACTGAAGATGGGAAAAGGGAGGAAAGTTACACTCCAGAATTACCAAAAATGGAGGTAGTGGGGATTTGACAAGACTAGACGTGAGGGGACTAAAGGAAGAGTTTTAAATGTATGAAGTCATGATCGAAGTTTTTAAAGGGGAATTTTTATGCAAGGGGGGGATGAAAATTGAATTATATGAACTGAAAAGGGAAAGAAAACAAAGAAAAAATAAATTTAGGGTACAAAAAATTGGAGTTAGAAAAAGGTTTTTAAATGAGGAATTTAAAACCCAAATGGGGACTAAAAGAAAATTTGAAGATGAAAAGGTTGACTGTGGTTTTGGGAGAAGCTGGACAAGTAAGGTCTGAAAGTAGAACTAAAGAAGAAAAGAAGGAAAAAACAAATAAGGGAAAAAAAAATGGGGGAAATTGAAAAAGAAATAATGAACAAAAGAGAAAAAGTGAGAATGGAGAAAAAAAATTAAGGAACAAGTGGGAACATTTATGAAAAAAGGAAAACATGGAAAGAAAAAAAAGAGAAAACCAAAATGGACTTTTAAGAAGTTATTTAAAAAAACAAAGAAAAAACAAAAAAACATGATAAGGAGGAGGTAGTGAAAGTTTTTTAAAAAGAATGAAAATTAGTAAGAGATCAGCAAAAGAAAAAAGTGTTTTTTTTGGACTAAAAGGGAAAAATTCGTTTTTGAAAAGAAAAGACAGAGAAGAAGAAAAACGTAAAGGGCGTTTTGATGAAAATTAAAGAGAGGAAAAGACAAATTTTTAGATGAAGGGAAGAATAGTAAGATTTGGACCTATGAGAAGGAAAAAAACCCATAAAAATAATTTGAAAACACAGACGGGAACCGAAGAAATCCGGAAGAGCCTTCCCGGCCGAGGGCAAAATGGGAGTTCAGAAAGTGTATGTACAAAGGATGAATGAAGAAGAAAGGAAAAGTTAAGGAAATGCAAAAAGGGAAAAAACAGAAAGAAGAAAGAATGGAGGGAAAAAAAAACTTTTTTTTTGGAGGGTTCTAAAAGGGCAGGGTGAGAAAAGGGTACAAAAAAAAAGACTAAAGGAAAATTGTGGAGGAAAAAAGTAAAAAAAAGGGAATTAAAAGCCACGAAAATAAAGGGGAAAAACCCCAAAAGGCTGGAACTAAGAGATTATTATTAAATACAGATCCGAGTGTGTTTTAACAGAAACTAATTGTAGAGACCAATGGTGATAAGCAATAAACAACATTGGAGAAGGGAAGAATTTGGGAAAAAAAATGGGGAGTTATTACTGACAAAATTAGGGGGGGAAAATAAAAAAATGTGGGGTAAGGGGGGGAGGTATAGGGGATGACGAACCAGCAAGACTTTTACCCAGTGTTAACAAAAGGTTAAACCAGCAAAGAAAATAAAAAATATTATGGGTGCCCATTGGAAAGAGTCACCATTAATTTTAGAAATGGAGACGGATTAAGACAAAAAAAAGGGGGAGATGAATTTTTATAAAAAAAGGAAAAAGGGCTTTTGGGAAAATAACATGGAAGCTGAAAATATTCTTTGAAGAAATTGACGGGAAGAATTAAAAGAGTGGATGATGTAAATTAAATTTTTTTTTTCCCCTCCCTTTTCCCGCTTTTTTTCCGAAGGTTTAGCGCTAAACCGAGGACATGAAAATCGGGTATTTAAAAAAAAAATGTAAAAAGCTTATTTTTGTCCGGGGGGGGTGTCCATATTTTTAAAAACTACCCTTATTTTTCATACCTGAAAAAAACAATGGGCCTCCAAACGAATGTTGTAGTACTTCCTCGTATCATACCTCGGGATTACCCGTTACAAGTTTTTCAAATACCAAAAACCTTTTAAAACAATACGTAAAATTTTTCACGGGTAGTTTTTCATTCCCCTTTTGGGGGCGATTGTCCAATTGCCCCCAAAAGCGCCATCTATCGTTGCTTGTTTACGATATTTACCATAGGCTGTAAAACGTACCTTAAGCTCTTTTCAGTTTGGAAATTTTTCACCCCTGGCAATTTATCAAAACGAAGAAATATATCGCCCTACAAGCTAAAAGTTTAGATACGCCAAAAAAAATGGAAAAGCCCAACAGAACGACACTTTTGGACACCGCTGGGAGAAGCGGTGGCGAGGGCCCCGCCCCCCGAGCATATTTTGTTGTTTTTTGGGGCTGCGAGGACCCCTTGGGGAAAACACATAAACCCGGGTGATGTCTATGATGCTATCACGGTGCGGTAGTTGCCTTTTTTCCTCGGGAAAGGGCACGGTGGGGGAAAAACGGCATTTTTTCGGGGGGGGGGAAACACCAGCAGGGTGGCAGGAAAAAGAAAGGTACGACTTTAGGGCAGGAGTTGAGACGTAGCCTAATGGTGGGAGTGGAAATGCGGACCTACAGCATAAATTTTTTTAATATCTCGGAGCATTCCTAGACCAGCAGTAGGGATCAGGGGACAGACGAGGGATGCAGGTGAGCGTCTTGTCCCCCGAACACAGGCGGGCCAAAGAGGGCAGGGGCTGCGGTGAGAAAACAAAGGGTTTTCATTACCTCCCCTGAAAAAACGCGTTACACTCACATTTACAAATTTCTTTTTTGAGGGGGGGGAAAAGTGAGGGGATGGTGTTCATCTGTCAAATTCCCCCCAGAGTTGGACTCGGATCTATTCCTCGTTACATTTAAAAAAAAAAAATAAGGAAATAGGAATATAAACCCTAAAACAAACCCCTGCACAAAAGTAAGGACATCACTACTGCTTTGGGGGGATCTTCCAGGCTTATTACCAACATTTTTATATAGGTACCACTACTTGTGAGTGAAAATTAAATTTTTTCACTCTATCCATGTCTAAACCTTAAAGATACAAATTTGCACTGCGTTTAATAACAGCTTAAGCCTGCAAACATATAATAATAATGAGCTGTAGCTACTATGTGTGGTGAGAGAACGGTGACTGTGGTGTGCGGGGCGGAGGCCGGCGGGGAAAAGCCCCGCCCCGTCCTTAAACCAAACATGAGTATGAGGGTGGGGCTTTTTTTACCCCCATTGATGAGTATTTATTTTTTAACGCTAATTTGCTGGTGCTCATTTATTATCAAAAAAACGAAATTAACAAGGAAAGCATCCAATTTTTGCTGCTACTAATGCGGCCCCCCTTAACTCTTATAAAAACCTGCCCCGCGCCACCCGGCGGGGGGCCCAACCATTATAGCCCTCGGTACGGGGCCTACCATCCCCCCCCTGGAGGTCACTGCCAAACGGCGCTATAGGCACACTAAAAATAAAAAAAATATAAAAATGCGAAGCGCGCGAAACTTGGGAAGATAATGCCAAAATCGGACGGTAAGGTTTAGAGGCCAATTGTCAAATTTCTTTGGGAAAAATGTTTTATCACGAAATTTGTGGGGGTCAAATGTTTTGGGCCGACGGATATTTTGCATCGCGGTGAAGGGAAAAAAAACAAAGACCAAGCCCCGACATGTCTTCCCATTCCCTTAGCGGGGTGCTGATTCCCTCTGTACTTTTCATCCCTTTATTGGATAAAAAAAAGACATTTCAGTGTTTTTGTACTTTTTATTTTGTTTTGACAAAATTTAAACCCTTTTTGCGTAATAAAAAAGGGTTTTTTTAAAACTCCCCCCCGGGAGACCGGGGGGACTGGGCGAGCGGTTGAAATCGGGCTTTTGGAGGCGCGTGGCAAAGCGGGGGGAAGCGGGGCACACTTGTTTTCGTATTTTATATAATTCAGTCACGACTCGTTCCCGGTTTTGAGACACAACTATTATTTTTCCAACCAGTTCACTAATTTTTTTGAAGGATACATTGTTTGCAAAGCAAAAGACATGGCAAGTACTCCTTCCAGCATACCAACCTTACCTGGCGGGGAAAACCAAGGGAAAAAACCGGAAGGATTCAAAGTTACCCTGGGCCCCGTGAGCGCAGAGAATCCTGGTGGGCCCGTATGGGAGGGGGAAAAATGAATTTAACAAATTTGGGCCTAGACTCAGCGCGAAACCGGGGCGGAAACCGAAAAAGCGTAAACTAGGGTACGTTTTGAAAAAGGAGTTTAAAAACATTTTCCATATTAACCAGGGGAAAAAGTCTGTACAAACATTGGTGGTACAGAGGTTTTTAGGGTGTTTGAAAAATGGGGGAAGATTTGGGAGAGGGGTTTTTTTGTGAAAGGCTTTAAAAAAATCATTTAAGATCGATGACTGCCAATTTGGCTTTCTGGTAGAAAGCAACTACCCATGCAATCTTCACACAAGAAATCTCAAGAAAAAATTTAAAGGGGAAGAAAAAAAGGCGAAATTTTTTTTTGGGGGATCTGGGGAAAAAGCATTTGACAGGATTCCAAGAGGGCAATTGATGGGGGATTACGAAGAAAAGGGACCGGAGAGGCTTGTAAGGTTGGTAATGGCACTGTAGAAGGGGGCAAGATCAAGGGTGAGAGTGCTGGAGGAACATCAGATGCCTTGAGATAGGTTTTGGGGGGCTCAAGGGTCAGTCCTCGTATTTTTTTTGTGTAGTGATGGAAAAGGGGGGGACAAAAGGAAAGCAGAAAAAAGGAATCCCAAGGAGCTGCTATCAATATTTAGTCTGAAAGCTGAAAAAGGGGAAGTTTAAAGGGGAATTTATAGATTGGAAAAAAGAAGCAAGGAGAGAAAGGTCTGAAGGTGAAATTCAAGACGAAGGTAATGGTAAAGCAAGAAAATAGAGCAAAAATTTAAGTTGGAAAGGTTTTCCCCGTGGAGTGTGCGGTAGTGGGTGGATAAAAATATTCGTGCAAAAAATGTAAAAAGTGGTTCCATAAAAGAGTTCGAGAATAGGAAACCGGAATAGGGGGAGATTTCGCTGTCCAGGTGTATAAAAAAGAATCAAAAGGGGGGCCTGCCAGAAGAAGGGAGGTAAAAAACTATAGAAAGGTGGGATTAATAGAAAAGTGAAACGTTTTGTTTTCTTGGGGGACAGTTTAAAATGAGGGGGGAGGGAGGAGCAGTAAAAAAACATGTAAAATCATGGGAAAAATGGGAGATGCGGGGGCTAGAACAAGATTATCCACTGAAAATAAGGGAAGAGATTGAAGGTTTTTAAGATCAGTTTTGCTGTATGGTTTTGAGACATGGGCTTTGCGAAGAAGTTTGGGGGATTGTTGGTTGGGGGTGTCGAGAAAAACTGATTTATCTGTTCAAATACTTCCCCGGGTTTTTCAGTGGAATCTCTGGCAATTATTTCAGAACAATAATATGATGAGAAAAAAATTCTACACTACCCCCCCAAATTTCACGCTATGCGAGTTTGCGATCCTCGAGTTTAGCGGAGTCCAAAAAATTTTACCATCATGACTTGCGCGCATTATTCCCGGTTTCGCGTTTTTCGACCTTTAATTTTTTATTATTTTTTTTTTTTTTTGGGGTGTGTGGTGTGTGTGTGGCCTATACAGGTTTTAAGTTCCCAAACTCCCCTCCCCCAAAAACTGCAAAAACCCAAAACTTGCCCAGGTTCCGGATTTTCCAAAAACACGGGAGAAACCCAAAAACCCCGCGTAGTTTCCGGGTCGGCCGTGGGGCCCCCCACTAGGCCGCTTTTGGTTTTTCCCGCCGATTTGGGTTTGTTGTTTTTGGGTTTAGTGGGTTGTGCTTTAGAGTTTTTTACACTGTTTTGTGTACTTTACAGGTCTGTTTTTGGTATTTTGGCTCCCCCAAAATCCCGGAACGTTTTTTTATTTCTTTTCATGTGATTTTATGTTTTTTTTTTCCCCCAAATATATCTACGTTCTAAAAGTCGGAAAATTCCCTTACCGGCTCGGGTGCTGGTCCCGAGGTTTCCCAGTTTTTGGGGAACTTCAACCGTGCGCCGTTTTTCAGTGGGGCCTTCGGGGTGGGATGGGAGGCCCTTATCGAGGGCTGTAAGGTTGACCCTTGCCCGTGGGGGCGAAGGCAAGGATTTTTTTAAAAGTTAAAGGGGCCGCATTTGTAGAAGGAGGGTCGTCGCATTAGATTAGGAGAGTCGCCGCTTTCCAGACGGGTGGGAACCGGGACCAGCACGGGCTCGTCACCCCGGTAAACCCCTGGGGAGAGCAAGGGAGGTATGTCAGGATTTCCGCTGAGGTTTCGGGGGTCTTTTGAATCTAATGACCCCCGGACCCGCCTACCGGGCCCCGAAGAAGCTCCCCCCAAGCCCTCCTTCGGGCAAAGTGCTATTCGAGCAGCAGATGGGACCTGTGTTGGACAGGATGGGCAAAAGGGTCGTTGGGCTGAGTACTTTGGCCCATTTGTTCCCGGGGGACCTCCAATGAGAGCTTCACCCCAGGGTTTAAGGAGTGGGATCCCCGATCCCTCCCAAATTGACGAAACCGCACCCTCTCTTGACGAAGTCGAGAGGATGTGGTAATTGAGGGGTGGAAAGGCGCTCGTTTTTTGTAATATGGTGCGGAGCTCCTCAAAGGGGGGGGTGAGGCCATGATCCGTTGTTTTGCTGTGCCCTGACTGCCGTGTGGCAATCAGGTACTTTCCCTGACTGGAAAAGGGGGGGGTCGTCCCTTGGGAAGGGGGAAAGGGGGACCGTCAGGACTGCAACAATTACCCCGGGGATTAACTGCTAGCGTGCCAGGGAAGGTGCTTGCCCTCTATTGCTGACACGGACCCGCAGTCATCGGTGAAGCATCAGGACCTCAGCAGTCGGGTTTACGCCTGGTAAATAAAAAACGGACCCTACCTAGCGCTTTTGTGTCCTGGTGGGAAGCCCACGTGGTTTCGACAGGATGCTTGCAGCCTAGTTGACTCAAAAAGGCGTTTTACCAGTGCATCGGAGTCCTTTGGGATCTTCTGCGACTTCATGGATTCCTGCAGGGATATTTGGGTTTTAACCGGTCTGTATTCTGGGGACTGAGAGTGCTGTAAAGGTGGGGCAGGTGTATCCCGCTTCTTCTTTAATACAGGAGGGGGCAAGGGTCCCTCCTTTTTTTTTTTTTTTTTTCCCATCATTTTCAACGCTTTTATGGCTGGGTATTGGACAAGGTTATAGTCAAAAGGGTTGTGGAGCAGTGGGTTCCGTAAGCATCATTACTACGGAAGCGCTTTTTTTTTCCTTAGGTCATCCCTATGCGGGGATTCGCTCTCGCAACACCCCGTACCATATTTTTCGCCTTTAAAAAGGCTTACGACATGGTTGGGGACCGGTAATTACAAACTCGTAGAGTTTGGGCTTAGAGGTCGTTTGCCTGTGTTCCTAAGTTTCCTAGCCAACCGGGTTTTTTAGATTCGAGTTGGCAACCCTACTGTTTCTGAACACCCGCTTCCCCGGTGACATCCCCCAAGGCAGCGTCTTGAGTGTAGCTCTGTTCGCGTGGCCATCAAAGGTATTGTTGATGTACTGCCAGAGGGGGAAAAATTGTTAAATTTAACCCCCCCTTTTAAAAAGTTTTTTTGGATGTTTTAAAAACCAATTCTTCTTTTTTGGCTTGGGCTTTTTCCCCA
>JACEEZ010007108.1:0-14241 GCA_016584305.1 Chionoecetes opilio
TTATAGCAATATAATAAGTAAACTACTTGTAAATACAATAATACATTAAATAGCAATATCATAAAAGCTTACAATTTATTGGTTTATAGCAATATGATATATAAAACTACTTGTATTTATACAATAACGGTACAGTTTACAAAAACTATGAAAACGCTTGCAATATACCATTATATCACAATAAATAACCTCTACTCTTCTATTTAATAGCTTAATGTAATATAAGCTACTTATAGGTTGCAAATTATTCTAAAAAAAAAGATTCTATACATCAATTTGTAGGAAAATAGCATATATCACTGATAACTAGCTAAAATAATTGAAAAAAACTACATTTTATGGGTTTATAGCAATATAATAAGTAAAACTACTTGTATATATACAATAACGCTACAGTTTACAAGAAACTATGAAAAACGCTTGCAATATACCGTTATATCACAATAAATAACCTCCTACTCTTCTATTTATTAGCTTAATGTAATGTAAGCTACTTATAGGTGCAAAAATTTTTCTAAAAAAAGGATTGTATACTTCAATTTGTAGGAAAACAGCTATATATCACCGATAAATAGCTAATATCATTGAAAACACTACATTTTATGGGTTTATAGCAATATGATAAGTAAAACTACTTATATATATACAATAACGCTACAGTTTACAAGAAACTATGAAAAATGCTTGCAATATACCGTTATATCACAATAAATAACCTCCTACTCTTCTATTTAATAGCTTAATGTAATGTAAGCTACTTATAGGTGCAAATTATTCTAAAAAAAAGAATTTTATACTTCAATTTGTAGGAAAACAGCTAATATTCACCGATAAATAGCTAATATCATTGAAAACACTACCTTCAATGGGTATGAGCAATATGATAAGTAAAGCTACTTGTATATATACAATAACGCTACAGTTTACAAGAAACTATGAAAAACGCTTGCAATATACCGTTATACCACAATAAATAACCTCTTACTTTTCTATTTATTAGCTTAATGTAATGTAAGCTACTTATATTTGCAAATTATTCTAAAAAAGGATTGTATACTTCAATTTGCAGGAAAACAGCTATATATCACCGATAAATAGCTAATATCATTGAAAACACTACATTTTATGGTTTTATAGCAATATGATAAGAAAAACTACTTGTATATATACAATAACGCTATGGTTTACAAGAAACTATGAAAAACGCTTGCAATATACCGTTATATCACAATAAATAACCTCTTACTCTTCTATTTAATAGCTTAATTTAATGTAAGCTACTTAAAGGTGCAAATTATTCGAAAAAGAAGATTTTATACTTCAATTTGTAGGAAAACAGCTATAGATCACCGAAAAAATAGCTAATATAATTGAAAACACTACATTTATGGTTTTACAGCAATATGATAAGTAAAATTACTTGTATAAATACAATAACGCTAACGGTTTACAAAAATATGAAAAACGCTTGCAATATACGGTTATATCACAATAAATAACCTCTAACTCTTCTATTTAACAGCTTAATGTAAGTTAGCTACTTATAAGTGCAAATTATTCTAAAAATAGGATTTATACTTCAATTGTAGGAAAACAGCTATATATCACAGATAACTAGCTAAAATCATTGAAAAACACTACATTTATGGGTTTATAGCAATATAATAAGTAAACTTACTTGTATATATACAATAACGCTATAGTTTAGAAGAAACTATGAAAAACGTTTGCAATATACCGTTATATCACAATAAATAACCTCTTACTCTTTTATTTAATAGCTTAATGTAATGTAAGCTACTTATAGGTGCAAATTATTCTTAAAAGAGGATTTTATACTTCAATTTGTAGGAAAACAGCTATATATCACCGATAAATAGCTAATATCATTGAAAACACTACATTTTATGGGTTTATAGCAATATGATAAGTAAAACTACTTGTATATATACAATAACGCTACAGTTTACAAAAAACTATGAAAAACGCTTGCAATATACCGTTAATCACAATAAATAACTCTTACTCTTCTATTTATTAGCTTAATGTAATGTAAGCTACTTAATGGTGCAAATTATTCAAAAAAAAGGATTGTATACTTCAATTTGTAGGAAAACAGCTATATATCACCGATAAATAGCTAATATCATTGAAAACACTACCTTTTATGGGTTTATAGCAATATGATAAGTAAAGCTACTTGTATATATACAATAACGCTACAGTTTACAAGAAACTATGAAAAACGCTTGCAATATACCGTTATACCACAATAAATAACCTTTTACTTTTCTTTTTATTATCTTAATGTAATGTAAGCTACTTATATTTGCAAATTATTCTAAAAAAAGGATTGTATACTTCAATTTGTAGGAAAACAGCTATATATCACCGATAAATAGCTAATATCATTGAAAACACTACATTTTATGGAGTTTATACCTATATGATAAGTAAAAAACTTGTATATATACAATAACGCTACAGTTTAAAAGAAACTATGAAAAACGCTTGCAATATACCGTTATATACAATAAATACCTCTTACTCTTCTATTAATAGCTTAATGTAATGTTAGCTACTTATAAGTGCAAATTATTCTAAAAAAGGATTTTATACTTCAATTTGTAGGAAAACAGCTATATATCACAGATAACTAGCTAAAATCATTGAAAACGCTACATTTATGGGTTTTATAGCAATATAATAAGTAAAACTACTTGTATATATACAATAAACGCTATAGTTTAGAAGAAACTATGAAAAACGCATGCAATATACCGTTATATCACAACAATAACTCTTACTCTTCTATTTATTAGCTTAATGTAATGTAAGCTACTTATTGTGCAAATATTCTAAAAGAGGATTTATACTTCAATTTGTAGAAAACAGCTATATATCACGATAAATAGCTTTAATATCATTGAAAAACACTACATTTATGGGTTTATAGCAATATGATAAGTAAAACTACTTGATATATATACAATAACACCACAGTTTAGAAAAACTATGAAAAACGCTTGCAATATACCGTTATATCACAATAAATAACCTCTAACTCTTCTATTTAATAGCTTAATGTAAGCTACTTATAGGTGCAAATTAAATCTAAAAAAAGGATTGTATACTTCAAATTGTAGGAAAACAAGCTATATATCACCGATAAGTAGCTAAATCATTGAAAAGAACACATTTTGAGGGTATAATGCATTCATCATCAGGTAAATACCTTCTTATTAACTTCTATATAACACCACAATTAAGAAGAAACTATGAAAAAACTATATAATATACAATTGTATCACAATATAGAGTCTCAAACTCCTATTTATAAGCTTACAGCAGTTTAAAATAGCAATTTCTAACGAAAACAACTATAATTCCAAATTTTGAATTTCTCTAACAAAAAAAGGGCTGATAATGTCAATTTTCGACATTTTTTGCCCTTCATAATACATTAAAACACTTGAAAAAACGTTGTTTTTAAGATTAAAATTGATACCTAAATTTCATGAAAAATACAATATTTTTAGCTCATAAATTGTTAAATATAGTTGTGTAAAAGTGCTGAATATTGTCAAAATTTCGACATTATTTAGCATTAAAAAATACATTAAAATACTTAAAAAAACATTGTTTTTAAGATTAAAATTGATATCTAAATTTCATGAAAAATACAATTTTTAGCTATTAATTTTGTAAAATATAGTTGTAGCAAATATAAAAAGCTATTTAGCTACAGATATAAAGAAATATACTTCAATTTGTAGAAGAAAAAAATCCTTCACTGATAACTAGCTAAAATCATTGAAAACACTACATTATGGTTATAGCAATATAGTAATAAAACTACTTGTATATATACAATAACGCTACAGTTTAGAAGAATCTATAAAAACGCTTGCATATACCGTTATATCACAATAAATAACCTCTTACCCTCTATTTAATAGCTTAATGTAATGTAAGCTACTTATAGGTGCAAAGTATTCTAAAAAGAGGATTTTATACTTCAATTTGTAGGAAACAGCTATATATCACTGATAACTAGCTAAAATCATTGAAAACACTACATTTATGGTTTATAGCAATATAGTAAGTAAAACTACTTGTATATATACAATAACGCTACAGTTTAGAAGGAACTATGAAAACGCTTGCATATACCGTTATATCACAATAAATAACCTCTTACTCTTTTATTTAATAGCTTAATGTAATGTAAGCTATTATAGGTGCAAATTATTCTAAAAAGAGGATTTTATACCTCAATTTGTAGAAAATAGCTATATATCACGATAAATAGCTAATATCTTTGAAAACACTACATTATAGGGTTATCACATATATGATAAGTAAAAGAAATTGTATATATCAATAACGCTACAGTTTAAAAGAAACTATGAAAAAACGCTTGCAATATACCGTTATATCACAATAAATAACCTCTTACTCTTCTATTTAATAGCTTAATGTAATGTTAGCTACTTATAAGTGCAAATTATTCTAAAAAAGGATTTTATACTTCAATTTGTAGGATAAACAGCTATATATCACAGATAACTAGCTAAAAATCATTGAAAACGCTACATTTTATGGGTTTATAGCAATATAATATCTAAAAACTACTTGTATATATACAATAACGCTACAGTTTACAAGAAAACTATAAAAACGCATGCAATATACCGTTATATCACAACAAATAACCTCTTACTCTTCTTTTTAATAGCTTAATGTAATGTAAGCTACTTATAGGTGCAAATTATTCTAAAAAGAGGATTTTATACTTCAATTTGTAGGAAAACAGCTATAATCACTGATAACTAGCTAAAATCATTGAAAACACTACATTTTATGGGTTTATAGCAATATAGTAAGTAAAACTACTTGTATTATTACAATAAAAGCCACAAGTTTAGAAGAACTATGAAAAACGCTTTGCAAATACCGTTATAATCACAATAAATACCTCTAACTTCTTCTATTTAATAGCTTAATGTAAGCTACTTATAGGTGCAAAATTATTCTAAAAAAAGGATTGTATACTTCAATTTGTAGGAAAACAGCTATATATCACCGATAAGTAGCTAAAATAATTGAAAAGAACACATTTTGAGGGTATAATGCATCATCATCAGGTAAATACCTTCTATAACTTCTATATAACACCACAATTAAGAAGAAACTATGAAAAACACATATAATATACAATTGTATCACAATATAGAGTCTCAAACTCCTATTATAAGCTTACAGAAGTTTAAAATGCAATTCTAACGAAAACAACTATAATTCCAAATTTTGAATTTCTCTATCAAAAAAAGGGCTGAATAATGTCAATTTTCGACATTTTTTTGCCTTCATAAATACATTTAAAACACTTGAAAAAACGTTGTTTTTAAGATTAAAATGATACCTAAATTTCATGAAAAATACATATTTTAGCTCATAATGTTAAATATAGTTGTGAAAAGTGCTGAAATTGTCAAATTTCGACATTATTTAGCATTAAAAAATACATTAAAATTATCTTGAAAAAACATTGTTTTTAAGATTAAAATTGATATCTAAATTTCATGAAAAATACATATTTTAGCTATTAATTTTGTAAAAATATAGTTGTAGCAAATATAAAAAGCTATTTAGCTACAGATATAAAGAAATATACTTCAATTGTAGAAGAAAAAAACTCTTCACTGATAACTAGCTAAATCATTGAAAACACTACATTTTATGGGTTTATAGCAATTATAGTTAGTAAAACTACTTGTATATATACATATAACGCTACAGTTTTAGAAGAAACTATGAAAACGCTTGCAATATACCGTTATATCACAATAAATAACCTCTTACTCTTCTATTTAATAGCTTAATGTAATGTAAGCTACTATAGGTGCAAATTATTCTAAAAAGAGGATTTTAATACTTCAATTTGTAGGAAAACAGCTATATATCACCGATAAATAGCTAATATCATTGAAAACACTACCTTCTATGGTTTATAGCAATATGATAAGTTAAAGCGACTTGTATATATACAATAACGCTACAGTTTACAAAACTATGAAAAAACGCTTGCAATATACCGTTATACCACAATAAAAACCTCTACTTTTCTATTTATTAGCTTAATGTAATGTAAGCTACTTATATTTGCAAATTATTCTAAAAAAAGGATTGTATACTTCAATTGCAGGAAAAACAGCTATATATCACCGATAAATAGCTAATATCATTGAAAACACTACATTTATGGTTTATAGCAATATGATCAGAAAAACTACTTGTATATATACAATAACGCTACAGTTTACAAGAAACTATGAAAAACGCTTGCAATATACCGTTATATCACAATAAATAACCTCTTACTCTTTTATTTAATAGCTTAATGTAATGTAAGCTACTTATAGGTGCAAATTATTCTAAAAAGAGGATTTTATACCTCAATTTGTAGGAAAATAGCTATATATCACCGATAAATAGCTAATATAATTGAAAACACTACATTTTATGGGTTTATACCAATATGATAAGTAAAAGAACTTGTATATATACAATAACGCTACAGTTTAAAAGAAACTATGAAAAACGCATGCAATATACCGTTATATCACAACAAATAACCTCTTACTCTTCTATTTAATAGCTTAATGTAATGTAAGCTACTTATAGGTGCAAATTATTCTAAAAAAAGGATTTTATACTTCAATTTGTAGGAAAACAGCTATATATCACTGATAACTAGCTAAAATCATTGAAAACACTACATTTTATGGGTTTATAGCAATATAGTAAGTAAAACTACTTGTATATATACAATAACGCCACATTTTAGAAGAAACTATGAAAAACGCTTGCAATATACCGTCATATCACAATAAATAACCTCTAACTCTTCTATTTAATAGCTTAATGTAAGCTACCTATAGGTGCAAATTATTCTAAAAAAAGGATTGTATATGTCAAATTGTAGGAAAACAGCTATATATCACCGATAAGTAGCTAAAATCATTGAAAAGAACACATTTTGAGGGTATAATGCATCATCATCAGGTAAATACCTTCTATTAACTTCTATATAACACCACAATTAAGAAGAAACTATGAAAAACACATATAATATACAATTGTATCACAATATAGAGTCTCAAACTCCTATTATAAGCTTACAGCAGTTTAAAATAGCAATTTCTAACGAAAACAACTATAATTCCAAATTTTGAATTTCTCTACCAAAAAAAGGGCTGAATAATGTCAATTTTCGACATTTTTTTGCCCTTCATAAATACATTAAAACACTTGAAAAAACGTTGTTTTTAAGATTAAAATTGATACCTAAATTTCATGAAACATACATATTTATAGCTCATAACATTGTTAAATATAGTTGTGTAAAAGTGCTGAATATTGTCAAATTTCGACATTATTTAGCATTAAAAAATATATTAAAATACTTAAAAAAACATTGTTTTTAAGATTAAAATTGATATCTAAATTTCATGAAAAATACATATTTTTAGCTATTAATTTTGTAAAATATAGTTGTAGCAAATATAAAAAGCTATTTAGCTACAGATATAAAGAAATATACTTCAATTTGTAGAAGAAAAAAAACTCTTCACTGATAACTAGCTAAAATCATTGAAAACACTACATTTTATGGGTTTATAGCAATATAGTAAGTAAAACTACTTGTATATATACAATAACGCTACAGTTTAGAAGAAACTATGAAAAACGCTTGCAATATACCGTTATATCACAATAAATAACCTCTTACTCCTCTATTTAATAGCTTAATGTAATGTAAGCTACTTATAGGTGCAAAGTATTCTAAAAAGAGGATTTTATACTTCAATTTGTAGGAAAACAGCTATATATCACTGATAACTAGCTAAAATCATTGAAAACACTACATTTTATGGGTTTATAGCAATATAGTAAGTAAAACTACTTGTATATATACAATAACGCTACAGTTTAGAAGAAACTATGAAAAACGCTTGCAATATACCGTTATATCACAATAAATAACCTCTTACTCTTCTATTTAATAGCTTAATGTAATGTAAGCTACTTATAGGTGCAAAGTATTCTAAAAAGAGGATTTTATACTTCAATTTGTAGGAAAACAGCTATATATCACCGATAAATAGCTAATATCATTGAAAACACTACCTTCTATGGGTTTATAGCAATATGATAAGTAAAGCGACTTGTATATATACAATAACGCTACAGTTTACAAGAAACTATGAAAAACGCTTGCAATATACCGTTATACCACAATAAATAACCTCTTACTTTTCTATTTATTAGCTTAATGTAATGTAAGCTACTTATATTTGCAAATTATTCTAAAAAAAGGATTGTATACTTCAATTTGCAGGAAAACAGCTATATATCACCGATAAATAGCTAATATCATTGAAAACACTACATTTTATGGTTTTATAGCAATATGATCAGAAAAACTACTTGTATATATACAATAACGCTACAGTTTACAAGAAACTATGAAAAACGCTTGCAATATACCGTTATATCACAATAAATAACCTCTTACTCTTTTATTTAATAGCTTAATGTAATGTAAGCTACTTATAGGTGCAAATTATTCTAAAAAGAGGATTTTATACCTCAATTTGTAGGAAAATAGCTATATATCACCGATAAATAGCTAATATCATTGAAAACACTACATTTTATGGGTTTATACCAATATGATAAGTAAAAGAACTTGTATATATACAATAACGCTACAGTTTAAAAGAAACTATGAAAAACGCTTGCAATATACCGTTATATCACAATAAATAACCTCTTACTCTTCTATTTAATAGCTTAATGTAATGTTAGCTACTTATAAGTGCAAATTATTCTAAAAAAAGGATTTTATACTTCAATTTGTAGGAAAACAGCTATATATCACAGATAACTAGCTAAAATCATTGAAAACGCTACATTTTATGGGTTTATAGCAATATGATAAGTAAAACTACTTGTATATATACAATAACGCTACAGTTTACAAGAAACTATGAAAAACGCTTGCAATATACCGTTATATCACAATAAATAACCTCTTACTCTTCTATTTAATAGCTTAATGTAATGTAAGCTACTTATAGGTGCAAATTATTCTAAAAAGAGGATTTTATACTTCAATTTGTAGGAAAACAGCTATATATCACCGATAAATAGCTAATATCATTAAAAACACTACATTTTATTGGTTTATAGCAATATGATAAGTAAAACTACTTGTATTTATACAATAACGGTACAGTTTACAAGAAACTATGAAAAACGCTTGCAATATACCATTATATCACAATAAATAACCTCTTACTCTTCTATTTAATAGCTTAATGTAATGTAAGCTACTTATAGGTGCAAATTATTCTAAAAAAAAGATTCTATACATCAATTTGTAGGAAAATAGCTATATATCACTGATAACTAACTAAAATAATTGAAAAAACTACATTTTATGGGTTTATAGCAATATAATAAGTAAAACTACTTGTATATATACAATAACGCTACAGTTTACAAGAAACTATGAAAAACGCTTGCAATATACCGTTATATCACAATAAATAACCTCCTACTCTTCTATTTATTAGCTTAATGTAATGTAAGCTACTTATAGGTGCAAATTATTCTAAAAAAAGGATTGTATACTTCAATTTGTAGGAAAACAGCTATATATCACCGATAAATAGCTAATATCATTGAAAACACTACATTTTATGGGTTTATAGCAATATGATAAGTAAAACTACTTATATATATACAATAACGCTACAGTTTACAAGAAACTATGAAAAATGCTTGCAATATACCGTTATATCACAATAAATAACCTCCTACTCTTCTATTTAATAGCTTAATGTAATGTAAGCTACTTATAGGTGCAAATTATTCTAAAAAAAGAATTTTATACTTCAATTTGTAGGAAAACAGCTATATATCACCGATAAATAGCTAATATCATTGAAAACACTACCTTCAATGGGTATGAGCAATATGATAAGTAAAGCTACTTGTATATATACAATAACGCTACAGTTTACAAGAAACTATGAAAAACGCTTGCAATATACCGTTATACCACAATAAATAACCTCTTACTTTTCTATTTATTAGCTTAATGTAATGTAAGCTACTTATATTTGCAAATTATTCTAAAAAAAGGATTGTATACTTCAATTTGCAGGAAAACAGCTATATATCACCGATAAATAGCTAATATCATTGAAAACACTACATTTTATGGTTTTATAGCAATATGATAAGAAAAACTACTTGTATATATACAATAACGCTACGGTTTACAAGAAACTATGAAAAACGCTTGCAATATACCGTTATATCACAATAAATAACCTCTTACTCTTCTATTTAATAGCTTAATTTAATGTAAGCTACTTAAAGGTGCAAATTATTCGAAAAAGAAGATTTTATACTTCAATTTGTAGGAAAACAGCTATAGATCACCGATAAATAGCTAATATAATTGAAAACACTACATTTTATGGTTTTATAGCAATATGATAAGTAAAATTACTTGTATAAATACAATAACGCTACGGTTTACAAGAAACTATGAAAAACGCTTGCAATATACGGTTATATCACAATAAATAACCTCTTACTCTTCTATTTAATAGCTTAATGTAATGTTAGCTACTTATAAGTGCAAATTATTCTAAAAATAGGATTTTATACTTCAATTTGTAGGAAAACAGCTATATATCACAGATAACTAGCTAAAATCATTGAAAACACTACATTTTATGGGTTTATAGCAATATAATAAGTAAAACTACTTGTATATATACAATAACGCTATAGTTTAGAAGAAACTATGAAAAACGCTTGCAATATACCGTTATATCACAATAAATAACCTCTTACTCTTTTATTTAATAGCTTAATGTAATGTAAGCTACTTATAGGTGCAAATTATTCTTAAAAGAGGATTTTATACTTCAATTTGTAGGAAAACAGCTATATATCACCGATAAATAGCTAATATCATTGAAAACACTACATTTTATGGGTTTATAGCAATATGATAAGTAAAACTACTTGTATATATACAATAACGCTACAGTTTACAAAAAACTATGAAAAACGCTTGCAATATACCGTTATATCACAATAAATAACCTCTTACTCTTCTATTTATTAGCTTAATGTAATGTAAGCTACTTAATGGTGCAAATTATTCAAAAAAAAGGATTGTATACTTCAATTTGTAGGAAAACAGCTATATATCACCGATAAATAGCTAATATCATTGAAAACACTACCTTTTATGGGTTTATAGCAATATGATAAGTAAAGCTACTTGTATATATACAATAACGCTACAGTTTACAAGAAACTATGAAAAACGCTTAAAAGGGAAAAAAATAAAAACCCCCATACCCTTTTTTTTTACTTTAATTTTTTAACTCTTTATTTAAATTATTTAAAAAAAGGTTTATATTTAATTTTTTAAAAAAAATTATATCAGTAAAAAAATCATTGAAAAACTACAAAATTTTTTTTTCATAATTGTAAAATTTTATAAATAAAAAAAATACTTTAAAAAAAAAACTATAAAAAAAAACGTTAAAAAAAATACTTAACCTCTTTTTTTTTAAAGTTTTTTAATTTTTAAAATTTTTTAAAAAAGGATTTTACTTCCAATTTTTTAGGAAAAAGTATAATCACGATAAAGCTAAAAATATTGAAAACCTAATTTTATGGGTTTTTAAAAAAAAAAAAAAAACTACTTGATTAAAAATAAGTTAATTAGAGAAACTTGAAAAACGTTAAAATCCTTTTAAAACTTACCCCCTTCTTTTTTTTAAAATTAAGTAAATTTAAGCACTTATTAAAAAATTTAAAAAAAGGGTTTTTTACTTAATTTAAAAAAAACCTAATTTTAGGGGAAAAAATATTTTAAAAAATTAATTTATGGGGTTTTTACAAAAATTAAAAAAAAATTTTAATATAAAATTTTTTTTAAAAAAAAATTAAAAAACCTAAATTAATTTTTTCCTAAATTTCCTTTTTTTTAATTTTTTAAGGAAACTTTTTAGGTAAATTTTTAAAAAAAAAAAGTAACTTAATTTTGGAAAAAAAATTAAAAAACAAAAACCATTAAAAAATTTTTGGGGTTTTCTTATAATAAAAACCCCCCCCTTTTTATAAAAAACTAATTAAAGAAACTTTAAAAAGTTTTTAAAACTTTTTTTACCCAAAAAAACCTTATCCATTTTTAAAACTTTAAAATGAAAATACTTTAGGGAAAAACAAAAAAGAAAATTTTAAATTAATTTTAAAAAAAAATAATTTTCCCAAAATTTTAAACTTAAAACCTTAAATTTTTTTTTTATCAATAGTAAATTTAAAAACTTTGTATATTTAAAAAAAGATGTTTACAAAAAAAAGAAAACGCTAATACCATACCAAAAAATACCCCATTTCATTTAAACTTTAAATTTTTTTGGTTTTAAGGGGCAAATTTTTAAAAAGACTTTTTCAAAATTTGAAAAAAGAAAACCGAAAAAAAAATACTTTAAACCTTTCTTTTAAAGTTTTAGAATATAAAAAAAAATTTTTTTAAAAAATAACCCCATTTAAAAAAAAAAAAATTAATATACCTTTAAAAACTAAATAAATTACCCTTTATTTTTTAACTTTTAATTAAAAGTAAAGGGGAAAAAAAAAAAAGGTTTAAATTTTTAAAAAAAAAACCTTTTTTCCAAAATAGCTAATTATTTAAAAAAAACTTTATGGGTTTTAAAAAATTTAAAATACTTTATTTAAAAACCTAATTTTTAAAAAATTAAAAACTTCTTTTTGTTTATACAAAAAATAACCCCTTTTTTATTTAAGCTTAAATTTTGAAGAAAAATTGGGAAATTATTAAAAAAAAAATTTTTTTTCTTCAAATTTTAGGAAAAAGTAATTTTAAAATTAAAAAGTAAAATTTTTTTTAAAAAAATCTTTTATGGGGAACAAATTAAAAAAAACTTTTTATTAAAAAACCTAAAGGGGTTTTAAAAAAAATGGAAAAACCTTGAATATACCGTTTATTTAAAAAAATAAAAACCTTCATTTATTTTTTAAAAAAAAAACCCTTTTTTTCAAAAAATAAAAAAAAGGAGTTTTAATTTTTAATTTTAAAAAAATTTTTTTCAAAAAACTAATATCAGAAAAACCCTTTTTTTGGGTTTTTTAAAATTTTTTAAATTTAAATAAAAACTAAGTAAAAAACTATAAAAAAACCTTTAAAAACCTTTTCAAAAATCCCCAAATTTTTTTTTACTTAAATTAAAGTAAAATTTTTTATGAAAATTTTAAAAAAAAAAAATTTAAAAGGGAAACAGCTATATATCACCGATAAATAGCTAACATCATTGAAAACACTACATTTTATGGTTTTATAGCAATATGATATGTAAAACTACTTGTATATATACAATAACGCTACAGTTTAGATGAAACTATGAAAAACGCTTGCAATATACCGTTATATCACAATAAATAAACTCTTAACTCTTCTATTTAATAGCTTAATGTAATGTAAGCTACTTATAGGTGCAAATTATTCTAAAAAAAGGATTGTATACTTCAATTTGTAGGAAAACAGCTATATATCACCGATAAATAGCTAACATCATTGAAAACTCTACATTGTATGGGTTTATAGCAATATAATAAGTAAAACTACTTGTACATATACAATAACGCTATAGTTTAGAAGAAACTATGAAAAACGCTTGCAATATACCGTTATATCACAATAAATAACCTCTTACTCTTCTATTTAATAGCTTAATGTAATGTAAGCTACTTATAGGTGCAAATTATTCTAAAAAAAGGATTGTATACTTCAATTTGTAGGAAAAAAAGCTATATATCACCGATAAATAGCTAATATCATTGAAAAACACTACATTTATGGGTTTATGGCAATATGATAAGTAAAACTACTTGTATATATACAATAACGATACAGTTTACAAGAAACTATGAAAAACGCTTGCAATATACCGTTATATCACAATAAATAACCTCTTACTCTTCTATTTAATAGCTTAATGTAATGTAAGCTACTTATAGGTGCAAATTATTCTAAAAAGAGGATTTTATACTTCAATTTGTAGGAAAACAGCTATATATCACCGATAAATAGCAATATCATGAAAACACTCATTTTAA
>JACEEZ010007109.1:0-18569 GCA_016584305.1 Chionoecetes opilio
GGGTTTGGTGGGGGACGTTCGGATCGGGAGTTAGAGGGGGAGCCGGGGTGGAGGGGAAGCCTAGACACGAAACCAAGTTTTTAAAATGTCTCCAAGGGGGTCCTGCATTTAAAACACTTGAAACACTTTTAATCGCTGACCAAATACATATTTTTAATAAATTTTATATAACAAAATATGTGTAAGCAGCCCATACGAAGCCATACGGCTATTCGGGCAGCATCTTTGTAGTTTACAAACAATTTTTTCTAGAACTCATAAAATTACATAAAAAGAGAAAAAGAAAAAAAAAGAAAAAAAAAGGTAACAAAAAAAAAAAAAAAAAAAAAGGAAAATAATGACAATTAATTGCTCAAAATTCATTTGTAGAATGCTAAAAAAATTTTGTTGGCCTAAAATAAATCTACATGCCATCATTGGAAATATATTAAAAAATTTAGAACAAATATTGAACAAATATCTTTCGTATTGGGACAATAAATCTTTTTGTTTCCTTTTAAATAACATAATGTTGGAGGGTCTTAAAAGTCGGTATATTTTTCCCATATCTTGGACCAAGAGGCTATGATGTTAAAAAACTGCAGGTTATGTTGTGTACACGGAGGTGTTCACAGTTGGGGTGGGATGTTAGTTGGGGAGCAATTAATAAATAAAACCAACAGAAATTAATTTGTCATATATATTCCAATCTGAAATTTTGTTTATGTAAATAATTTCAAATGTTCATTTTTAAATAAAGGGTGAGTATGATCAAAGTACCCGAATTTTAAATGATCCTAATTATTTTTTTTTGTACCCGGGAACGGGAGCAGTGGGGGACAGGGGAACAATCAAAGCGGTGCAGATGGACCGTATGTTTTTTGTATCCAGCGAAAATTGGCGAGGCGGATATCCAATGTTGGCTCTGCCGGCCATGTTTTGGCATTTGATGTTTGAAAATTAAAATTTCCACAAGCCGCCAAATCGATTAGTTTTTCCGACTTTTGATTTATGAAACAAAAAAAGCTAAAAAAAACAATATATGTTATATTACCCTTTGGGAAATATTTCTTAAAGTTTCTTACCGCCAATTTTATTTCTATCCGATTCCCGATTCCTTCCTACTTATAGTGGGTATTGTAAGTATGACAAACCCTGACCAAACTGTAAAAATCAAAAGCAATGAATAGCTTTTGATTTTTTTAGACCATCAAATTTAGTGAAATGGTTTCAAGTGCGGTAGCAGAAAAAATTGATGGGCCCCAAGTACAATTTTATAAACCTTTCTATAAGTTTCGAAGGGCAAAGCAAACCTTGTTTTTTTAAATGCCTAAAACCCAATTGTTTTACTACTCACAAAATCCTTCCTACAACATCCCCTGTTTTCAATGACATCAATTGTCCCTTTTCGCCCAAATTTTTTGGGTCAACCCTATAAAAAAAAATCTGAACGGGAAATATATTTTTCATATCTTGCTAAATCAACTTCTAAAAATTCGGTGTCCTGTTTTTTTTTCGGGGGCCATTTTTCTTTTTTTCCCTCACATTTTTTGTCTCTCATTTTTGGGGGGGATACCTCCTGAAAACCCTAAACGGGGTGGAGTCAGAGGGTTTTCATCTCATAAACCCTCTCCTCCTTTATCTTTGAATCACCGCCAAAAATTTGTTTATTTTCCCTACCGTTATTTTCTGCTCATTGCCCTCTGAACTTGCTAAGGATAAATTCCCCATTCCCCGCGGTCTGGCTGCATAGTTTTTTCTAAAACTCATTCTTTTCCTATTCTGTCCGGAAAATTTCCCCCCATATCTTCACAATTTCGTTCCATTACTGGTAAGCTCTAAAACTATCTTCCTACTATTATTCCACCTTCCTTTCCCACATTTATTTGAGGGAGGAGTGGGAAAAAAACCCCAAAATAAAATTGGGGGGTTAACCTAGAAATGTCCCAAACCCGTTTTCTCAATTCTTATTGTCTATTTTTGAGGGACTAGCAGCTAGTGGACTTTTTGTTACAGTATTGTTTTTTCTTCGTCATAAATTCAGTATTGTCGTCATTTGTAAGGGCAAAAAACAAAAACCAATTTCCCCCCTCGCTTGTTATGAATTCAAGAGTTGATCATAAAAACATATCATATATTTAAATACTCTGACTTTCTCAAGATCGTCTTACCATTCACAAAATGTTTAAAGAGTGAGGCTGGGGGGGGAGCCTCACCTTGAGTACACGAAGGCTCGCGGCAACTCTTTTTCCCTTCATCTTGAAAACACACCAACCCCTACCCCTCGGGCCCCTTTTCCCCAAAACAAATAAAACCGATAATGGGTTTAAAACCTTTAAAATTCCCCCAGGTTTATATGGCCCTCCCCCCCCTCCCTCTCCCTCCCCTTCTCCCCTCTCCCCCCCCTTCCCCCCCCCTTCCTCCCTTCCCCCCCTTTCCCTCCCCCCCCCCTCCCCCCCTTCTCCCTTCCCCATTTTTCCCCTTTTTCCCCCCCCCTCTTGTTTTTCCCCCCCCCCCCCCCCCCAACCCCTAAAAAGGTTTAACAAAAGTTTTTTTCTGGGATTTTAAAAGAAATAAATCCACTAAACATTAAAAAAAAAAACGAATTATATGGTATCACACTCCCTAAAAAAAACGCTCAACCAACCGATATCACATCAAAATGAATGTCTTCAGTAAACAAGTTAAAGATAAAATTTCAGGGATCTTAATTGTAATATTCCAGTGAAAACCACATATTGACGAATTAGACTAAAATATAAAATTAATAGGGTAATTTTAAAATTAGGAACCATTTAAATCTGAAAATCTTAACAATCTATTATTCAATAATTTATCCTCATCTATATATTGTGCTCCATTTTGGGGCGAGCCTATCAACATATATAAAAGCTTATTTACCACAAAAAAAAAATTTTATACGTGAAATTTTAACTCCCATCGTATGACCACACAAATCCGTATTTTGAGATCATAGTCTTCTTAAAAGTGCCAATATCGTAATGTTAAAAGTAGTATTTTTCTTTAAAATTTTGCATAAACACATATCCTTGGCATGGATTCCAATTTAATTCATAACATGACCGGAAGACCACAGGACCCCTCCGCCTTCCCCTGTACAGGAAAACTCGCTCCCAAAAAAAGGGTTTCTGTTTCGGGGACCAGACAGTGGAACCACTACCTGACACCAAAAACTTGTTCCATCAAAGCTTTTTTAAATCAAATTTAAGCAACAGTTGTTAAACAATTACGAATGTATAAGATGCTTAAATACATTGTGAGGTTACAGTACTTATTTTCGTAGTAGAAAGGACCGGATGAAATATGTATGCATTTTTTTTTTTTTTTTTTTTGTTTTTTTTGTTTTGTTTTGTTAACAGCTTTTTAACCTGTTGTCTAGATCTTACTATTTTTGTTTTTTGTTTTTTGTCCATTTTTTTTAACTTTAAAAATGTTTTCGTGTGTTTCTATGTTCTAATTTTTTTTTTAGCATGCCTTTCATGATGGATGGCAAAATCCTTATTTTAAAATTATTGGCCCTTATTAGGCACCTGCTCATGGGGCTTATATTTCTCAATGAAATTTTATATTGTGTAAACTATTTATAGTAACTTATTGAGACCAATAAAATTATCAATTATAAAAAAAAAAAAAAATTATAAATTTTCTCTCTCCTCTTTTTCTCTCTCCTCTCTCTCTCTCCTCCCCCTCTCTCCTCCCCTCTCTCTCTTTTCTCTCTTCTCCCCTTCTCTCCCCTCTCTCTCTTCTCCCCTTCTCTTTCTCCTCTTTCTCTCTCTCTCTCTCTCTCTATATATTATATATATATATTATATATATATATATATATGGTAATAATGGACGACGCTTCGCTTTTTTTTTTTCCAGAGACCGACACATTTTTCCTGGCCTAAAATAAAGCTTTTTCTAATTGAGATAGTTTTTTTTTCTGGGAAAACCCCTAGTAAAAAAAAAAAATATATTTCATCCCAATGTTAGTCCCGTTTCCATTTCAAAAACCCGTATCTCCATCGGAAAAGGGCCCAAAAGTGGGTGGGGTAAAATTTTCAGGGTCTCCGATAAGGGATGTTGAATAGAACATACCAACCCCAATCTTATGGGGTTTAAATTTAAAGAAACCCCAACCTAATCTTAACCTTAAATATACCTAACCTAACCTATCCTTATAGGTTAAATGAAAAAACCCAACCTAAAATTTAAACACAAAGTATACCTAACCTAACCTTTAGGTTTTAATAAACCTAAACTAACCTAACCTTACCCCCTTTCGGGTTAAGTGGGAACGGGGAGAATGTACGCCGTTTTTCTCCCCCCTCTTGCCTCCGAAAACCCACCCAACCCTACCTTAGATAACACTAAAAGTCCCTGCAACTTTGTTTTTTTGTTACAACGTCTGGTGGCGTTTAAAACTTATTTCTACATCCATGATTTTGGAAAGTTAAAAGGGCTGTCTGGAGAATTGTGTCATTTTGTGTCTTCATCTGTAAACATTTATGCTATAAAAGAACAATTACAAAAAAATCACCAGTGGCGAGCAACAAAAAAGTCGCCAATTGTATTCTTTTTTGTTGTATTAATAATATTTTTAACCTGCCTCTCGTCCGCGGGGGGGAAAACAAAACCGGTAGGAAAATTTTAAAACCTAAATTTTACTTTTGATGCAAGCATAAACAACACTGAAAAAGGGGAGATATACAGTATGATATAAAAATACTTGTACTCTCCGGCTCATAAAATCAGTATGATGCTATAATTCGTAATTTTGGGGCTGGGGACATTATTGCAACTGGCCTAAAATGCTACACGGTACACAATCCAAAACTCCCATAAACTGATTTAAATCAAGCCTTACAATACAAAAATCCGTTGACTTAAATTTAGAGCCTTTGATTGGGTCCCGAACTTATCTGATTTGGGTAACCTATTTTTGCGTGATTATTGGCTTAAAAAAAAACGAAAAATTTGACCCTTTATTGGCTATAAATTTAAGCCTGTGGGTTTACTACGTCCCTGGTCTTGATCACTTGCACCCAGTTGAACAAGTTTGTCGCACTTTGTCAGTGTTGATTTAGTCGTCGGGGGAGGGGGGGTCGTGAGCGCTATTAATAACTATAAAAACAAACCCAAACGTATATTTTTTAACGATACGCAAAGTAGATTTGTACTGCACAGTATCTGAGCGAAAAAAAAACCCAAAATGTAAGTATCAAAATCGGTACACCGCGAATTTCTAAGACAAAGAACATAGAAAATTAGGGAAACACAAGAGGCCGCGAGGCCTACTGTGGGAGTTCCTGTCACCTAACACTACCTTTCATCCCCTTTTCACCCCTCCAGAACCTATCCAGCCCCTTTTAAAGCTCCCTAATGATCTGCACAACTACCTGTCACTGATCCCTTCCTTCTTTCCCACCCCATTTTTTGGGAACCCTTTTTCACTATTTACTTTCTAAATCTACGCTCTTCCAGCCCCCTTAAAAACCCTCTTCTTCTTCTATCCTGGGTTTTTTTAAAAAGCCCGTAAGGGTTTTTTCCCCCCTTCCCAAAAAAATTTTTTTTTTTGGGGTTTTTTTTTTTTTGGGGGGTTTTTTTTAAAGGGGGGGGTTTTTTGTTTTGGGCAAAAACCCCCCGGCCCAAAAAACCCCCCTTTTTCCCTTTTTTGGGGGGAAAAAAAAAAAAGGGCCGGGGGTTTTTTTGGGTTTTTGGCCCCCTTTTTGGTTGGGTTTCCCCCCCCCCAAAAAAAAAAACCAAAATTGGCTTGGGGGGGTTTTTGGGGGGGGGGGTTTTTTTTTGGGTTTTTTCCCAAAAACCATTTTTTTTTGGGGGGGGGGGGGGGGGTTTTCCCCTTTTTTTTTAATTTTTTTTTTTTTGGGGGGTTTTCCCGGGAAAATTTTTTAAAAGAAAAAAAGAAAAAAAAAAAAAAAAAATTTAAACCCCCCCAAAAAGGGGTTTAAAAACCCTTGGAAAAAAACCCCGGGGGGACACCCCCAAGGGGGTTTTCCGCCAATAAAACCTAATTCCCCTTTCTTCCCCATTTTTTAAAACCCCAAAAACCCCCCCCCCCCCCCCCCAAAAAATTTTTTTCCCCCCCCCCCCAATTTTTTTTTTTTAAAAAATTTTTTTTTAAAAATTTCCCGGGGGGGGGAAAAAAAAAGGGGGGGCCCCCCCTTTTTAAAATTTTTTTTTTTTTCCCCCCCTTTTTGGGGTTTAATTTTTAAATTTTTTTTCCCCCAAAAAACCCCTTTTTTTTTTCCCCCCTTTTTTTTTTCCCCCCCCCTTTTTTTTTTTTTTTTTTAAAAAAAAAAAAAAAGGGGGGTTTTTAATTTTGGGGGGCCATTTTTTCCCCCGAATTTCCCCCTTTTTTTTTTTTTTTAAAAAAAAATTTTTTTTTTTCCCCAATCCCCCCCCAAAATTCCCTTTTTAATTTTAAATTTCCCCTTTTTTTTTTAAAAAATTTTTTTTTTAAAAAAATTTAACCCCCCTTTTTTTAAAAAACCCCCGGGCCCCGGGGAAAAAACCCTTTTTAAAAAAAATTTTTTAAACACGGGGCCCCCCCCCCCTTTTTTAAAAACCCCCAAAAAAAAAAACCCCCCCCTTTCGGTTTTTTTAAAACCCCGTTTTTTTTTTTTTTTAAAAAATATTTTTTTTTTTAAAAATTAAAATTTTTTTTTAAAAAAATTTAAAAATTAAAAAAATTTATTTTTTTAAATTTTTAAAAAAAAAAATTTTTTTAAAAAAATTTTTTTTAAAAAAAAATTTTTTTTTTTAAAAAAAATTTTCCTTTTTTTTTTAAAAAAAAATTTTTAAATTTTTTTAAATCCCCCAAAAAGGGGGGGCCCCCAAAAAACCGGGGCCCAACCCCGGGGCCCCCCTTTTTTAAAAACCCCCCCTTTTTCCCCCCAAACCCTTTTTTTCCCCCCCCCAAAAAAACCCCCCCCCAAAAAAAACCCCCCCTTTCCCCTTTTCCCCCCTTTTTAAAAAAACCCCCCCGGGGGCCCCTTCCAAAGGGGCCCCCCCAAAAAAAACCCTTTGGGAAAGGGGGTTTTTCCCCTTTTCCCCCCCCCGGGGGAAAATTTTTTTTTTTAAAATCCCCCCAAGGGCCCCGATTTCGGGAAATTTTAAAAAGGGGTTTCCCCCCCTTTTTTTTCCCCCCCCCCCCCCAAAAAAAAAACCCTTTTTTTTTTTCCCCCCCGGGGCCCCCCCCCCCTTTTTCCCAAAAAGGGGGGGAAAAAAAAAAAAAAAATTTTTTCCCCCAAGTTTTTTAAAAATTTTTCCCCCCCAATTAAAAAAAAAAATTTTCCCCCAAAAAATTTTAAAACCCCCCCCGGGTTTAAAAGGGTTTTCCGGGGATTTTAAAAACCTTTTTTTTTTAAAACCCCCCTTTGTTTTTTTCCCCCCCAAAAAAAAAATTGGAAAAATTTTTTTTCCAAAACCCCCCCCCTTTTTCTTTTTTCCCTTTTTTTTTTTTTTAAAAAAAAATTTTTTTAAAAAGGGGGGGGCCCCCTTTTTCCCAAATTTCCCCTTTTTTTTAAAATTCCCCAATTTAAAAACCCAACCCCCAAAAAAAATTCCCCTTTTTTTTTCCCTTTTGGGGGCCCGAAAAAAAAAAAAAAAAAGGGGTTTAACCCCTTTTCCCCCCCGGGAAAAAAAACCCCCTTTTTTTTTAAAAAAAAATTTAAAAAAAAATTTTTAAAAAAAAAAAAAAATTTTTTTTAAAAAAAAATTTTTTTTAAAAAATTTTAAAAATTTATTTTAAAAAAAAAAAAATTTTTTTTTTTAAAAAAAAAATTTTAAAAAAAAATTTTATTTTAATTTTTTTTAAAAATTTTTTTTTTTTTTTTAAAAAAAAAAAAATTTTTTTTTTAAAAAAATTAAAAATTTTTAAAAAGGGGTTTTAAAAAAAATTTTTTTTTTAAAAATTTTTTTTTTTCCCCCAAAAAAAAAAATTTTTTTTTTTTGGGGTTTTTGGGCCCCCCCTTTAAATTTAAGGGAATCCCTTCCCCCGGGGGAAAAATTTTTTTAAAAAATTTTCTAATAAAATTTTCCCCCGGGGGGAACCCAAAAAATTTTTTTATTTTTTCCCTTTTTTAAAAAATTTTGGGGTTTTTTTTTTGTTTTTTTTTTAAAAAAAAAAGGGGGGGGCCCCCCCCCTTTTTTCCCCTTTTTTCTTTTATTTTTTTTTGGGGGGGGGAAAAAAAGGGGGTTTTTGGTTTTTTTTTTTCCCCCGGGGTTTAAAAAAAAAAAAAAAAAACCCCGGGGGGGGGTTTTTTTTTAAAAAAAATTAAAAAATTTTTTTTTAAAAAAAAATTTATTTTATAAAAAAAAAAATTTTTAAAAAAATTTTACAAAAACCCCGGGGGCTTTTTTTTTCCCCCCCCCGGGGGGGGGAAAAAAAAAAAAATTTTTTTTAAAAAGGGTTTTTTTAAAAATTTTTTTTAAAAAAAAGGGGGGGGGGGAAAAAAAAAAAAGGGGGGAAAAAAAAAAAAAAAGGGGGGGCCCCCCCAAAACCCGGGGGGGGGGGGAAAAATTTTTTTTTTTTCCCCCCCCAAAAAGGTTTTTGGGGGAAAACCTTTTTTTCCCCCCCGGGGGGCCGGTTTTTTTTTTTTTTTTGGGGGGGGGGGCCCGGGCCCTTAAAAAAAAAAAAAAAAAAAAAGGGGGGGCCCCCCCCTTTTTTCCCCCAAAAACCCTTCCCCTTTTTAATTTTTTTTGGGGGGTTTTTTCCCCCCCCCCTTTAAAAACCTTTGGAAATTTTAAATTTTTTTTCCCCCCCCCTTTTTTTTTTTCCCCCCCTTTTTTTTTTTTTTTCCCCCTTCCTTTTAACCCCCTTAAAAACCCCAAAAAAAAAGGGGGGTGGGGCCTTTTTTTCCCTTTTTTTAAACCCCTTTTTGGGGCCCCTTTTTTGGGGGGTCCCTTTTTTTTTTTTTAAAAACCAAAATTTTTTTTTTAAAATTTGAATTTTTAAAAATTTTTAAAAAAAAAAAAAACCCCCCAAAAAAAATTTGGGGGGAAAAAAAAAAAAATTTTTTTTTTTTTTTTTAACCCCCCCTTTTCCCCTTTTCCCCCAAAAAAAAAAATTTTTTTGGGGGGAAAAAAATTTTTTTGGGGGGAAAAAAAAAAAAAACCCCCCCAAAAAAAAACCACCCCAAAAATTAAAAAAAAAAAACAAAAAAAAAAAAAAACCCCAAAAAAAAACCCAAAAAAAAACCCCCAAAAAAAAAAAAACCCCCCAAAAAAAAAAAATTAAAAAAAAAAAAAAATTTTTGGAAAAAAAATTTTTAAAAATTTAATTTAAATTTAAAAATTAAAAAATAAAAAAATTTTTTAAAAAATTTAAAAATTTTTCCTTAATTTTAATAAAATTAAAATTTTTTCCCCCAAAATTTTATATTTGTTTTTTTTTTTTCCCCCCGAAAAAAAAATTTTTTTTGGGGAAAAAAAATTTTTTTTTTAAAAAAAATTTTTTTTTAAAAAAATTTTTTTTTAAAAAAAAAAAAAAAAATTTTTTAAAAAAACCCCCCTTTTTCCCCCCCCCCTTAAAATTTAAAAAAATTTTTTGGGGCCTTTTTTTTTTCCCCCCCCCCTAGGCCCCCCCCCCAAACCCGCTTTTTTTTTTAAAATTCCCCCCCCCCAAAAGGGGGGAAAAAAACAAAAAAAAAAAAAAAAAAAAAAATTTTAAAAAAGGGCCTTTTTTTTGGGGGGGCCCCCCCAAAATTTTTTTTCCCCCCCCCTTTTTTTTTGGGGGGGGAAAAAAGGGGGGGGGGAAAAAAAAAAACCCCCGGGAAAAATTTTTCCCCAAACCAAAAAAAAGGGGGGAAAACTTAAAAGGGGGGCTAAAAACCCCCTTTTCCCCCCGGGGCCCCCCTTTTCCCTTTTTTCCTTTCCCCCTTTTTAAAAAAACAATTTTTTAAAAAAAAACCCCCCCCCAAAAAACCCCCAAAAAAACCCAAAAACCCCCCCCCAAACCCCCCCCCTTTTTTTTCCCCTTTTTTTAAAAAAAACCCCCCGGGGGGGGAAAAAAAGGGGGGTTTAAAAAAAGGGGAAAATTTTTTAAAAAAAAAAAAAAAAACCCCCCCGGGGGCCCCCTTTTTTTTTCCCCCCCCCACCCCCCAAAGGGGGGCCCCCCCAAAATTTTCCCAAAAAAAATTTGGAAAAAAAAATTGAAACCCCGGGGGGGGCCCCCCCTTTCCTTTAACCTTTAGGTTTTTTTAAATCCCCCCAAAGGGGTTTTCGGGGTTTTTTTAAAATTTTTAAAAAATAAAAAAACCAAAAAAAAAGGGGGTTTCAAATTTTTGGGGCAAAAAATTTCCCAAAAACCAAACCTTTTTTTTTTTTTAAAAAAAAAAAGGGTTTTTTTTTTTTTTTTAAAAACCCCAAAAAAAAAAATTTTTTTTTGGGGGGTTTTTAAAAAAAACCCCCTTTTTTTCCCCCCCCTTTTTCCCCCCCCCCCCCCCCTTTTTTTTTGGGGGGAAAAAAAAAATTTTTTCCCAAAAAAACCCCCTTTTTCCCCCCCCGGGGGGCCCCCCGGGTTTTGGTTTTTCCCCCCCCCCCGGGGGAAACCCAAACCCGGGGGGGGTTTTTTTCCCCCTGGGGCCCCCAAAGCCCCCCGGCCCCAAAAAAAGGGGCAAAAAAAAAAAAAAAATTTTTTCCCGGGGCCCCCCCAACTTTATTTCTTTTTTTTAAAAAAAAACCCCCAAAAAAAAAGGGGGGGGGGCCCCCCCCTTTTTCCCTTTTAAATTAAAGGAAAAAGCAAAACCCTTCCCCCAAAATTTCACCCATCCCAGAAAAATAGGGGTTTTAAAAAATTTTTCCCCCCCCAAAACCAAAACCCAAAATCCCCCCCCAAAAAAATTTTTCCAAAAAAAAAATCCCCTGCCAAAAAAAGGGGTTTCCCCAAAACCCCCCGGGGGGGTTTGGGTTTTTTCCCCGGGGCCCCAAACGGGGGGTTTTTTTCCCGGGAAAAGGGGGGGGAAAGGGGGGGGGCCCCCCCCTTTTGGGGAGCAAAATCCCCAATTTGGTTTCCCCCTTTTTCCCTTTCCGGGGGGCCCCCCCCTTTTTTTGGGGGAAGGTACCTGACCCCCCGGGAAAAAAACCCCCCGGGGCCTTTTCCCCCCCCCGGGGGGGGCCCCCTTTAAAAACACCGCCCCCCCCCCCTTTTTAAAAATTTTTTAAAAGGGGGGGGGTTTCGTCAAGGGGGGGCCCCCCCCCCTTTTAATCCAGTGGTGTGAAGCTGCTCAGTTGGGGGTTCCACCGGAACAACTGCCCAAAGTACTTCCCGCCCAAAAAAAACCATCTGCCCATCCAGCCGACCCCGAGGCGCCCATCTCTGTTTCGAATAGCACTGCCCGAGAAGGAGATTGGAACGGGGCTTCTTCAGGGCTCGGTAGGCGGGCGGAGGTCATTAGCGTTTTAAAAAGGGCCCTGTCCTTACGGAATCCTGACCCTTTCCTCCCTTTTCTCTCCCCAGGAAGGGTTTTTGCCGGGGTGACAAAGCCTGGCTGGGCCTGGTTCCCAGCCAGCCTGGCAGCGCGACTCTTTCGATTTTTTCCAGGTTCCGTGAGACAAAACCCAAGGGCCTTGGCCCCCGGGGGGCCCCCCCAAATAAATCCTTGGCAGCCGTAGAATTTCAAGTTTGAAGGAAACCCACAGTTCTTTCAGGGTTTCCCCGAGGGAAACCCGGGCCCAAAATCAAACCCATTTGAGACTGCCACCGATACCATGGCAATGTCCCAAACCCCCCAGTTTCTCAAGGGTGAAAAAACAGTAAGGTTACCTTTGAGATTCTTTGGATTTACATGAAGGTTAAGGGGTAGCAAAACAAGTTGTGGTCTGTTTCCCAAGGGAAATCAGCCCCTCCGGTAAACCCGAGGGTTTTGGAGGATCCTCCAACGAACTAAAGAGGAGTGGTCGATCTCCTTAGCTACCCTCCGGATTTTCATACCCTGTCCAGCGGGCCCGCTCTTGGGCTTGGTACCCAAAACCTTCAATTTTTAACCCTACCTTGCAAAAAAATTTAGAAGCAAGAACTGTTGGTGTTTTGAGGGAAAGGAGCCCTGGGGGCCAACAAAAAACTCGTAGCCCCTCTTTACAGTGCAAAAAGTAGCATTGAAGTCGCCCCAAAACAAGGGGTGGAAAAAATAAAACCCAAAAAAACAGTAAGAGAATAAAAAAGGGGGTGGGCCAATTTTGCCCGGGAGGTGTCTTTTCCAACCCCCTTTTTCTTTAAAAAAATAAGGGGAAAAAAAAAGGTTTGGGAAATAAAACAGAAAAAGGGGTTTAGAGTATACCATTTAAAGGGTTTTGCAAGAGTAAAAAATACTGATTAAAATCTTGCCCTTATGAAGATTGACCGAATAGGAGAAAATGAGTTTTTGAAAACTTGTGGAAACGAGGCCGCGGGAGGGGGGGGGGGGCATTAAATTTTTTTTTTTTTTTTTTTACATCTGTGCCCCCATAGCGCCGTAGCAAATGGTGGGCCCGGGCTCGGATGGAGGGGTCTGGAGGTTCCCTGAGGGGTGCTGGTTTAAACCCCCGCCCGGGCGCGAGGCAAGGGTTTTTTTAGTGGGGCCCCGTTTAATTTTGAGGCTTTAAAGGCCCCCCCTGTGCTCCAATGCACCCAATCGAAGGTTAAATTAATGGGAAGGGGATGTGGGTTTCTTGGCCACTCCGGGCGGACAGAAAGGTTTTGGTTTTCGTTTGGGGATCGAAATCGGGTCACCAGGGGAAAAAGCCAGTCGGAGACGCTAACCCCTTTTGCTACCCTCCCCATTAAAGGGATGCATGCAGTTTTGCAAATTTAGAAGAGCAATGAACATGGGAAAAAAAAAAGGTTTTGAAGATAGCCGAGGAAACAACATTGCGGCGGGGATTTAAAAGATTTTTAAGACAGGGCAGTCAGAGAAGGGGAGTGATGAGACGAAAAGCTTTGACTCAACCCGTTTTGGAGGAGCTGTATGGTGGATTTCCCCCCCAAAAAATGTGGGCATACCCCAAAGGGGGGGATAAGGCCCCGCAGAGAGGGAAGCAGCTGGGAGGGGGAACAAAAAAAAGGACCAGACGGGAAGGAAAACCTTTTAACTTTTTCAAAAATTTGGTGAAAATTTTCCCTTTAAGTAAAAGGTAGTAAAAAATTCTTTTGGAAAATATATTAAATTTTTTAAAAGGGGGGAGGGTTTTGTTTTTTTTGGGGGGGAAATTGGGAAATTTTTGGGGAATGGGAAAAAAAACTTTTTTTGCCCCCAAAAAAAATTAGGGGGGGTTAAAAAGGGGTTGGGGCCCCCTTTGGGGGTTTTTCCAAATTTTTGAGGGGGTTAATTAAAGACTTAAAAAAAGGGGAAAACTCAAAGGGAAGCATTGGGTAGGGGTTTAGTTAAAAATTGAAAATAAATAACTTGGAAAAAGGGGTTTAAAATCCCTCCCCCAAAAGTTCCCAAGAAAGAAAAAAATCAAAAAAACTTAAAAGGTTAAATCCCCAGATTTTGGGAAAAAAACCCAAGGGGGGTAGTTTGGTTAAAGCTTGTTGGCCCGATTTTGTGTTTATATGTCAAGGGAAAACACGTTTTAAGAAAACCCTAAAGTTGGCAAAAAAAATTTTTTTGGAAAAAAAAAATTGCGGCCCCCCGGAAAAAACTGACGCAAAAAAGGTTTTGCAAAAAGCCCCGGAAAGCGGGGCAAAAACCCACGGGGTGTTAAAAATAAAAAGTAAATTAAAAGGCTTTGAGAAAATCCCCCCAAAGCAAAAAGGACCCGGTATTTAAATTTTTAAAAAACGTATTTTGGGGTTGGGGGGTTGAAAACTTCCGCAAAAGGAAATGGAAAAGATGGCAAAAGGGCAAAAGTTTGGGGCCCGGGGTGGCCCCCCAGGGATTTTTCCAGTTTTGGGGAACAATTTAGGGGGATCCTCAGGGAAAACCTTGAAGGACCCCACCGAAAGGGGAAAAAAAAATATTTAAAACTTAATAACACCCCAAAATTTTCCCCCAAAATAGGGGAAAAAAAAAACCCAAGCCCCTTCATCCCAGACGGGGGAAAAAACCCAAAGGGTTTGGAACCGGAAAGGTTAGTTCGGAAATGAGGGCCCGTGGGGATCGGGGTGACAAAAAATGGAAAGTGCAGGAAAAATTTATTAAGTTGGAGGGTTTTTTAGGAATCCAAAAGGTTTCCGGGGAAAGGTTCGATTCCCGGGAAAAAGCCTTTTTTTGGGAAAGAAGGAGGGGTTAAAATTTTAATTTAAAAGTTATGATTTCGGGGGAAAATTTAAGGGCAGGAAATTTTAAAGTATGGACGGTATTTAAGGTTGAACCGGGCCCCTTCTTGGAAAAGTTGGGGGAACAAACCCCGCGAAAAAAGGGGGAAGGTTTTGGGTTAAAAAAGGGGGAAAAAAACGTCCCTGAAGAGAATGACAGATTTTTGGAAAAAAAGGAGGGTCCTCGGGCCAATTTTGGGCAGGGAGAAAGGGAAAATAGAAAAACCTCCTTAAAAGGTCTTTCCCAAAAAAAAGGGGGAGGGGGGCCCCATACCGTAACCATCATTCTTGAAACTCTGTCCTTAAATTTCTCCGTAATCATGCCAACTTTTACTTAATTTACCAAAACTCCTTCATTCATAGAAAATGTCAAAATCTTTCCGAATCAAATTTCCTCTCGTGACTTTTGGCATCTAGCAAAAAACATCTCTAAAAATTTTTTTCTTCTGCATCTTTCCATCCTATGCTTCACCCAGATGGCTCCACAGCTGTCTCATCTATTTCAAAAGCTGAACTTTTCGCTCAACCCTTTGCTGAAGTTCCCTCTGGTTGATGAAGGGCTTGTTCCCCCTTTCTCCTCCCACCCTCTGCCTATATTATGCCTGTTATTAAGATCCTTCGTAATGATGTTTTCTTTGCCCTTTCTGGCCTAGATCCTCAGAAGGCTTACGGTCCTGACGGAGTCCCTCCTATTGTTCTCAAAATCTGTGCATCTCTGCTTGCACCCTGCCTGGTCAAACTTTTCCGTCTTTGTCTATCTACTTCCACCTTTCCTTCTTGCTGGAAGTTTGCTAAACATCCAACCTGTTCCAAAGAAGGGTGCCCGTTCTAATCCTTCAAACTACCGTCCTATAGCTTTGACTTCCTGCCTCTCTAAAGCTTTCGAATCTATACTTAATTAATAAGAAGATTCTTAACCCGTGGGCTGCAGCAAGCATTCCAGAAGGCTCTGTCTAGCGACTGCGGCAAGCCTTCCGGAAGCGCAATTTTCGATTCCATACAAAAACCGTGCCAACATTCATAGAAGTCTACAAACAGTGTCACATATACGATTTGATGTCATCCCTCGATAACACAGAACACCATTTGCCGAACTACGCTGTACGCAGAGATATACCACTCCTTGGTTTTTCCCAAGATCTGGGGATGAAAGGACCTGGCTTTTGGGATATTTTTGTCTATCTTGGGACTTTTGGAGGGATTATTCAAGTATTTATCCAGTAGTTTATCTCAAGGTAAGGTACAACGGTACCTATGCTTACCTTGAGATAAACAACTGGAGAATACTTGAATAATCTCCTCAACATCTCGGAAAGGAGTGGCACCCCTGATCCCACCTCAGTAGACTCTCGCCGTTCTGACAGTTTGGTGCCATTTGCGCCAGATATTTCAACTCCCGACCACAACCAAACCACAACCCCATACGTTTGGGTTAAAAATAGATATATTTGCCGGATGCAGATTTGTACTACCTTGACGTTGATGTGATTTTCATCCAATTCTGTTAATGTCACTGTTTTACTCACATCCCCGCACTGGTGGCACTAAAAAAATATTTGCTCCCGCAGTTCCCGAGTTAAGCATCTATCTGCTCACAATCTTCTATCTGATCGTCAGTACAGTTTCCGTAAAGGGCGATCTACTGGCGATCTTGTAGCTTTCCTAATTGAATCTTAGTCATCATCCTTTAGGGGTTTCGGTGAAACTTTTGCTGTTGCCCTTGACATATCAAAAGCTTTTGATAGAGTCTGGCACAAATCTTTAATTTCCATACTACCCTCATTCGGTTTCTATCCTTCTCTCTCTCTTTACCTTCATCTTAAGTTTCCTTTCAAACTGTTCTATTGCAACTACTGTAGACGAACATTGTTCTTCTCTAAAGCTAACAGTTGTGGTGTTCCCTAGGGTTATGTCCTATCACCCACTCTCTTTCTAATATTCATTTATGATCTTCTAAGTTTAACTCAAAGCCTTATCCACTCTTACGCTGATGATTCTACCCTGAATTTTTCAACGTCGTTTATTAGACGCCCAACTCAACAGGAACTAAGTGATTCACGGAGAGATGCCACCGAGCGCCTAACTTCTGATCTTCCAATAATTTCTGTTTAGGGCAAAGCAAACCTTGTTTTGTTCAATGCCTCAAAAACCCAATTTCTTCACCTATCTACTCGACAAAACCTATCAGATAACTCTCCCCTCTTCTTCAATGTTACTCAACTATCTCCTTCTTCTACAATGTACATTTTGGACTATCCTTTACAAAAAATCTGAACTGGAAATCTCACATATCATCTCTTGCTAAAACAGCTTCTAAGAAGTTAGGTGTCCTGTGGCGTCTGCGTCTTTTTTGTTCTCCCTCCCAGCTGCTTGCTCTCTGCAGGGGCCTTATCCGCCCATATATGGAGTATGTCACATGTTTGGGGAGGATCCACTCATACAGCTCTCCTAAACAGGGCTGAGTCAAAAGCTTTTCGTCTCATCAACTCCTCTTCTCTGACTGACTGTCTTCAATCATTAAATCACCGCCGCAATGTTGCTCCTCTTGCTATCTTCTACCGTTATTTTCATGTTCATTGCTCTTCTGAACTTGCTAACTGCATGCATGCATATATGGGGAGGCGGTAGCAGAATGGTTAGCGTCTCCGACTGGCGTTCTCGGTGACCCGAGTTCGATCCCCGACGTAAACCAAAACCTTTCTGTGCCGTCGAGTGGCCTAAGAACACCCACATGCCATGCCCATTAACTTAACCTTCGATTGCGAGTGCATTGGAGGACACAGGTGGGCGGCATGAGCCTCTAATCACAGGCGTCACTAAAAAAATCATGCCTGCGCGACCACGGGCGAGGTTTAACCAGCACAGCCCTCAAGGGAACCTCCAGAGCCTACCATCCGAGCCCTGGGTCACCACTGCCTACAGGCGCTATAGGCACAGATGTAAAAAAAAAAAAAAAAAAGAATTATGCCTCCCCCCCTCCCGCGGCCTCGCTGCACAAGACTTTCTACTCATTTTCATCCCTATTCTGTCAATCTTCATAATGCAAGAGTTAATCAGTATCTTTACTCTTGCATACCCTTTCACTGGTATACTCTAGGACTCTCCTTCTGTTTTTATTTCTCCAATTTCTTTTCCTTTTCACCTATCTTTTCAAGAGAAGAGTGACAAGACACCTACCGGACAAAATTGGCCCACCCCCCTTTCTTTATTCTCTTACTGTTTTATTGTTTTATTGTTCACACTCATTGTCTTGGGCGACTTCAATGCTACTACTGGCACTGTGAGAGATGGCTACGAGTTATGTGTTGGTCCCCATGGCTCCGGTACCAGAAACACCAACAGTTCTCTGCTTCTGAATTTTGCAAGGTCCAGAAGGTTGAGAATTGTAGGTTGTTGGTACCAGAGACCAGAGCTGCACCGCTGGACATGGTATAGTAATGCCGGAGGGGTAGCTAAGGAGATCGACCACATCCTCGTTAGTACTCGTTGGAGGATCCTCCAGAACTACAGGGTTTACCGGAGTGCTGAGTTCTTTGGAACAGACCACAGACTTGTTGTTGCTACACTTAAGCTTCATGTCAAATCCAGAAGAATCTCAAGAGGTAACCATACTGTGTTTCATCTTGAGAAACTGAAGGACTTGACATGTGCTCATGGGTATGCGGTGGCAGTCTCAAATCGGTTTGATGTGCTCGGTGCCCTCGAGGACCCTGTAGAACTGTGGGATACCTTCAAACGTGAAATTCTACAGGCTGCCAAGGAGTATATTGGGGAGCGCCCGAGGTCAAGGCGTGGTTTTGTCTCTACGGAGACGCTGGAAAAAATCGATTAGAGTCGCGCTGCCAGGCTGGCTGGGAACCAGGACCAGCACAGGGCTCTGTCACGCCGGACTAGAACCCTCCTGGGGAGAGACAAGTAGAGGTATGTCAGGATTCTCGATAAGGATGTCGAGGGTCATTTGAACGCTAATGACCTCCGACCCGCCTACCGAGCCCTGAAGAAGCTCCGTTCCAAGTCTCCTTCTCGGGCGAGTGCTATTCGAACAGCAGATGGGCGCCTCGTGTCGGACATGGATGGGCAGATGGCTCGTTGGGCTGAAGTACTTTGGGCAGTTGTTCACGGTGGACCCTCCAACTGAGCAGCTTCACACCACTGGATTACAGGCAGTGGATGCCGATCCTCCCATGACGAAACCACACCCTCTCTTGACGAGTCAGAGAGCTGTAGCAAAGTTGAGGGTGGAAAGGCAGCTGGTGTTTGTAATATCAGTGCGAGCTCCTCAAAGCTGGGTGGCATGATCGCGGGTTGCATGCGCCTGACTGCGTGTGGC
>JACEEZ010007111.1:0-2500 GCA_016584305.1 Chionoecetes opilio
CGAACGTATGGATGGGAGATGCGTTACCAAGATTTCTAGGCAGTAGGTCCTATATAATTCACCCACGGTCACCACACACACACACACACACAACACACAACACAACATACACACACATACACACACCCCACACACACATACACACAACACACACACACACACACACACACACACCACACACATACACACATACACACACACACACACACACACACACATACACACACACACACACACACACACACACACACACACATACACACACATACACACACATACACACACACACACACACACACACACACATACACATACACATACACACACACACACACATACACATACACATACACACACACACACCCCACACCACACACACAACACACACCACACACACACACACACACCACACACACACCACGTGACCTTGCTCAAGGGGGATAGTAACTGCTTGCACTGACACATAATAACTTGAAGAGCTTTAGTGGGCTTTGAACTCGCGCCCAGTTGAACGTCAAACAGAGATGCTTCCACCAGACCAAGCAAGCAGTTGTGTGTGGTGTGTGTGTGTGTATGTGTGTGAGTGTTTACATAAGTGTGTGTATGTGTGTGTGTGTGTGGTGTGTGTGTGTGGTGTGTGTGTGTGTGTGTGTGTGGTGTGTGTGGTGTGTTTTGTGTGTGTTTATGTGTGTGTGTGTATGTGTGTGTGTGTTGTGTGTGTGTGTGGTGTGTGTGTGTGTGTTTATGTGTGTTTATGTGTGTGTGTGTGTGTGTGTGTGTGTGTGTGTATGTGTGTGTGTGTGTGTGTGTGTGTGTGTTTATGTGTGTGTGTGTGTGTGTGTGTGTGTGTGTGTGTGTCGACAACATTCACTGCACCTTTACTTAACTACGATATAATAACGATGAAAAGTATTTTCCATGATACGGACACTTGGTAGATCGAATTAGTAACGTTTAAATCACTAAAACTTTGTTATGCAGGCCTATACTGATTATACATAACAGTAATTATCCTATTGTAATATTTAAACACTGAATTATCTGCCGAGAACAAAGGTGTTTCCAGGTATTTCCCCCACGGCAAACTTTTCATAGTATTATAATAAACTTTAGAAAAATGATTATTCAGCAGCCAGCAATAACTGGCGTGGTGGTCCTGACCACCGTGCTGAGCCTCGCCCTGGGCGGGAGGCTGGAGTCGTCTGGCGCGCTCAGCGCCGAAGAGGTGGACGTCGCCTGGTCCGCACCCAGCCGGCGCCTCCACGACCACCTGCTCCACATGGAGGAGCATAATCAGCGCCACCGGGCGCTGATGGAGTCCACCCAGGTGGACATGGCACGTCTGATGGACGTGACCTCCGTGCTGGAGGTGCTGCAGCGCATCAGCATCTCCAGCGCGAGGGACCTGCGTGCTCTGGCCAAGAGCGCCAAGGGCAAGGGCGGACGCACGCCTGGTGGAAGAGCAGCAGGCGGCGGAGCGCGAGGAGAGGGCAATGTCCCTCCTCGCCCGCCGCAGGACCCGAGCCAAGGCACACCTGAAGGACGCCAAGGAGGACCTGCATGCCGTGAAGGACGCCGTCGAAAAGCAGACAAAAAATCTGCGCGGCAAAATTAACATAGCGCAAGGCAGAGGCAGACAGTCTCCTGAACCTGGCCCCAAAGGGGACTGACCAGAAAGTGGAAGCCCCCTCGATCCCGGGAAGACCCTTCTGCTGCCACGCCGCAGCAGCCCGTGGCAGACAGGGATCACAGTGTACATAATGACGCAGAATACTCCCGGCACACGGCCTGGGAGACTGCCTGGGAGATCGTCCTATCGACACTGGTGGGGGGCGTCTCCCCTATGACACTGGAGGGAGTCCTCATCCCAAGAGATCCTTCCTCGTGCCCCTTACCTGCATGCCGCCGTGAGCCTCGGTTTTGCCGCCAGCAGCGGGGGGATCGGCTGTTGTCGCCGCCCCGTGTGCACTGAGGGGGGCCAATGTCACCAAGCAAGGGGAAATATGCTTGGCCTTGGCTGTCATTTCCCCGGGAAACGCCCGCACGCGGCAGAAGAAACACACGTGTGTGGCTTTTGAATTTGCGTCACTTCAGCCACTTACACTCGAAAACTGTTTCCCAAACAACCCACCTAAAGACCCTCCAGTATTATAATTTCTCATTTTTTTTTTCCCTTTCATTTTAAAAGCAAGTTTCAGATCCAATATTACTGCATCTCTGCCACCTCACATTTCTCCCCAACATCCGTTCTCTATCTCTTCCGCCAATTCTCTATGTTTCCTTAGATCCAAGATTTATCTGCTATTCCCCCTCTTCTGTTCTCCCCTTCCGGTTTACCTCTTTCCAGTTCCTATGCTCCAACCGTGTTCTCTCCTCCCCCTCCTCTCCCCTCCTTCTCCCTCCCCCTTCTCTCTCTTTTCTCCCTCCTCTCTCTCTCCTCTCTCTCTCCTTCCCCTCCTCTCCTCCTCCCTTTTCCCTCTCTCTCTTCCCTCCCCCCCCT
>JACEEZ010007111.1:12500-17500 GCA_016584305.1 Chionoecetes opilio
TATGTGTAATTTATTCACAAATAAACTCCAATCGGTGGTTGAAAAACATGTCCCCATGGTAAGAAAACGTTTGAATAACATAAACAGACCCAGTTGGATGATTAATGTGATTCAACAAATCATTGGCAGTAAGCGCCGAGCGTATAAAGCTTACAAGCTATCAAATGCAGACTGCGATTCTACAGAATACAATGACGTAAAACGTCGTTGCAAAGGATTAATTAAGTCTAAAAAGCGCGAGTATGAAGAAAAAATTGCAAAGGAATCCAAATCAAACCCGAAAAGGTTCTTTCAATACGTTTAAAGTAAGAAAAACGTCAAAACAAGTATTGGGCCACTGAAAGATAAGAATAACATCTTGGTAAATGATAATAAGAGTATGGCGTTCGTACTCAATGATTACTTAAATGCGGTATTTATTAAAGAAGACGAAACTCCATTACCAGAACCAGTAAATATGTATGCGGGACTCGAAAGTGATAGACTGGTAATAGGAGAGATAACAGTAGACGAAATATCAAAGTATTTGCAGAAAATTGACCCAGCAAAATCCGTGGGGGTGGACGAAATCTCGCCGCGATTACTTCGCGAATGTCACAGTCAACTTTCGCTCCCATTAAAGATTATTCTCAATAAATCGCTAATGGACAAAAATGTTCCTAGTATGTGGAAATTAGCTAATGTGACACCGATATTCAAGAAAGGGAGTAAGAGCCTCGCAAGTAATTATCGCCCAATTAGTCTAACGTCTGCGATTGTTAAACTATTTGAGAAAATATTGCGGGATAAAATAGTGTCTTTTCTCGATGAAAATAACTCAATACTAAACTCCCAGCATGGATTTCGAAATAAGAGATCCTGCTTAACAAACCTACTCGATTTTTTTAATGTCATTTATTCAAACTGGGACGCTAAAATTCACTCGGATATAATATACCTTGATTTTCAGAAAGCCTTCGATACAATTCCCCATAAGCGACTTTTGACCAAGCTAAGGGCACATGGCTTAGGAGAGCAATTATGTTCATGGATTGGCGATTGGCTTTCGAATCGTAAACAACGGGTAGTAATAAATGGCGAGGCATCTGATTGGTTAGATGTTACTAGTGGGGTGCCTCAGGGCTCGGTCTTGGGTCCTACTCCTTAACAGCTTAACTGACTGCATTTCTCACTTCTCTTTGTATCGATAATTTACTTTAATATAGATAATGTCTAACCTTTTTCATACTCTTTTCAATGATATGGATGATATTGACTCAGAAAATGACGTTAATATGGAAATCATAAATCAGATGCATGGCCACATGAACTTTAACTCTCTTTCAAAGTATTATGATATATCAACTTACAATGATCTCATTTCGACCCAGGATTCTACTAAACTAACAATTTTTCATATAAACTCAAGATCATTAACTAAAAATACTGATAATATCCAATCATTCCTAAAATGCCTCAATTCATCTCCAGATATCATAGCTGTCACAGAAACTTGGCTGACTGATAATAACAAACATCTTCATGAATTTCCTGGGTATCACTCCTATCATCTTGTCAGGAACACTAGGGCTCAAGGAGGTGTTTCTATCTATGTTTCTGACAATTTAAAATCTGAACAACAATATGATTTAACATGTATCAATAATGACATTGAATTACTTACTATTAGAATTATTACTGAATCTATCAGTTTTTTGATTTGTGCAATATATAGACCAAATAGTAAACATATTGCAGTAGACGAATTCACGAATGTCATAAATACAGCATTACAAGACAAAGCAAAACAGAATAAAATAATACTCATAGGAGACTTTAATATAAACTTACTTGAGCATACAACCCATAACTTTTTAGCAAACATTCAAACTTTAAATTTTGTTCCTCACATCTCCAGACCCACTAGATTTCCAGATAGTTTAAATTTGGGTGACCCTTCTCTCCTAGACCATATATACACTAATTTTTGTGGAAAGTTTACCGCAGGTATTGTACACTTTCCCATTTCGGACCATCTTCCTATTTTCTTAAATATTTCCTTCCCCCAAAAAAAATCAAAGCTCAATAAAAATAGAATTCAGAAATGTAACTCCTGATAATAAGGAGCTTTTCTCTCAAAAACCTCACACCATATTATGGAACACACTCTTATCTTCACAAGATATAAATTTAAACTTTAATACATTTCTAGACAAACTGAGTAATTTATACAATGAATGTTTCCCAATAAAACAAATATATTTCTGAAAAACGCTACATAACCCTTGGATAACGTCAGCTGTAATTAAATCGGTCAAGACCAAAAATAATCTATTTAAGGACTATAAAATAGGTGTTGTCTCTGAAAGTTATTATAAAAAATACCGCAATATCCTAAATAGGATTATAAAAAATCATAAAATTTCATACTATATGTCGATATTTACAAACTTTAAAAATGATACACGCAAAATATGGAAAACCATAAATCAGCTGAAAAATAACTATAAAAAAACTTATCTCAGTTACATAACAATGAATAATAAAGTAATGAGATGCCCATCCGATATTGCAGAGGCCTTCAATAAGTATTATACAGATATTGCTTCCAATTTAGATAACAACATCCCACCTTCCGATATTAACCCACTTGACTTTCTGAGAGGTAATTATCCAACATCAATGATTGTTCCTCCAGTACTACCACAAGACGTTGCAGCTGTAATAAACTCATTAAAAAACAAAAAGTGTAATACCCATGAAATTTCCGTCTCTCTCCTAAAAGCTAATAAAGAACAAATAGCTGTTCCATTATCAATCTTGTTCAACCAGTCCATCGAAAAAGGAATTTTTCCTCAATGTTTAAAACATGCAACCGTAATCCCTATTTATAAAAAAGGTCCAAAAGACAACATTGCCAATTACAGACCAATATCACTGCTAAGCACCTACTCAAAAAATATTCGAGAAATTAATGAAAAAAATTCTATTAAATTTCTTAAACAAAAAATCTATTATCAACAAAGAACAATTTGGTTTTCGACAAGGCTTAAGTACCTTTAGTGCTCTGACCGCCTTCACCGATAACATCTACTCTGCCTTGGATGCTCAACATACAATGCTCACTATTTATATAGACTTTACTAAAGCTTTTGATACAGTGAAAAATGATATTTTACTACAAAAATTGAAACATTATGGTATACGTGGCATCATACATGACTGGTTCAGAGACTACCTCACCGGTAGAACCCAAAGTACAAAATTTCAGAATTGTCTATCTATACCTCAACATATTCAGTACGGAGTCCCTCAGGGTAGTGTCCTCGGTCCCATTTTATTCCTTATAAATGATCTCCCAAATGTATTTACAAATTTAAAAACAATACTTTTTGCTGATGACTCTACGTTATTCATTACTGGTGCAGACCCTACATCCTTGATAGAAACAGCCAACCAAGACCTAGAACATTTTTATAAATGGTGTTTGAGTAATAGACTAACCGTCAATTTAAACAAAACTTATTATATGCTCTTTACCAACAAGGCGACTAAAATTCTTCCTACTCTGATATACAACAACAATGTCATCAACAGAACTAACCAACACAAACTACTAGGTGTAACTTTTGATGATAACATATCCTTTAAACCACACATTAATGAATTATGTCTTAAATTGTCTACAATCGTATCTCTATTATATCAAATTAGAGACCTTATGCCTGATAATATACTTAAAATTATCTATAATGCCCATGTATTGCCACACTTTCAATATTGTACTCCAGTCTGGTGCAACACATATCCCACTCATTTACTTCCCCTGTTCCGGCTACAAAAGAAAATAATTAGGATCATTACAAATTCGGGCTACTTTGATCATACTCACCCTTTATTTAAGAATATGAACATCTTGAAATTATTTGACATAAACAAATTACAGATTGGAATATATATGCACAAATTAGTTACTGGTGGTCATTATATTAACTTGCTCCCTCAACATAACTACCCCACCCGCAACTGTGAACACCTCCGTGTACCACAACATAACCTGACAGTTTTTCAACACTCACTAGCCTACTCTGGTCCCAAGATATGGAATAATATACCCGACTCTGTTAAGACCCTACCAACATTATGTTCATTTAAAAGGCAATACAAAAAGTATTTATTGTCCCAGTACTGACAAGATATTTGTTCTAATATTTGTTCTAATATTTGTTCTAATATATTTCTAATGATGGTCATGTAGATTTATTATAGTGCCAACAATACATTTTATTAGCATTCTACAAATGAATTTTTGAGCAATTGTCTATGTATTTCTCCTGATTTTTGTTTTTGTTTGTGTTTTTTTGTTTTGTTTACCTTGTTTTTCTTTTTTTTTCTTTTCTTTTTTCTTCTTCTTTTATGTAATTGCTACTGACGTCCTAGATAAACTTGTTTGTAAACTACAGAGATGCTGCCCGAATAGCCGTATGGCTTCGTATGGGCTGCTTACACAAATTATGTTATATAACTTTATTAACGTATGTATTATGTATGGTAAGCATATTAAAGTGTTTCAAGTGTTTCAAGTGTTTCAAGTGTTACTCTTTTTCTGATATATATCAACGATCTGGACTGCGGACTTGTATCTAAAATATCGAAATTCGCAGATGACACCAAATTAGGCGGTAAAGCATATACTAGAGAAAACTGCGAACTCATACAACGTGATCTCGACAAACTATCAGATTGGAGTGATAAATGGCAATTAAAATTCAATTCCGATAAATGTAAAGTAATGCATATAGGCAACGATAACCTCAAATATAAATATCAAATGCATAATAAATCGTTAACTGAAGTACAGCAGGAAAAGGATCTAGGTATCATCTTAATGATCTTAATGATCTTAAAACCAGTCCGCATTGCCTAGCTGCCAGTAAAAAGGCGAATATGATGATGTTGGGCTTCATTAAACGCATCTTTGAACATAAAACTCCGAAAGTAATGACACAATTATACACGTC
>JACEEZ010007111.1:22500-25000 GCA_016584305.1 Chionoecetes opilio
CTTCCCTCCCTCCCTCATTCCTTCCTCCTTCCCCTCCCTCCTTTCCGCCCTCCTGCGCCGCCGTGCTTTACAAAATGAATTAGGTGCGTGGAATCTTTCCTCGCCTCATCACCGCAGAGGAAAAGTTTAGATTGAGCCATACTTGCGGACAGTTTTTGTAGGGGCAGCGGGGCGAGGCGAGGCTCAGGGAACTTTTGGGCGTCGTGCAGTAATGTGTTAAAGGTTCTGCTCTCCTTCTCCTGCCATCTTTCTCTCCTTCCCTCCTTTCTTTGCACCATTTTTTTTTTTCTCTCTCTCTCTCTCTCTCTCTCTCGTCTCCTCGTCTCTCTCTCTCTCTCTCTCTCCCTCTCTCTCTCTCTCTCTCTCTCTCTCTCTCTCTCTCTCTCTCTCTCTCTCTCTCTCTCTCTCTCTCTCTCTCTCTCTCTCTCTCTCTCTCTCTCTCTCTCTCTCTCATCTATCTTCCCTGACAATATTCCTTTTGTTTTCTTATTTCAAAGTTTTTTTCATTGAGTTATTTATACCACACTTTATTATTAATTCCTCCCAACCTCTTTATTTTCTTCGCTAACCACCTAACCCAAATTTCTACCCGATTTTTCTTCCCTTATAACACTTTCATTAACCTCTATCACATATTTTTCCACCAAATTCTTCACTTTTTTCCTTCCCTCTCCCTTCCCTCTCCCTTCCCTCTCTTCCCTCTCTTTGCACTCATTCCCATCCCCACCATCCCCTTTATAGCTCTCCATCTTTTTCAATACCCCTGCCATTCAACTGTGATCTCCTTTCACATATCAAATTATCAAGGCATCTGTCGGATATAATAGATTTCAGGGCAGCAGTGAAAGAGTAACTGAAATATGGATATGTTTCAACGTAGACTTTTTAGTGGGGAGAGTTCAGAAACATTGACTGAGCCATTGAAAACTACACTGAAAAAGATGTACCATTCCCTTTGAGAGGCTCAGGAACGGAAAAAGAGTGAGCAGACATCCGTGAACAAAATTAATAAAGAAATATGGGACAACCAGATACATACAGGTCGATAGATACAACCCGATAGATAGATAGATGGAGGTAGGATATATATACATAGTTACAGAAAGAGCTTAAAGTAATCCCTACTGTTCCATTGGGGATTATCTCCTCTCTTCCAAGGCTATTGTTTCTGTGGTAGGGATGGCAGACCTTCACATGTCCTATCACATCCCTAGCACATCCTTAACACATCCCTAACACATCCCTAACACATCCCTATCACATCGCTAACACATCCTTAACACACCCCTAACACATCCCTAACACATCCCTAACACATCCCTAACAAATCCCTAACACACCCCTAACACACCCCTAACACACCCTTAACACATCCCTAACACACCCCTAACACACCCCTAACACACCCCTAACACACCCCTAACACACCCTTAACACATCCCTAACACATCCCTAACACATCCCTAACACATCCCTAACACACCCCTAACACATCCCTAACACATCCCTAACACACCCCTAACACATCCCTAACACATCCCTAACACACGCCTAACACATCCCTAACACACCCCTAACACACCCCTAACACATCCCTAACACATCCCTAACACATCCCTAACGCATCCCTAACACACCCCTAACACACCCCTAACACACCCCTAACACATCCCTAACACATCCCTAACACATCCCTAACACATCCCTAACACACCCCTAACACATCCCTAACACACCCTTAACATACCCTTAACACATCCCTAACACATCCCTAACACACCCCTAACACATCCCTAACACATCCCTAACACATCTCTAACACATCCCTAACACATCCCTAACACATCTCTAACACACCCCTAGCACATCTCTAACACACCCCTAGCACACCCCTAACACACCCCTAACACACCCCTAACACACCCCTAACACATCCCTAACACATCCCTAACACATCCCTAACGCATCCCTAACATATCCCTAACACATCCCTAACGCATCCCTAACATATCCCTAACACACCCCTAACACACCCTAACACATCCTAACACAATCCCCTAACACACCCCTAACACACCCTAACACACCCTAACACATCCCTAACACACCCTAACACACCCCTAACCCACACCCCTAACACATCCCTAACACATCCCTAACACATTCCTAACACATTCCTAACACACCCTTAACACATCCCTAACACATCCCTAACACATCCCTAACACATCCCTAACGCACCCCTAACACATCCCTAACGCATCCCTAACACATCCCTAACACACCCCGAACACATCCCTAACACATCCCTTAACACATACCCTAACCACCCTAACACACCCCTAACACATCCCTAACACATCCCTAACACATCCCTAAGACATCCCTAAGACATCCCTAAGACATCCCTAACACACCCCTAACACACCCCTAACACACCCCTAACACATCCCTAACACACCCCTAACACATCCCTAACACATCCCTAACACATCCCTAA
>JACEEZ010007111.1:30000-32500 GCA_016584305.1 Chionoecetes opilio
GGAATTTTTATTTATTTACTCCTACTAGTTTATTGACAATGCTGTACCTGGAATTTGGTCTCATATTATTGTTTGTACACTCGTATGGTCACTACAGTGACTTACTCACTCAAATTTTTTGCCTATATTTTAGCATGTAAAATAAGCTTGACATGTAGATAAGTCTACCAATTATTATACGTATTCTGATGTAATAACCACTACCCTGTGGAAAATAAATGAATTTGAATTTGAATTTGAACTCTCTTACCTGACCCCAATGCCCTCGCGTCCCTGCCGTAATTATCTCTAAAACACCGGGACTTGTGTGCTGTTTGGGGAATTATATTTTTATTTCGGTTCATGTGTGTCTGTGTGTGTTTATTGATCAAAGAGAGAGAGAGAGAGAGAGAGAGAGAGAGAGAGAGAGAGAGAGAGAGAGAGAGAGAGAGAGAGAGAGAGAGAGAGAGAGAGAGAGAGAGAGAGAGAGAGAGAGAGAGATAACAATGAGCTTAAGTAAAGTCTTTCTCTCTATCGGGTTGGCAAGACGTTATGAATAGATTGCAGGAATTTACAAGGCCAGGAAGAAAACGACTTCAGGTGACTATTACAGTAAAGTAGAAAATACCTCCTTCTCCTCCTCCTCTCCTCCTCCTCCTCCTCCTCCTCCTCCTCCTCCTCCTCCTCCTCCTCCTCCTCCTCCTCCTCCTCCTCCTCCTGTATTATCCTCCTTTTCCTGTATTATCCTCCTTCTCCTGTATTATCCTCCTCCTCCTGTATTATCCTCCTCCACCTGTATTATCCTCCTCCTCCTGTATTATCTTCCTCCCCTGTATTATCCTCCTCCTCCTGTATTATCCTCCTCCTCCTGTTTATCTTCCTCTCCTGTATTATCCTCCTCCTCCTGTATTATCCTCCTCCTCCTGTATTATCTTCCTCCTCCTGTATTATCCTCCTCCTCCTGTATTATCTTCCTCCTCCTGTATTATCTTCCTCCTCCTGTATTATCTTCCTCCTCCTGTATTATCCTCCTCCTCCTGTATTATCCTCCTCCTCCTGTATTATCCTCCTCCTCCTGTATTATCCTCCTCCTCCTGTATTATCTTCCTCCTCCTGTATTATCCTCCTCCTCCTGTATTATCCTCCTCCTCCTGTATTATCCTCCTCCTCCTGTATTATCTTCCTCCTCCTGTATTATCTTCCTCCTCCTGTATTATCTTCCTCCTCCTGTATTATCTTCCTCCTCCTGTATTATCTTCCTCCTCCTGTATTATCCTCCTCCTCCTGTATTATCTTCCTCCTCCTGTATTATCTTCCTCCTCCTGTATTATCTTCCTCCTCCTGTATTACCCTTCCTCCTCCTGTATTATCCTCCTCCTCCTGTATTATCTTCCTCCTCCTGTATTATCCTCCTCCTCCTGTATTATCTTCCTCCTCCTGTATTATCTTCCTCCTCCTGTATTATCTTCCTCCTCCTGTATTATCTTCCTCCTCCTGTATTATCTTCCTCCTCCTGTATTATCTTCCTCCTCCTGTATTATCTTCCTCCTCCTGTATTATCCTCCTCCTCCTGTATTATCTTCCTCCTCCTGTATTATCCTCCTCCTCCTGTATTATCTTCCTCCTCCTGTATTATCCTCCTCCTCCTGTATTATCCTCCTCCTCCTGTATTATCCTCCTCCTGTATTATCCTCCTCCTCCTGTATTATCTTCCTCCTCCTGTATTATCTTCCTCCTCCTGTATTATCCTCCTCCTCCTGTATTATCTTCCTCCTCCTGTATTATCTTCCTCCTCCTGTATTATCCTCCTCCTCCTGTATTATCCTCCTCCTGTATTATCCTCCTCCTCCTGTATTATCCTCCTCCTCCTGTATTATCCTCCTCCTCCTTATTATCTTCCTCCTCCTGTATTACCCTCCTCCTCCTGTATTATCCTCCTCCTCCTGTATTATCCTCCTCCTGTATTATCCTCCTCCTCCTGTATTATCCTCCTCCTCCTGTATTATCCTCCTCCTCCTGTATTTATCCTCCTCCTCCTGTATTATCTTCCTCCTCCTGTATTTCCTCCTCCTGTATTATCCTCCTCCTCCTGTATTATCTTCCTCCTCCTGTATTATCTTCCTCCTCCTGTATTATCTTCCTCCTCCTGTATTATCCTCCTCCTCCTGTATTATCCTCCTCCTCCTGTATTATCCTCCTCCTCCTGTATTATCTTCCTCCCTCCTGTATTATCTTCCTCCTCCTGTATTATCCTCCTCCTCCTGTATTACCCTTTCCTCCTGTATTATCCTCCTCCTCCTGTATTATCCTCCTCCTCCTGTATTATCCTCCTCCTCCTGTATTATCTTCCTCCTCCTGTATTATCCTCCTCCTCCTGTATTATCCTCCTCCTCCTGTATTATCCTCCTCCTCCTGTATTATCCTCCTCCTCCTGTATTATCTTCCTCCTCCTGTATTACCCCTCCTCCTCCTGTATTATCCTCCCCTGTATTATCCTCCTCCTCCTGTATTATCCTCCTCC
>JACEEZ010007111.1:47500-60000 GCA_016584305.1 Chionoecetes opilio
TGATTCACGGAGAGATGCCACCGAGCGCCTAACTTCTGATCTTTCTATAATTTCTGATTGGGGCAAATCAAACCTTGTTTTGTTCAATGCCTCAAAAACCCAATTTCTTCACCCATCTACTTGACATAGCCTTCCAGATAACTATCCCCTCTTCTTCAATGACACTCAACTGTCTCCTTCTTCTACAATGAACATTCTAGGACTATCCTTTACTAAAAATCTGAACTGGAAATCACACATCTCATCTCTTGCTAAATCAGCTTCTAGAAGTTAGGTGTCCTGTGGCGTCTGCGTTCATTTTTTTCTCCTTCCCAGTTGCTTGCTCTCTACAGGGGCCTTATCCGCCCGTGTATGGAGTATGTCTCACATGTTTGGGGAGGATCCACTCATACAGCTCTCCTAAATTTCCTTTTTCCTAAGGGTCAAGTCAAAAACGTTTCGTCTCATCAACTCCCCTCCTCTGACTGACTGTCTTCAATCTTTAAATCACAGCCGCAATGTTGCTTCTCTTGCTATCTTCTACCGTTATTTTCATGCTCACTGTTATTCTGAACTTGCTAACTGCATGCCTCCCCCCCTCCCGCGGCCTCACTGCACAAGACTTTCTACTCATTCTCATCCCTATTCTGTCCATCTTACTAATGCAAGAGGTGACCAGTATCTTCACTCTTTCATCCCTTTCACTGGTAAGCTCTGGAGCTTACTTCCTTTTTCTATTTTTTCACCTTCCTACGACTTCTTTTTTCAAGAGAGAAGTGGCAGGACAAACTAAATTGATGCACCCCCCTTTCTGTATTCTCTTACTGTCTTCTTGATAGGGACTGACAGCTAGTGGGTATTTTGTTTCTTCTTTTATTTTCCCTTGGCCAGTCCTTATTGATGTAAAACACACACCACACACACACACACACACAGACACAGACACACAGACACAGACACACACACACACACACACACACACACAGACACACACACACACACACAGACACACACACACACACACACACACACACACACACACACACACACACACACACACACACACACACTTCTATTGAGTAAAACATAATGATAACAAGCTAATCCATTAGAAAAACATCAATACAAAATTCAAACATTGGTAAAAATATTGAAAATCAAGCATTGACGGAAAAATGACTAGTGTTGCATAATGATCCTTTTTTTTTTTTTTACATTTATTCACTCGCTTCGTTATTTTCAACGTAAAATTTTAGAACGTAAAGTTTATATATTTTTTCCATATTTTTTTTCAACCTATAAGAAAAATGAATAATAGTATATCTTTCGTTTACGTATACTATATAATTAAAACACAGAGAGAGAGAGAGAGAGAGAGAGAGAGAGAGAGAGAGAGAGAGAGAGAGAGAGAGAGAGAGAGAGAGAGAGAGAGAGAGAGAGAGAGAGAGAGAGAGAGAGAGAGAGAGAGAGAGAGAGAGAGAGAGAGAGAGAGAGACTATGCTGTAATGAGAGGAAATAATAGACTTCCTCTCTTATTCAGCTCCTTTTCCTCTCCTTTCCGTCGCTTCATCTGCTCGTCTTCCTTTCTGCTTTCCTTCCATTTCTTTTACCTTTGTTTTATTTTTATCTGTTCTTCCTTGATTTTTATATTCATTATGTATAGAAATGCTTGAATATCTAACCACCCCTTCTCCTTCCTCCTCCTCCTCCTCCTCCTCCTCCTATGCTCCTCCTCCTCCTCCTCCTCCTCCTTCTCCTCCTCCTCCTCCTCTTCCTCCTCCTCCTCCTCCTCCTCCTCCTCCTCCTCCTCCTCCTCCTCCTCCTCCTCCTCTGCTCTCCCCCACACATATCTCCTGTCCTTTTTCACTACCTTCAATTAACCTTTCGTCGTTCAGAGTTACAGTTTCCCTTCCATTCTCACTCTTCTTTCTTTCTTCCTCTCCCTCTCTCGCTTGCTTTATCCTCCTCCTCTCCCTCCCTTCCCTCCTTCCCTCCAGCCACTTCCTCTTCTTCTCCCTTCATGAATTAACTTTTCACCTTTTCACGCTGTATTATTTTCTCTCTCTCTCTCTCTCTCTCTCTCTCTCTCTCTCTCTCTCTCTCTCTCTCTCTCTCTCTCTCTCTCTCTCTCTCTCTCTCTCTCTCGCTCTCTCTCTCTCGCTCTCGCTCTCGCTCTCGCTCTCTCTCTTGCTCTCGCTCTCGCTCTTGCTCTCGCTCTCGCTCTCTCTCTCTTCTCTCTCTCTCTCTCTCTCTCTCTCTCTCTTCTCGCTCTCGCTCTCGCTCTCGCTCTCGCTCTATCTCTCGCTCTCTCTCTTAGGTAGCGACCAAAATGATTTTATCTCCATTCTTCTTGACTCCTCTTGACGGATGGAGGAGGGAAACCGAAGGGAGGGGACGGGAGGAGGAGGAATGCATAGGAATACATAGGAGTAACAGATACCAGGAGACCTATTGGTCTATAACGAGGGTATCTCCTGAACTACATACTACTAACTATCAAACTACATGTAAGAGAACAGTTGGAAAAGGATACCATGCCCCTAAAGAAGATAGGAACATGGAAGTTTCGTAGTTAAGAATGAGAGGATATGAAGTATCCTAACAGATGCTACCACTAACACTAGTCAATCCGGGGGACGTTATAATATAACTCTTGGAACAATACAAAACCCATTTACTTTACAGTACGCGTCCAGTCGGTTTTTAAAGAAAGTTATTGTGCTGGCTTCGACAATATTTGCTGGTAATTTGTTCCATCGATTAACAACACTAATATTGAAATAATTTTTACGGAGATCTGTGATGAAACGCTGATCATTCAGATTTACACCGTTGTTTCTTGTTGTCACGTTAGGAGAAAGCTTAAATAGGTTTTCTTGATCAATGACATCAAATCCATTAAGGATCTTAAAAATTTCTATAAAGTCCCCACGAAATCTACGATCCTTTCCGGAAAACATATTAAGTTTTCGCAGTCTCTCTTCATAAGATGAATTTCGCAGAGTTGGAATCAGTTTGGTTGCTCTTCTTTGAACTGATTCTAATTTTGCTTGATCTTTACGAAACAAGGCAACCAGAAATGAACAGCATATTCTAAGTGCGACCTAACCAAGGATGTGTATAATCATGTCATTACTTTAGGAGTTTTATGTTCAAAGTTGCGTTTAATGAAGCCCAGCATTATATTCGCCTTTTTACTGGTAGCTAGGCAATGCGTACTGGTTTAAAGATAATTACTAATGACGACACCTAAATCCTTTTCTTGCTGTACCTCAATTAACGACTTATTTTGCATTTGATAGTTATATTTGAGGTTATCGTTACCTATATGCAGTTTTCTCTAGTATATGCTTTACCGCCTAATTTGGTGTCATCAGCAAATTTGGATATTTTAGATACAAGTCTGCAGTCCAGATCATTGAGATATAACAGAAAGGAGAGGAGAAGGAGGAGGAGGAGGAGGAGGAGGAGGAGGAGGAGGAGGAGGAGGAGAGGAGGAGGAGGAGGAGGAGGAGGATTACAAAGGATTACAAAGGAAACACAAACGGCAACAGACCGATAGGTCCTTACAAGGCTGTTTGCTTTAACTACACTACACTAACTAGATAATAAGAGAGAAAGGATAGGAAAGTAGAAGGCTCCTCCCCACCCACCCATCCCTCCAGCCGAAGCTGGCTGGAAATGAAGTGATACCATGCAATATAAAAAAACTGCATGGAATTTGTGAGGAAAGTTGAAAGCTGTAATCTATGGCTAACTACTACTAGTTTGTGGGGGTAGGTTTAGTGCTTGATAGATAGGTCATGTTATGTGTGTTTTGTAATGGTGGGAACACAGTGTGGAGGTTCAAGGGTGGTGCGGCAGCCTTGCCTGGCGCTTTCTTGGGAGGCAGCAGTCAATCAGGCTCCAGCTCCGTTCAATCCACTGCGGATTGTGTACTTTCCATGTAGGACACCGTACACTTCAATGCCTCCTGCAGCAGTGACCCCTGGTACCTTAAATCCCGATGGTGGTCACTAACTGTCAGAACCCTTACTGATCCACAGCCCGTCACAGGGCGAGAGTAGTAGTGGTAACCGTTAACTCGGGGCTATCTGTGTGTGTTATGAGGTCTAATGTAGTGTTGGTGTAGGCTCAGTGTGGAAATTCAAGGGTGGTGCGGCAGCCTTGCCTGGCGCTTTCTTGGGAGGCAGCAGTCAATCAGGCCCCAGCTCCGTTCAATCCACTGCGGTAGTGCACTTTCCAAGTAGGACGCCGTACACTTGAATGCCTCCTGCAGCAGTGACCCCTGGTATATAGATCCCGATGGTGGTCACTAACTGACAGGGCCCTTACTGAACCACAGCCCGTCACAGGTCAAAGGTCAAAAGTTGTAGTAGTGACCGTTTACTCGGGGCTGTCTGAGACGTGTGGGAGGGGTTGTGTAGACGCGACTCGCAATCATTTTACGCAATGAGAGTAAGCATCAGAGGCCCGCGAGATAAATTTATTATTCCGAGATAAACAGTGACAACCGGGGATTTGATATGAAATATTTATCGAGGCGATTTTTAAATGATTCTATTGTATTTGAGTTTACTACGTCTGAGGGCAGCCCATTCCATACGTTTACAACACGGTTTGTGAAGAAGTACTTTGCTTCGTTCGTTACAAACCGTTTCCTGCTTATTTTAAATCCGTTGTTTCTAGTTGAGCTTGACCGGTCTAGCGTGAAAAGATTTTCTGGGACTACGTTCGTAAATCCTTTGAAGATTTTAAAGACTAAGAGAAGGAAGAGGAGGAGGAAGGGGAGGAGGGGGAAAGGGAGGAGGCGGAGGGGGAGGAGGAGGAGGAGGAGGAGGAGGAGGAGGAGGAGGAGGAGGAGGAGAGAGGAGATGGGAATAGGGAGGAGGAGGAGGAGGAGGAGGTGGTGGGTGGAGAGTGGGAGGCGGAGGTGGAGGGGATGGGTGTGGAGGGAGAGGAGGAGGAAATTACAGGTGTGGAGGGGAGAGTCAGATCACTAAGAACAGGTGTTAAGGGGAGAGTCAGGTCAACAGGCGGGGAAGGGAGTGTAGTCAGGTCAACAGGCGGGGAATGGAATGTAGTCAGGTCAACAGGCGTGGAAGGGAGTGTAGTCAGGTTGCAATGAGGAGGTATCACGTTATCCTGAGATTGGCGTTGTTGCATGAATACTTGATACATATCTTGATACTTACGAAGTTTTGCGTTCATAAGCGGCATTTAACCATGTTACCTAGATCAAAATACTGTTTGGCAAACCTCCCTCTACACGTGGTACATAAGGTCAATTGCGACGGCATGGTAGCGGAGAGGAAATTCCTTAAGGGATTATAATGTTTTGTGGGAGCACGCTGTATTAGGGTTAAAGGAAATCTGCTATAAACACTCTTATCCTATCAAGTTTAACACTGGTGTTTGTGTATGGAGGTGTATGAATTACTATGTAATATGTATACTCTCTAATTTCAGACAGAGAAGTAAAGGCTATAAATTAAAGGCTAAAATTTAAGCAAAAGAGACACTTGGCGTTTTTGGTGGGATTATAATCGGTTTTAGGATTAAAAGAATCCTATTATAAACACTCTTATCCTATCAGTTTAAGACTGGTGTTTGTGGTAATAGGTGTATGAATTACTATGTAATATGTAAACTCTCTAATTACGAGACAGGGAGTAAAGGCTATAGATTAAAGGCTAAAAATTAAGCCTAAGAGACACAGCGTTTTGGTGAGGTGCTGGGCCGGGAGAGAGGTGAGGGGACGTCTTCACAGGTCAAAGGTTGATGAATGACTCCAAAGGAGGAGGAGGAGGAGGAGGAGGAGGAAGAAAGGAGGAGGAGGAGGAGGAGGAGGAAGTGAAATAGGTCATGTTCAGAGAGAGAGAGAGAGAGAGAGAGAGAGAGAGAGAGAGAGAGAGAGAGAGAGAGAGAGAGAGAGAGAGTATAGTTAGTATGGTAGGAGTATAGGTATTAGTATACTTTCTGTATATTATTTGTAAATTAGTGTATTAGCGTATATTAGTAGAATTTCTAATTTTTTATCTTATATATAATTCGTGTATTAGTTTATACTAGTGTATTACTATACTTTTTTCATATTATTTGTATAAATACTGATATGGATGAGATCAAATACTACTACAGATAGTCCTTGGGGTCCAAGCCAGGACTTTAGCACATTAACTCACCTTTAGTTTCCAATGTATTCTGTTTAAATTAAAAAGATGAGAGAGAGAGAGAGAGAGAGAGAGAGAGAGAGAGAGAGAGAGAGAGAGAGAGAGAGAGAGAGAGAGAGAGAGAGAGAGAGAGAGAGAGAGAGAGAGAGAGAGAGAGAGAGAAAGAGAGAGAGGTGAGTTTCCAGGCGTGTGAGAAATAAAATGGTGACTGTATTGCTACTTTTGCTGCTGGTATTATAAATTGAAAGTGAGCCGAAAAAGGAACACTGAATTTTGCAGCTGTTTCTGTCGACACGTCTTGTAAAAAAAAAAAGAAACAGAGTGAGAGAGAGAGAGAGAGAGAGAGAGAGAGAGAGAGAGAGAGAGAGAGAGAGAGAGAGAGAGAGAGAGAGAGAGAGAGAGAGAGAGAGAGAGAGAGAGAGAGAGACACGAAAATAATTGAGTAAAGGGGATAGATGGACGAGGAGGAGAAGGAGGACTGGGGCCAGAGGATAGAGTGTGGACTGAGAAATAGAGAAGGAGAGAGGAAGGGCGGGAAGGGAAGGGAGTGAAAGGGAGGGGATGCAAGGGAGGGAAGGGAAAGGTTGGGAAGGGAAGGGAGGAAGGGAAGGATCTCGGGGGTAATGCCTCCAATACTCTCACTCAGGGTAAACGCCTCCCCAGGGTGAGAAGAAATCCCTCCACTGAGCCCCTTTACCACCCTCCATTACCTCCACCACCACCATTATCCTCTCCATCCACATTATCTCCTCCTCCTCCTCCTTCTCCTCCTTCATATTCTCCTCTTCACCTTCTGGCATTATCTCCACCTAGCTTTACCTCCTCCACATCTTCCATTATCTCCTCCACCTACGCCCTCTACTTGACTTATGCATCACCTCCTCCTCCTCCTCCTCCTCCTCCTCCTCCTCCTCCTCCTCCTCCTCCTCCTCCTCCTCCTCCTCCTCAAGTGTTCGTCCTTGTTATCTTTTTGTCCTCTTCTTTCTTCGTATTGTTGCTGTTGTATTTTTTTCTTCATATTTTTGTTCTTCAAATTCTTCTTAATCTGGATCTGTATTTGTATTCTTCTTCTTATATTTATCTTTTTCCTACATCTTATTCTGATCTTCCTTCTTTCTGTATCTCTTTTTTCACATGCTCTCTCTCTCTCTCCTCTCTCTCTCTCTCTCTCTCTCTCTCTCTCTCTCTCTCTCTCTCTCTCTCTCTCTCTCTCTCTCTCTCTCTCTCTCTCCTCTCTCTCTCTCTCTCTCTCTCCTCTCTCTCTCTCTCTCTCTCTCTCTCTCTCTCTCTCTCTCTCTCTCTCTCCTGGGGATGTGAGGAACCTTAGCGTCATCGGAGAAAAGGAGAAAATTAGGAAGAAAGAGAAGAAGGGTGGATGGTTAAGGAAGGGAAGGGAAGGGAGGGAAGGGAAGGGTAGGGAAGGGAAGGGAAGGGAAGGGAAGGAACAACCGAGGAGGGGGAGGAAGGGGATGGTTAAGGAAGGGAAGGGAAGGGAAGGAACAACCGAGGAGGGGGACGAAGGAGGCAGACTCATTTTCTTGGAGGGATGATGAGGCAAGAGGAGAAAGAAAAGATATTTGAGGTGTATATATATATGTAGTGTATGTGTGTGTGTGTGTGTGTGTGTGTGTGTAAGAGAGAGAGAGAGAGAGAGAGAGAGAGAGAGAGAGAGAGAGAGAGAGAGAGAGAGAGAGAGAGAGAGAGAGAGAGAGAGAGAGAGAGAGAGAGAGAGAGAGAGAGATAATGTCTATTACATGCCTAGAAAACTTAAACAGAAAATCGAAAATTGCCATGAAAATAGTGACAATAAAAGAACTGATGAGACAGAGAAAGAGAGAGAGAAACAAATCTTCCGTAAACTATTAATATAGACAAATATTAGAGGAGGAAGAGGAGGAGGAGGAGGAGGAGGAGGACATAGGAATACATAGGAAGAACAGACACCAGAAGACCTATTGGTCTATAACGAGGGTATCTGCTGATCTACTAACTATCAAAGTACATGTAAGAGAACAGTTAGAAATGGATACCATGCCCGCAAAGAAGATAGGAACATGGAAGTTTGTAGTGAAGAATGAGAGGATATGAAGTATCCTAACAGATGCTACCACTAACACTAGTCAATCCGGGGGACGTAATAATATAGCTCGTGGAGCAATTCAAAACTCATTTACTCTACAGTACACGTCCAGTCTGTTTTTAAATGAAGTTATTGTGCTGGCTTCGACAACATTAGCTGGTAATTTGTTCCATCGATTGACAACTCTAATATTGAAATAATTTTTTTGAAGATCTGTGATGAAACGCCGACCATTTAGTTTTAAACTGTTGTTTTTTGTTGTTACTTCAGAAAAAAGCTCGAATAGGTTCCCTTAATTAATGATATCAAATCCTTTAAGGATCTTAAAGGTTTCTATCAAGTTTCCACGGATTCTACGATCCTTTAAGGAAAACATCAAGTTGTCGCAGCCTCTCTTCATAAGATGAATTTCGCAGAGTTGGCATCAGTTTGGTTGCTCTTCTTTGCACTGATTCTATTTTGGCTTCGTCTTTTACGAAGCAAGGCGACCAAAATTGAACGGCATATTCTAAGTGCGGCCTAACCAAAGACGTGTATAGTCGTGTCATTACTTAAGGAGTTTTACGTTCAAAGTTGCGATTAATGAAGCCCAACATCATATTTGCCTTTTTACTAGCAGCTAAGCAATTTGTACTAGTTTTCAGATCATTACTAATGATGACACCTAAATCCTATTCCTTCTGTACTTCAGTTAACGACTTGTTTTGAATCTGATAGTTATATTTGAGGTTATCGTTGCCTATATGCATTACTATATGCATTACATGGAGAGGCGGTAGCGGAGGGGTTAGCGTCTCCGACTGGCGTTCTCGGTGATTCGAGTTCGATCCCCGAAGAAAACCAAAACCTTTCTGCACCGTCGAGTGGCTTAAGAACACCCACATGCCCTGCCCATCAACTCTACCTTCGATTGCGAGTGCATCGGAGGACACAGGGGGGCGGCATGAGCCTCTAATCACAGGCGTCACTATAAGAATCCTGCCTGCGCCACCACGGGCGAGGACCAACCATCATCACAGCCCTCAAATGAACCTCCAGAGTCTAACATCCGAGCCCTGGGTCATCACTGCCTACAGGCGCTATAGGCACAAATGTAATAAAAAAAAAAAAAAAAAAAAAAAAACACACGCACACATTTATCGGAATTTAAGTTTAATCCGGGAACTGCGGAAGCAAAGATTTTTTTACTGTCGCCAGTGCGGGGATGTGAGTAAAACAGTGACCATTACAGAATTGGATTAAAATCACATCAACGTCAAGGTAGTAAAAATCCGCATCCGGCAATATATCTATTTTTAACCCAAACGTATGGGGTTGTGGTGTGATTGTGGTCGGGAGTTGAAATATCTGGCGCGAATGGCACCAAACCGCTGGCGAGAGACTGCTGAGGTGGGATCAGGGGTGCCACTCCTTGGGATTTTTCAAAAGATTTTGAGGGGATTATTCAAGTATTTCTTCAGTAGTTTATCTCAAGGTAAGCATAGGTACCGGTGTACCGTACCTTGATATATACTACTGGAGAAATACTTGAATAATCCCTCCAAAAGTCCCAAGATAGACAAAAAATATCCCAACGCCAGGTCCTAAATCCCATGATCTTGGGAAAAAACCCAAGGAGTGGTATATCTCTGCGTACAGCGTAGTTGGGTGGTGTGTGTTATCGAGGGCTGACATCAAGGCATATATGTGACACAGTTTGTAGACTTCTACGAATGTTGGCGCGGTTTTTGTATGCAATTGAAAATTGCGCTTCCGGAAGGCTTGCCGCAGTCGCTCAGCAGAGCCTTCTGGAAGGCTTGCCGCAGCCCACGGGTTAATAGCCATTTATCGCTCCAATCTGATAGTTTATCTAGATCACGTTAAATGAGGTCGCAGTTTTCTCTAGTATATGCTTTACCGCCTAATTTGGTGTCATCAGCAAATTTGGATATTTTAGATACAAGTCCGCAGTCTAGATCATTGATGTATATCAGGAAAAGAGCCCGTCAGGGTGGCAAGGTTGGTAGAGACGTGAACTTGCAATGTGCAGAGTCCCTGCGCATTCGGTCAGCGGTTCGAGTCCGCCTAGTTCGTGCTGACGTGGCGGCGCTTTGTATAGTCAATAACCTTGTAGTTGGTACTTGCAAAGTGTCTAGATAGGATGAAAATCTTATCTTATCTTAGGAAAAGAGTTGAATCCAGGACCGAGCCCTGAGGCACCCCACTAATAACATCTAACCAATCAGATGCCTCGCCATTTATTACTATACGTTGCTTACGGTTTGAAAGTCAATCTCAAATCCATGAACATAATTGCTCTCCTAAGCCATGTGCCCTTAGCTTGGTCAAAAGCCGCTTATGGGGAATTGTATCGAAGGCTTTGTGAAAATCAAGGTATATTATATCCGAGGGAATTTTAGCGTCCCAGTTTGATTTAATGACATTGAAAATATCGAGTAGGTTAGTTAAGCAGGATCTCATATTTCGAAAAACAAGCTTGAAGTTTAATATTTAGTTATTTTCATCAAGATACGACACTATTCTATCCCGCAATATTTTATTGAGGAGGAGGAGGAGGAGGAGGAGGAGGAGGAGGAGGAGGAGGAGGACAGTATAGGGGTGATGAGGGGATGGTAGCGCCTATGTGTCTCAGTTGTCAAGATTTGCACAAACAACTTTTCTTTCTTTCTTTCTTACTTCCTCTGTTTGGCGGAAGGGGAGGAAAGCTTAAAATTCTAATGAGACGTCACACAAATGGTTAACTTGCTGCCTTGATATCGTAAACTTGCCTTGAAAACGAGAGAGAGAGAGAGAGAGAGAGAGAGAGAGAGAGAGAGAGAGAGAGAGAGAGAGAGAGAGAGAGAGAGAGAGAGAGAGAGAGAGAGAGAGAGAGAGAGAGAATGTGTGTGTGTCACTGGTCCTCGTCTCTCACCATCAGCCTGTGTATGTGCGTGCTGTCTGTTTGTCTGGTGTATTTACATAGGTAGTATTCTTATTGTTTTCTTTTCCATTGTCATCATTATTATTACTAACATTATTGTACTTATTATTAGCTATTGTTTGTTATTACTTCTAACTTTTGAATTGTTGCTTGTTATTGCTATTTTGCTGTAACTTTTTGGGTGTTGCTATAAACGCTTTCCTGTCGACAAAAGCATGATTGGTTTGTTTACCCTTCACAAAAGCAATAACTAAAATTCTTACCATGTCTTTTTATGCCTACAACGTTGCCATTATTGCCATAAGCGTTGCCATGAATCAACACTGTTACGTTGCCATAAAAAAAGCACTGGGAGGCGCAAGTAACCTTGGAAAATCTCATAAAGTAGGCAATTTTGGGGTGTGTTTAATTTTACGTCTTAATTTCACTTCGTAGTCTTTGCATTGTGGGTAGTCAGCGGACTAACGTAAGAGGGGAGGGGAGTAAAAAACACACCCCTACCTGACACCGGGGGGCATATTACCGTTCTCTGGAATAATATGTGGTGTGGGGATGTCGAGCCAATCACCGAATGTCCATCTCGTGACGTCACATTGGGGGTGGAGCCTACGTGATCACTGAACTATAATCTGAATGCTTTATTTAACATTAGATTTATTAGATTTTTAAATTTCAACACCTAACCTAACCTAAACTAACCTAACCTAACCTAACCCAACTCAGCGCTCACTTTAGCTCCACCTACATATGACGTCACGAGCTTGGACAACGGTGATTGGCTAGAGACAACCCCCATACCGCATACTACTCCAGAGAACTGCAATATGCTACCGGGGGAGGAGAAAGGGAGGGGAAGGGATAGTAATGGCAGGCAGGGGGCAGCGATGGCAGAAAGGCACTCAGTATCAACCACAAATATTAGTTTTTTCTCTCACACAATTAGCCTCAGGTACGCAAAAGTTTGGTGGTGGCGGGATCGTATCTGGCACGTAAATTCCTTGGCCACGATAGCATCACGCACGTAAACTCCTCCACGCGATTACCACCAGGAGCATAAAGTTGGCCGGGGAGACGCTTGGGTTAGTTAGCGGCGATCCTCGAGCTCCTCCGGCCGCTACAATTTGCCTGCTTTCTTATGGTCCTGAAGGAGTGTGTGTGATAGGTTCTTGCTGGTCTTAACTTTACTTTGGGTGGAGCCTACTATAACCCAAACGGCGGCGCACACACATACACATACACTCGCACACACACACACACACACACACACACACACACACACACACACACACACACACACACACACACACACACACACACACACACACACACACACACACACACACACACA
>JACEEZ010007112.1:0-13777 GCA_016584305.1 Chionoecetes opilio
TTGCCCTTTTACCCTTTGTCTTGATAAACCGAGTTTCATTTTAAAAATATGCAAATATGCTTGTTTGCAATACGCTGATGCTTGCCCTCTGACTTTAATGGTAAAAACTCCCATATATACAGAAGGAGCGGTTTGTTTAGGCATTTACGACGAGACGTAGCAGGAGCAGCTATCTAAACAAAGAAAATATACCTATTTTAAAACCAACTGGAATAGTTCAAGCTTTAAAAACAAAAAAACCAGCAAAAAACAAATAGAAATTACAATGGATGTTGTTAAAAGGTTTAAGAGAAACCATAAAAAATCCCCAAATTCCAAATTTCCTGTTTTTCTTTTTTGCAGATATTTTAGTATGACCTATTGGGAGCTGCAAAACACCTCTCCCGCCTGTCTCAATTGTAATGCAAACAATTGCCACATGCTCTCGATGAGTCAATCGTAATCACTGGAAAGTTTTACTACGCTCCAAGGGGAAAATTTTGTTTATCTGGAGGGTAAGTTTGGGGAGAAAAACTTGACGTGCTAGAAAAAACTGACTACAATTTAAATCGCATGCCAATTTTAGCTAAATAAGCTCAAAAATCAAACTCAACAATTTTTTTTCTGCAAATTTTTCCCCGTGAAATTGACCGATTTTCATAATTTGAGTACCTTTTTGTGGGTTTTTTCGGTATGCCGAGTCTTTTAGCACAAAAAAAAGCAACCGGAAGTGTCCTTATAGCACTTCCGGTTCGATTAAGACTTCCCGGTTTCAAGTATAGGGTCTAACTCCTTTTTTTTTCTTTTTCAGCCTGTTGAAAAAAGCATTTTTGGAGCTCAGTCGATATCCCTGTAAACGAGATCGTGGTATATCGCCAATTTTCGGGGGGGACGGATTTTGCGTATCTGTAAAAAGGTGCCACATCAAAGAAGCGATTGGTAAACAATCCGTCATGACAGATGAATTTTACAACACGTCAAAAAAATTCTCTTGGTGATACTGAAAGTGACTTCATAGACTACTAAATTACTTGTCGGGTTTAAATGAGGAGAACTCAAGTCGTTCGGTTCATAGTGAATGTCGGAACCTTCGTCAACAAGAACGATTGAACGTCTTAGGAAGAGATCCCGAACCGATTCACCTGTCTGCGCTCCACGAGGACCGGGGGCGACCTTAAAGTGCTTGGGATTGTTGGGCCAAAGCGGTCCAAAACTATTCCAAAGGACAAGTGTGTCTTTTTTCCCAAACTGGACTTCTGTCCCAAGAATGACTCGGGCCCACTGCACCGGTTCTTACTGACTCAATGGTAAAACCTCCTAAAAAGATCAACAAAAAACCCAGATGACCATGTTAGAGTTTCAGTAGCGCCCTTAAAGAACCCGGCGACGCATACTCTTAAAAAGCCTGTCATCGGACATTTTGCGCTCTGCACGCGAATATCAACGGGACAGATCAAGTAATGTGCCCTCATTCGCTCAGTATTGATGCAAAATTTGGTCCCGCTATTAAAACACCTTGAGTGACGAGGATGTTCACTGACATGGCGAGGTAAATGAATCCTACTTTCATTTTGAAAAGAACCTGTGGATGTAAATGAAGGGGAAAACTATCGGAAATACCCAAAAGACTCTCAGCAAACGCCTTCCAGAAGGGTTTGTCACTCACTAAGAGGGAAAATGGCCTACCGTCTTGTGCCTCCATGCAGTCACGAGGGCCTGGTTTACGGGTCCTAAATGATGAATATATGAATAGTTTCACCTAAGAATGTCCCCAAACCTTCCCTGCGAGAAGAGATGCTGCCGCAACGCAGTTGGTCGTTTACAGGCAGCTTCAGTTTTTAAAAAATCCTCTTACTCCTTTTCATGATCCCTCCTCTTTGGTACCAGGTTGTCAAAGTGTCCGGAATACAGACCAGGAGGGGGCAAAACTGTCGACGTTTCATGCCAGTTCCTTTTTCCAAAAACCGGACTGATCCCCCGGTGAAACACACAAAGAAAGACAGTGCCTTCCGCAAACGTCCAGACCCCTCTGCATCGGTCTTCCCCTTGCTGTTCATTTCTAAGTGCGTGACAAAAAATCTTGTTGAAAACCTCTCAGCTGTGTTATTGGAATGACTACCTTCACATCATTGACTTAGAGAAACGAGTTGAGCAGAGTGTTCCCTCCGCGGATGAAGGAGGCTGGTGGATTTTGCTCCCAAACTTTGTCAAAAGGGGCCTAAACACAGGGGTTTCGATCGATAAATTGACCTGTTGGAAAAACACCGACGGGAAAAGGAACCTTCCCATGGCACGGGGGTTTGTCAGGGTTCCACAGAAAAAAGATAATTCATAAACCGACCACTTGAAATACCAAAAAGCTTCTCCCCAAAAAAAGCCTCGGGCCTTTGACTGAACAGGGGTGCGAACCATCATAAAAAACCACTCCATTAAATTTATCGGTCTTGAAAGGGGAAAGAGGAAAATATTCTGAGAAAAGACTTCACTCACACCCTGGGCACTTGCAAACTCCGGGGAACTGATGTGGCAGGGATATGATTGTGGATTTCACTGAACGAGTCAGCAAAGGAACAAACACAGGAAGTGACATGCAAAGGATCGGGAAGAGTCCCCCCCTAGAGCCTCCAGTCAAAACGCTATACTATCAGTAAAGGAAAAAGCAAACCTCCGGGGAAATTGGTCAAAAAAGATTGATCCCAACTTGGGCTCTAAAAATCTCCGTTATCCCATCACCGCACCCAACACGCACGGTAGAGGTGATCGCTCCATTATTAAAGACCACCCCCTGACATGGGACCTTTACACTGTTTTTCGGTAGCCCGGGGAATCTCTGCCACTGTCATTGGTCCACAAGAAAAACTTTGAAAACACTGGCCGGGACCTATATTCACTGTTTTAAAAATTCGCATCATTGGGGACCCCAAATTGGGATCCTAAGGGCAGGAGCTCTCCATATTCTTTGCTGCTTTACATGCTCTCGGGAAAACATAGATGGCAGTGGCCTGGATATATTGCCATTAAAAAGGGTGCATCCCTCAGACCCTTCGTGGATCTTCAGTGGCAAAGCATAAAAAAGGGGCTCGAATACCACATCACAATCTCTAGCAATTATATGATGGGGTTTATGTCATTTTATCCCTCTTTTGGGCCCTTAGTGCCGGGCAATGCTTTAAAGGACAAGCTTCTTCACGTAACCCCGATATACTGAAGCCCTAATATTTCAGATCATGGTTTCCGGGAAATGTGAAGCCACTGGAGGGATGAAAACATTGTGGAGATTGCAGAATTCCTTTCAGCATCCCTCGACAAGGGGAAAAAGCCTTTTTCATTTCTTCGCTTTGCCGCCGGGGGACTGGCGATTATCTTGCTTTCCCTTGGGGAAAACCCGATCAGTATTTTTTCGTACGGGTCTTCTAAATTTCGCTGACTGATGCCTGGGGCCATCTTGCCAAAAGAAAGCGCCCGGGAAAATAATGACCTGAAACAAAGGAATGCTTTATGTCCGGGGACTTTGTTGTTGCAAATCAGAGATCCTTCCAATCCGCCACAATCAGACACTCGAACAGGAAAATCAGAAACTAAAAGGACACGGTGGGATGGTAGGACTCAGCAGAGATGAAGCTGCTCTCATCGACTCGTCACCCTAAAACCTTGCCTTGCCCGTATCGTTGACGATATCTTGAAGCTTTTTCCCAAAATTTCCAGTCATCCGAACGCACAGAGCTTACCAGCTGTCTGGCAGATTGCACTGAGGTCAAGAAAAATCCCTAAAGTCCCTCCATCAATAAAGTTTTTCACTGGGGACAACACCCCCTTTAGAGTGAAGACACCATTGAAAAGTTTATTTTTCATCAGCTCTTGTGCCAGAGGGAGCAAAACATGATATTCTGCATTTGCGAAAAAAGGGGCCGAACGATTCGAAAGTTCGTTTTGACTCTGACTCCCCAAAAAAATCTCTCGGGTTTGGGGCAAATGAAAAAAACTCAAGTTGAAGGCATTCTCAAGTTTGGTGGATAAATCAAAAGTACGCATTGGATAAAGTCATCAAAATTTCGTGAGGATCGTAAAAATTTACTGGGCAGATTTCTCATTTTCAGGGAAAGCCACCAGGTCATGCCAAAATTCGGGAAAAAAAATTGGGGAAACGAATGTCAAAAGTCCCCGCTCTCTGTGTGCTGTTGATAATTTTGTACTTCCCCAAATGACAGGGCGTCTGATGCTGCATTGAAGATGCCCGGTTGAATCCCTTGAAAGTTCCCCCAGTACCCGACTAGGGAGGGAAAATCCTCCATTTTTAAAATTCTCATCATTGATGCAATGGGTGTACTTCAAGTATGAAAAAACGCCAATATCGGGGAAATTTCACACCTTTAGGTCATTCCCAACGCATAGAGACAATGTACAAGCTATGATGAGGGGCGGGTTTTTTTTTTTGATCGTCTTGGATCTGTCGTTGAAAAACAAGACCCCCGGGAAAGCGATCAACCCCATCCCTTTTAGTACGAAGTTTATCCCCAAATAAGCTCCCATGCCATTTAAGGGGTTACTTTCACATCAAAACAAACGGAAACTCCCAAAGGTTGTTTGGGCCAAAGGACGTTGACTATTTCGCAAAAAAAAGATTCATTCGTGGGTCGTTGTCGGTCATGACATATAAGGGACTAGGTTTTTGAGTATGCTCATACCTGAAAAGGCGACACATTGATTCCAAAAAACCCAAATACTTTGCCTCTACACCTGTGGTTTGCCAAAAGTCTGCGAGGTCCCCGACCTGACTACTCCTGCTCCTTCTTGATCTTATCGCCTCCCGACAGAAGCACTACTATTCCTTGAAGTTTCATAAGGCAAAAGGAAAAAGAAAAGGGAAAAAACATCTTTGAAAGAGGCAGGGTTTTGGCCGTCCCCAAAAGTCAGGACTTCTTGGACCCCAACTTCTCGGTGCTGTTTGGGAGGGAGATTCATAGGAATTTTTAAAAAAATCATGGGGGAAAGCTACCTAAAGCTGTGATATGACCCTCCTTGACTGCTTTAAAACATTTGGGGGCATTTCTTTCCTGCCCAGTTTGGGCAAAACGACTTCCCCCCAGGGTGAAAGCGTTGGAGACTTTTGTGTGTCAGTCTACAGTTCAAAAGGTCCAGCAAACCCTACCATCACTCAGGGGGAGCTGTTTCGGTCAAAGAACTTGGAAGGGGAAATCTTCCACCCAAAATCGTGCTGCATTGCTTCCCATTCATCTGCAAACTACATGAAATGCGGGACAAACCTAAACCCCGAAAAATTTTCCCAACCCCTTCCTGCAATTGAAAAAAATGGTGGAAAATTTGGGGAAAAGGCGTGTATGTTCCACTGACATGTTTGCCCCGCCGCCCCACAAGCTGTATTGAACTCTCAATGGGGCTGCAATAAGGGTGCGGGAAAATAGGTGTCTGCTTGAAAAATGCCCGCCCTGTACTCCTCTCTGTAAATGCTTGGCAGTGTTTTCGCAAACCTATTTGGGGGGACTTTCAAATATGACATTGATGAATAACTGATTATTTTACGTCCGTTTTACAGTATCGCAAAATCGGAGTATTGCAAATCTAAGCCTTTGGGTGGGTGGTTGGGGGGCGGGGGGGTAATTCCGCCAGTGGAACTCCACTGTCTGTCTTAAACCAAATAAAGGAGGAAAAACCCCTGTTAACATTTTAAGTATACCCAACATAAAACGCCATGGAAAAGTACTTAGCGGCTTTCGTAAAAGAAGCGGGGGAAAAACAACGAAAAATAGGGTTTCGGTTTTACCAAATCGGACGTATAGAGAAATTTAGATATCAAACCCGCTCAGCATCAGCAATTTGTAGGAACATTTTTCCGTGTCTTTAACAAAAAAATGTTGAAATTTTGTTGCTTAGTGTTTTCCAGAGACCAATCCCGGGGGGCCCCAAAAGGAATAACCCCCCAGAAAGGGGGGGGGGGTCTGAAAATTGGGACCCCATCTTTTTCTGTTAATCTGATACCTATAGAAGCCAGAACTGCAAAAAAATCAATTTAAGCACAAAAATCCTACGGGAATACATGGCATACCACACTATAACTATAGTTACGCATCCCCTGTACCATTTTGGTCATCATTCTCTGCCCTGATTCTAACAAGGCAATATCTATCCTGTAACACGGAGACCAAAACTGAACCACATAGTCTAGATGAGGTCTGACTAGAACCAAATAAAGGTTTATTATAGTGGTTCTGAACCTTTTCAGAGGCGCCGAACCCTAACGAAAACGTCCGCACACAAGCTGAGCCCTCATATATGGGAAGGGAAAAAAAATCTAGAAAAATTGCTTCAATATTCATTAGTATATTTGGATAATAATAAGAACAAATTCCAATTAACTATATTCCATTAACTATATCTTTACCAATTATGCGTTATGATCATGCACATTTTGCCCACGTTGCATTTCACAGGTGATGTGAATTTCTCTCTGATATGTGGTATTTTGTCAAATGATATGACAATGGTTAAAGTGTGTGCCGGCAATTACCACGTAACGCTGCCGTTATCATGGCCGCATTAACGTCCCACTCAGATATGCAAATAGAAGCATACATCGGAAGTGTCGTTACATTCGTTACCTGCTATATTATAGTCTCCCATGTGGAATTCACAACGTCACACTGTGTATCAATATATCAGATAATATAAACAAAATATTACTCATTGTTGACACTATCACGCTATATGGTGTTACATGGCATATTACTACCAACCTATAGCGGGTATCACACTATGTTTTCGTTTTCTTCGTTCCGTAGTGTCAGAATGTTTCACGCATATAGTGCACCGATACTTGTTTTACCCATAGTACCTATATGTACTTTTCTTGTGGAAATTATCCACCAACCACCCTCTCAATAATTGGCAGAGTGGTGGTTTGTCCCCCCCCCTAGTGAGGGAGTTGTTGTCCACTCGTCATAGGGAAGTGTAGGGATGTATATTAGGGTGTTTCATTTTGTCGAAGTCGATAGTTTTGGTTCATATCGATGCTGCCCGTGTAGTATATATGCTGGTGAAGTGTCGTGCCAGATTTCAGCTCATTCCATTAGGGTTTAGGGGTCGCGCACTTTCGCCCGTATATCGGGCTGCAGTCAATTCCGTGAAATCCCTTTTTGAAATATATTTTTTCTTTCTTTCTTAGGTAAAATGGTGGCTACTAGAAAGTCTTCGCAGATGTGGTTACTCGACAAAGCTCCAGAACCAGACATCCTTGGTGCTCGCTTGCCCTCGCGGGAGCAAGTGTTCCTTTTCTTCATGTATCGGCACCACGTATTCAAGAAAACTGTCCCTGATTCCGTGTCGGCAACGAGTGAGAAGCTGAAGGCCATCTGGGGCAAGGCGAAGCTGACAACGAAAACCGACGCGAACACTAGGAAAAACGTCAAAAATCTGTTCGAGGAGTACCAAGCCCTGAAGAAGGATCGGAACAGGATAACCGACGGGGCCGAGCTGAAGCGGAAGATTTGGAAGGGCGACCTGGAAGATCTTTTCGACATCTCCAGCGCAGACGTTCTTGAAAGGAGGAATATCTTTGATGAGGACAAAAGCTTCCTCATTTCGCAGAGAGAAGATCGTTCCAGTTCGTCCATGGCCGGCGTCGATGTCGCCGAAGTGGCGAAAGAAAAGAAGAAAAAGGAAGCCGCTAAGAAGTTAGAAAACCGCAAGCGGAAGCAGGAGGCTGAAACGGAACGCCTACTGGAGAAGGTCCCCTATCCATGATCTGGCCTTTCCTCATCGTCTACTACATCGTCGGAAGATGAGGACGGCGACTTCAAGGCACCGGCAACAAAATTACCCCGGTGAGCACCAATAAAACAAGCTGTCCCTAAATATCGAGCTAACGTCGGCCTGGGACCAAGAAGGGCTGTCCGTGCGTCAGGCCTCGAGCGCTTACATCGCGACAGCGAAGGACTTGGGCCACGATGTCAGTCAGCTTGTCATTTCGCCGAGCACTGTCCATCGTTCAAGGACCAGGAACAGGGAGACACTTGCCATTCAACTGGAAAGAGAGGCCTTCAAGGATCCTCCTCCGTTGGTTCTCCACTGGGACGGCAAACTACTACCGAAAGCGACTTCGAAATGGGCTTCAGAGGACCGCATTGCCGTGGTTGCGACCGAGCAGAACTTCGAGGAGATCCTGGGAGTCCCCGTCGCACAAGATGGAACGGGACGAAGTCGCAAGGACGGTTTTCCAGGAGGACGAGCGAGTCGGTGCCAGGGAGCAGATCATTGGCCTTTCCTTCGATACGACGGCCTCGAACAGCGGCATGCTCGCAGGCGCCTTTGTACACCTGGAAAATCTCCTCGGTCGCTCCCTGCTCTGGCTGGCATGCCGGCACCACGTACTGGAGGTTGTCCTGAAGCACGTCTTCGAAAAGTGCTGCGGTCCTTCCACTAGTCCCGAGATCCCAACCTTCAAGCGCTTCTAGTCATGCTGGGAATCCCTTGATCGTGTATCGTACCGCACATTGAATGATGAGGAGCCACTGGAGAACGCCCTTGAGCTGCCCCGCGTACAGATGGTTACGTTCCTGCAAACATTTCTCCATGACGGAAGCAACCCACGAGAGGACTACGATGAACTCCTCCGACTGTGCCTCCTGTTCCTCGGAGGAAGCGAGGGACAGATCCGATTTCGAGCTCCCGGTGCCTACCACCAAGCAAAGTGGATGGCCAAGGCCATATACGCCGTCAAGATGACGCTCTTCGCCGACCAGTTGGAGCTGCCAGCTCGCATTCAATGAGGCCTCCGTCAAGTGGCGCTGTTCGTCAGCCTCTTGTACATCAAACACTGGCACGAGGCACTGATTCCGGAGTACGCTCCAAAGAACGATCTGGAGCTCCTGCAGGCCCCCAACGAGTATCCTGACAAGGAAGTCGGCGCAGAGGGTACCAGGGCTCTTTCTCGCCACCTCTGGTATCTTTCAGAAGACCTGATCGCGCTAGCTTTCTTCGACGACAGAGTCGAGGATGGGGAGAAAAAGCGGATGCTGGAGAACCTGGTAAGGCCTGCGTCTAAGAAGCCATTGAAGAGGCTCGAGGGGAAAGGGTTGAGAGTGACCAACACCACGACCCTGAGCGGCTTCGTCACCAGTCGCAGCAAGCGGCTGTTCGAGCTGCTGACGGATCGGAAAGAACACCCCCAGAACCTACTCGCGGACGAAGCACTGAAGAACCGCGTCAGGGCTCTAAAGGTGGTCAATGACAGCGCTGAGCGTGCGATCGCCCTCATCAAGCAGTTCGCCGGCGCTGTAAAGGACGAGGGCCAGAGCCAGTACCTCCTGCGCGTCGTCAAGCACCACCGCAGCGAGGTTCCCAAGCGGACCAAGGCCGCCTGCTCGGCCTTCTCCATCTGAGTGCGATCAGAGGTGCGTCAGTGTAATCAGAGGTCCGATCAGTGTGTCGATCGACGAGACACTGAAGAACCGCGTCAGGGCTCTGAAGGTGGTCAATGACGGCGCTGTAAAGGATGAGGGCCAGCTCCAGTACCTCCTGCGCGTCGACAAGCACTACCGCAGCGAGGTTCCCAAGCGGACCAAGGCCGCCTGCTCGGCCTCCTACCTCTGAGTGCTACAGCAGTCATGTGCGCGACCTGTAAATTTGATTTGATTTTGTTGAAAGAGGTATCAATAGCATCCATTTTAAATAATATAAAAGGGCAAAGTCGATATGGCGAAGTATCTGAACTTTTATTTTTCCCTAGTAATTATGGAACACCCTAATATATATATATAATTAAAATGGTAATGGGTAATAATTAAGGTAATTTGAGTAAGTAATGTGTGCTGGGATAGAATAATTGAACATTCCCAGTAATATTAAGCATTTGCCCCTTAAAATAATTAGCACCTTAGTTGTAGCGGCACCATTGGTCGCAGCCCATTAGATTGTTCTAGCCACTGGGAATTGTACACGTGGCTGGATTTTTATAGCGGTCTCTCGCCGCTGCCCACCGGAGAATCAGTACACTCCTAACCCTCCTTGAGAGAACAACATCTCATATCAAATTTAAGTACACTCCGAGCCTCTATCGAGTTAACATCTCTACTCTGATTATAATGAAGAGTTATGTACATACGTTCCTTTTGCACATAGTTTTAAATCAAAGGACGTGTTAAAATCAACACTGATAATAATCCGCCGCGTCAAGAAAACTGGGTTAAGAAAACTCCCTGACGCCATAACAAAGCACACCGCCTCCAGCCCTCCGCCTCTGTCCTTCACGGGCGGCCTCGATCACGGCTACCACTTCGGATCACAGGACAGGCAGTATTGATAAAAGCCTACAGGGATTTCAACCCACTATCCACCGATAAGTATCCTAGTTAGTTGACTAGTTGGGGTATTGTGTCGGGATGAGATAGACGATGGGTTTTTGATTAGGTAAGACCTCCAATTAATATGTGCTTGTAGCATAAATTTCTACAACTGGTGTCCCGAGTGAGGAATATTGATGTTCATGTCATTCAGAGTGGTCGTCGTGAGGCGTAATTATGAGCCTACCGCAACCGCTGGTTGTGAGAGCGAAGGTGAGGTGTTTTGCGGCGTCAGATAAAAGTCAACAGCCGTTCAACTACCATACGCCAGGTAGTAGATAACACCAAGAGGTTACGTAGTTAGTTGTGGGGGTTGAAATTATATACGCTTTGCTACGCGTCTTGTTAGGCCGAGCAGGCACTACCACCACTTAGGATTTATAATAATTATCAACTAATAATTATTTTTAGTGACGTAATCTTGGATTTAATATATCATTTGACAGTTATTAACTAAATCATGGCGAAATTAGCTAAGCATTAATTATCGGCTAAGTTAGCAATGCTCACACGAATATATAATAAATGTGATGACGCAATTAAGGCAATACCTATTGATTATATTAATTTAAAGACAGGTCTACCATTGTTAAATGAGCAATGGAATAAATATGAGGCGGTTTACTTCCAATATGAAGTTCAATTAAGACAAGCTGGAGATAAAGAAATGATTCACCAATGTGTGATCAATTATGAACAACAGTGTCAAGATTCTCGAAAAAGAAATTGAATATGAGGGATTACTGGAGTGTGCCCATATTCCATCACAGCTAAAGCTTCTTTAACCCAAAATTTGCAAGGTATTGAGCAGAACCCCCCCACAGGGAGATCACGATTATTACGCTGAGGGTAATCACTATATCAGCCCACCCTCAGAGTTTAAAATCCCTCTTTAGTGGGTATTTATCCTGCGCCTGTTACGCAAATCAAACAGCCTGTTAATAAGATTTAAACTTCTCAGCCTACCAGTAAACCACTTAGACTACTCAATAATAGATACAATCCCTATATCCAGGGCTACTAATAGTGAAGTACGAAGAATAAATTGTGTCTTAGTGAGGGGGAACATCCACCCTCCACTGTAATATATATTCGATTGTTTCCGAGAGTTCAAAGGTTAATGAGCCTTGGTAATTGCCTAACCTGTCTCCGTGGTAAACATGCTTCAAATGCATGCCCTATAAGCTTAAGAACTTGTAGGAAATGTAAACAATCTTTTCATAATATTGCTCTTTGTCCTAACATTGATAAAACCCAGACCCTACAGAAATTTAAAAATGGCAGTCACTAAAAAGGGGTAGTTCATCAGCTTTTTTCCTACCGCCGAATTGAAGGTGAGCCATAATGGTAATTCAGTCATAGTAAAGACAATGTTTGACAGGGGTTTGACAGCGATCATTCATAAGCAGGGAGATGTTCATTGTTACAACTACCCATAATTAATAAAGTGAACTTAGCCATATCATGTTTTCTTGCAATAAAAAGGGTCAAACCTTCGACATAGTTCAACCCCTAGTCCAATTAGGAGATATAAAAGTAGGGTAGCTGCTGTAGTAATTAATAATATTTGTATCAGTTTAACTGTTTAATGGACTAAAGGACACGCTGAAATGCTGAGGGATAATGGTTTTCAAGCTAGTAGTAATACCTTCGAGGACGTTGATGGTCCCTTCCAATTAATAATAGGCGCTGTTATTTTGGGCGTTACCTAAGGAAGGTCATCAAAATACATAACGTCTCTATGTTTCACCAGTGCTGGTGGTAAGGTAATAAGGGACCCATCCCACATACTCACCAAGCCGACAAGAGGAGAGTATTCCTAGTCATGCACAACCCCTATTAATTTTAATTACCAGAATTGGAACCACTTTCTTGCCCACCACCATAAGTGAGGTATTAGAGGAAAGTGATATACCAGTTCATAATGAATATATTGCCACTAATTTAAAATCCTAATAATAATGTGTTCACGAGGAAATAGTAAACCCCAAATTGAACACGGATTATGGTTTAAGGGCTCTACCTGGCTGAAAAAGTGTAATAATATGCCTATACAGGTTTTTCCCCTCAGTCAGACTATCTGTAGATAAATAAGGGAACCTGAATTTATCCCAGTCCTGTGGTAGACATAGAAAGGTTTTCCTTATTGAGCAAACTAATCAAGACTACTAATTTAGTCTTCAATCCATTAAAGGGATAAACTCTGATTTCCCTTTTAAGTTTTGGGTCAGAACAATACAAAAGCAGGTATTTCCTGAGGAATATCAGCTCTTGGCCTCAGCCAGCCGCCATAGAACAAAAATTGACCAGATTATTAGGTCCCTGACCTAGATCATGATGGCATAATTAGGTGTCGAGGACGAAATTTGAAAGCTGATCTTCAAATACCACCTGCCATCCCATACTTTTAATTTCCCAAACGCCATCATCTTACTAAATTTTTGGTGGAAGAATATCATAGGAACTCATTACAAGGCGGAATGGCTATAATATTAGCCGATATCAGGTGTCAATTTTGGATAAATCATGGTAGACAGGCAGTCAAATATTACCTCAAATCTTTCATTATATTTAATAGATCTGTAGGTAGACTTTGTCTCTATCTAGGTCCCCCTGAACTTTTCCCCTGATTAGAGAGATCCTAAAACCAATTGAGGTCAATGGTGAGGACTATACTGGGGATATTATAACATCAGGAGATAACTCTCCCCCTGATCAAGTATATGTCTGTATATTCACATGTGCCCGTCAGGGTGGCAAGGTTGGTAGAGACGTGAGTTCCCAATGTGCAGCGTCCCTGTGCATTCGGTCAGCGGTTCGAGTCCGCCTAGTTCTGCTGACGTGGCGGCGCTTGTATAGTCAATAACCTTGTAGTTGGTACTTGCAAAGTGTCTAGATAGGATGAAAATCTTATCTTATCTTATATTCACATGTACCTCTATCAGGACTGTTAATTTCAAAGCAGTCAAAGACCAAAGTGCCGCAACCACTATTCAAATGTTCCGGCGCTATGTGGCCTGGGGTGATGTCACATGAAGCGGAACTTCAGTTTTCGCCGGCCCCTAGTTGTGGAAATTATCCCCCAACCACCCTCACAATAATTGGCAGAGTGGTGGCTTGTTCTCCCCCCCCCCCCTTGTGAGGGAATTGTTGTCCACTCGTCATAGGGGAGTGTAGGGTTGTACAATGTACATCCCTACGCCGTAGGGTACGCCGTATAACAAACATTCTTTTTCTCAAATTTCGCATGCATTTCCTATGTTTAAAAAAGAATTTTCTAAGACGATTTTATATTGTTCCATTTTTGCATTGAGCATTCCCTTTCTATGCAAATCGCACTTTATATTGCTCCCTTATCGAATAATGCTTAAATGAGTACGCAGTGTCCGGTTGGTCCTGTTTATTTCATCATGCACCAAATATGAGTTCCAGACTACGTGTAA
>JACEEZ010007115.1:0-10000 GCA_016584305.1 Chionoecetes opilio
TAAATTCATGTGATATATATATAATATAATATATAATATTATATATATATACACACACACACACCAGACCCCTTCTGGAAATCCAGTTCGGCTATCGACCCCCAAGCATTTATTATGATTACATAAATAAACTTAAAATAAATAAATACGTACTACTACCGTAGATAACACTAAAGGCGCCACCTGCACTAATGTCGCCAGGCGCCATACATTGCGAATTATAGCATCACTATTGATTTGTATGTGCCACTGAAGATGATACACAGCAGTTTATATGACTGTATATTCTACCCTGTTTCAGCGTTGTTTTATGCCTTGTATCTGCAATTATATACGGTTTCAAATTTTGCTACTCGTTTGCTTTTTCGGCAACGACGACGGTGGGAGGACACTCCCAGTGGGACTCTCCCAGTGGGGGGGAAGGGGCGGGTAGGATATTCTTCCGCACTAATCTCCAATGAGGCGGCGTCAGGAGGAGGCTGTAGACAACTTTACATGTATATTTCTCCCATTCAAAGTCTTTGATAGTTCAAGTTATTGCTGGAAGCTCATATATATATATATATATATATATATATATATATATGTTCGTGGTTCCTATATGTCTGTCTCGAACAAGGATGAAATAGAGGAGGAAAGGATGGAATGAGAGAAGGAGAGAATTAAGGAGAGGGAGGTGAAGCTGTCTTCAAGACACCTAGGGCCGTACTATTGCGATCGCCTTGCGTCGCTTGCGATGCTGCGCCAGGTCAAGTCTCCAAGGGGGCGGAGTCAGGAGAAGGGTGTTGACAACTTTACAAGTATATTTCTCCCATTGAAAGCCTTTGATAGTTCAAGTTATTGCTGGTATTTAATCCCTGAATGCAGAAACATGATTAAAAGCTTATTAAATGATATATTGGGTACTGTAATATCAAGATCAAGAACTAGAACTGTCGCCGACAATTGGAACTCCCGCCGACGTGAAAAATTGGAACAGTCGCCGATATCGGCGACAGTTCCTATCGGCGACAGTTCCAGGTACCATTTGAGATACGGAGATATATCGTCTCATTACTGATGATGAATAAGGTGACCTTCTCATCAATCTAAGCAGTTTGATACTTGACTACTTCTGCACAATCTTTATGCAAGATAAAACATGCGAAAAACATACAAACAGTGTGTGGTGTGTGTGTGGTGTGGTGTGTGGTGGTGTGTGGTGTGTGTGCGCGCGCGTGCGTCGTGCGTGCTGCGTGCGGTGTGCGTGCGTGTGCGTGGTGGTGGGTGGGTGGGTGGTGGGTGGGTGGGTGGGTGGGTGGTGGTGGGGTGGTGGGTGGTGTGTGGGTGGTGGTGGTGGTGTGTGGTGGTGGGTGGGTGGTGGGTGGTGTGTGTGTGTGTGTGTGTGTGTGTGTGTGTGTGTGTGTGTGTGTGTGTGTGTGTGTGAGAGGTGGGGCAAGCAGATGCAGAAATTTCACCTCGAGGGTACGGAAAAAATAGAAAAAATAGAAAGGTTAGGAATAAGAAAGTTCAATTCTATGTCTACTACAAATAGATAGATACATATAGATAGATAGATAGATAGATATAAATTGACAGATACATAGATGGATAGGTCAATAGAAGTAAAGATATGTATTCGTAAATATATGTTAAGTAAATAGGCCTATATCATTTAATAATTTCCAGAGGTTGATCAGCAGTGGCCAAGGTTTTCCAGTATTCGTGGCGGCAAATGGGCGTCTCCACAATAACACCCTAAATACTACTATAGTCTTTCCATTTTATCAAGTCACTTGTGGAAATTACCGACCAACCACCCTCTCAATTAGTAGTGGTAGTTTTGTTCCCCCATTGTGAGGGAGGTATTGTTCGCTCACCAAAGGGCAGTGTTTCTTAACCTGGGGTGCTAGCACCCCCAGGGGGTGCTGAAATCAATTTTAGGGGGTGCTGGAAAATGCTGCATACAGTATATGGCGGTACAATGTTAGATTTCCTCGCAATGGATAGAAAAGTATCAAAGGGATACTTTTTGAGAAGAGTACTATTCATATATATATATATATATATATATATATTTTTTTTTTTTTTTTTACATCACAAAGGACTGGCGAAGGGCACAAGCAAAATAGGTAACACAAAGCCCGCTTAGTTTAGTTGCCAGTCCCTATAAAGAAGACAGTAAGAGAGTAATAAAAAAGAGGGGTGTGCCAATTTAGTTCGAGAGGTGTCTTGTTACTCTTCTCTTGAAAAAATTTAAGTCGTAGGAAGGTGGAACAATAGAAACAGGAAGAGAGTTCCAGAGTTTACCAGTGAAAGGGATGAAAGAGTAAAATATACTGATTAACTCTTGCATTAGGAAGATGGACAGAATAGGGGTGAGAATGAGTAGAAAGTCTTGTGCAGCGAGGCCGCGGGAGGGGGGAGGCATGCAGTTAGCAAGTTCAGAAGAGCAGTGAGCATGAAAATAACGGTAGAAGATAGCAAGAGAAGCAACATTGCGGCGGTGATTTAAAGATTGAAGACAGTCAGTCAGAGGAGGGGAGTTGATGAAACGAAAAGCTTTTGACTCAACCCTGTTTAGGAGAGCTGTATGAGTGGATCCTCCCCATACCTGTGAGACATACTCCATACATGGGCGGATAAGGCCCCTGTAGAGAGCAAGCAACTGGGAGGGAGAAAAAAAGGGACGCAGACGCCACAGGACACCTTACTTCTTAGAAACTATTTTAGCAAGAGATGAGATATGAAATTTCCAGTTCAGGTTTTTAGTAAAGGATAGTCCAAGAATGTTCATTGCAGAAGAAGGCGATAGTCGAGTGTCATTGAAGAAGAGGGGATAGTTATCTGGTAGGTTTTGTCGAGTAGATAGGTGAAGAAATTGGGTTTTTGAGGCATTGAACAAAACAAGGTTTGCTTTGCCCCAATCATAAATTATAGAAAGATCAGAAGTTAGGCGCTCGATGGCATTTGATAAGCTTTAACCTCATTATACTGACTTTCAGTAAGTGTACTCTTTCACTAGAGTGCTCAAATGCCACTGCTCATGTCTGACGTTAGACGGTGAGACCGCGCCGCTGCAGGCAGTAGTTGCGTAATAGCAGTACAGCTCAAGCAACCCGCATTGCTGTGTTTTGCTTTAACTTCAAGTTCCAGTAATACTGGTAAGACCATTGGAAGGTATACTCTTCCTCATTCGCTCTAACTTGCTCACATAATATCTCTCTCTCTCTCTCTCTCTCTCTCTCTCCTCTCTCTCTCTCTCTCTCTCTCTCTCTCCTCTCTCTCTCTCTCTCTCTCTCTCTCTCTCTCTCTCTCTCTCTCTCTCTCTCTCTTTTCAATGTGTCCCATTATTTTTTTATAGATGAATGTATTGATGACACTTGTTCAAACCTGCACCAATGTAATGGGCCTGGAAAATGTTAGATTCCACCCTAAACATTAAAACTTTTAGCTGTTTTTATTAAATACATCATTGGCTGACTATAAATTGTACACATAATATCATTACCTCTACCCCCGAAGGTGGAATAATACTGTGTTCGTATGTGTCTGTTTGTTTGTTTCTCTGTTAACATCACTCTTAAAGTAGTTGCTCAAATTTTATGAAGTTTTTTGTGGGGGAACGTTACCTATAATCAAAACACCAATCAATTAAATTTTGAGTCAAATGTCTAATTTTGATTGGTGTTTTTTTGCTAACAGCTTCTTTGTTTTGTCCAACGACTTGTGTGATTCTGCAATGCCAAAGACAGGCAAATGGAGTGACGAATATGTCACGTATGGCTTCACTGCACTCCTGGATGATCGTGGAGGACCAGACCGGGCACAATGTATGACCTGCCATTTCATTATTTGCAACTCAAATTTGAAGCCTGCTAGACCCCGAAAACACCAGGTGAAGCATCCAAATGCAGAACATAAACAGACTATCGAGGCCCTGCAGGCTATGAGGGCTACATATGACCTGAAAGGCACACGACCCCGACTTGGATTCAAGCCAGTGCAGAAATCCCTTCTGCAAGCTTCCTATGAGGTGGCATACCAGTGCATCAGGTAGAAGGCTTCGCATTTGGCTCCGGAAAACCTGGTTAAGCCATGCACCATTCGGATGGTAGAACTAGTTCCGGGAACAGAGGCAGCCAAGAAGATGAAAAAATTGCCTTTGTCCAACGATGTCACCGCAGGGAGAGTTGCAAATATGAGTTGCGACATCTTGGACCAGATTGTTCACAACTGATGTTTCCAGCATGAGTCAACTGATTTTGTATATCCGGTATATCAAGGATGGTGAAATTTAAGATGAATTCCTCTTCTGCGAGGCATTCAACAACGAAGGCAGCGGATGTATTTCAACTCTTGGACGAGAAAGAAGTTTGTTTTCTTGAGAGAGAAAAGATGCTTTGAGAAGCATCAGATCAAGTGGAAGAAAGTATGGTCGGTCTGCACCGATGGTGCTCCAGGTATGATAGGGAATAGGTCTGGCTTTACTGCTTTGGTAAAGGAGAGGGTACCAGCTATCATCATGAAGCACTGTGTTCTCCATCGCCGTGCTTTGGCTGCTAAGACGTTGCCGCCTCACCGCAAATAAATTATGTCTGTCTGTGTTCAAGTTGTGAATTTCATCCGGGTTAATCCTTTAAATCACATAGGATTCAATTTACTTTGTGAGGAGATGGGAAGTGAACATCAAGTCCTTTTCTTCCACATAGAAGTGCGGTGGCTCTCACGTGGGAAAATCCTGACCCGTATTGCAGAGCTCAAGGATGAGATTGCAATATTCCTCCGAGATTATCAGAATATGCTCGCTGAAGATTTCGAGGACGAAATGTTCATCCTCTCTCTCTCCTATCTGGCAGACATTTTCAGCCATTTAAATGAACTCAACTTTTCCATGCAAGGCATGTTTGCTAACAATCTTGTTTGTGCAGAGAAGGTAGAAGCCTTTAAGAAGAAGCTCTCACTCTGAAATCGTCGAAACCAGGGAGGGAATATGGGAAGCTTTCCTATCCTGGACGAGAAATTGGTGAATAAGACAGTCAGTCCCATGCTTGTAGAAAATATTGTTGATCACCTCTCTAACCTTGAGACCACCATAACAAAGTATACTTTCCCAAGGATCATACATTTCCAGAATGGATTCCGCAGCCCTTCCTGGCAGACAGGAGTGATGTTGACTACCTGAAGGAGGAGATTATTGATCTGCAGGTGAACCAGGGTTGTCAAACAAAATTCCGTACATTACCATTGTTTGGGTTTTGGTGTGATCAGTTGGTAGCGTACCCTGGACTGGCGAGGGCAGCGCTGGAGATTATCATTTCATTTCCAACTACCTATCGGTGTGAAAAGGCATTCTCCACCATGCTCCAGATCAAAACAATTGCCCGGAACCGCCTTCAAGGTGGGCTGCTCCACGATATGAGGGTGGCTCTGACTAACAAGAAGCCTCGATTTTAGAAATTAGTCGCACATAAGCAGCAACAAAAATCACGTTGATGAGTGTATGTTCAATTAGCCTGCTGTTTATGTTGAGTGAGTTTGTCCATGCTCTTTACTCTATGTTCGTCTATTCTTATTGCTTTTGTCTATAGTACATTCATTTTGTATATAATATACATTCAGAGTCAATGATGTACATCATTGATGTTAAAGTTTTGGAGAATGAACAAAATAAATGATCAAGCAGTACTTCACTTCACTTTACTTTATCCATGTAGTAGTGTAGCAACTGTAGTCTTTGTAACCAAATGTTAGCCAGAGTTAGGGGGTGCTGGACTTCCTAGACCTGACTACAGGGGGTGCTGAGGTCGGAAAAGGTTAAGAAACGCTGCCATAGGGGGAGAGTAGGAATGTATGTATATATATTTATAAAGATAATGGGTAGAAATTAAAGCGACTAAAGTGACTTGATACATTGGAAAGACTCTAAACGCTTTAATATCAGAGTAAGACCAAGCATAAATGTATCCATAATAAACTGTCTGGGTTGCATTCTTACAAACACAATATCTACTTTTTTTCGTCTTCATTTTTTTTTCTCTCTCCTTGTCTAATTATCTTCCATTTCAACAACATTTCCCAAGTATTCGTTCAAGGACATTTAGTTTGGTGGATAGAAAAGTCTAAGTCATGAAATAAGAAGTTTTTCAGCATTATTACATGGGACGGGAATTTCCTTTGAAGCGAGGTAATCAATTTTTTCCCCCGATAGCACCATATATATTTTTTCCGCCCTACCACCATTTGTCATTTTCCCGCTGTTGCAATAAAAATTTTCCCGCTGCTACCATCATTTTTCCCCATTGCCACTAGTTTTCCCACCGCACCATATTTTTTTTCCCCCGCTATATATACCACCATATATTTTTTTCACACCACCACCATATATTTTTCCCCCGCTACCACATATATTTCCCCCCACTACCACCATTTATCATTTTCCCGTTGTCGCAACAAATTTTTTTCCCGTTACCACCATATATTTTTTTTCACGCTACCACCATTTCTCATTTTTACACTGTTGCGATAATAAATTCCCCGGTGTACCATAAATTTTTCTCCATTGCCACTAGTTTTTCCCACTGCACTATTAATTATTTTCCAGCTGCCATCATCGCACTTCACAAGACCGGTACGTCATTGCATAACATTAGGCAAACCACTCGACATTATTTTTTGGTTAAATAAAGTAGCTCCCTCTTACTCCACACCTTTCCTATTATCTCTTACTCCCTCTCTACTCCCTCTCTCTTTACTCTCTCTCTTTACTCTCTCTCTTTACTCTCTCTCTTTACTCTCTCTCTCTACTCTCTCTCTCTACTCTCTCTTTACTCCCTCTCTCTCTCTCTCTCTCTCCTCTCTCTCTCTCTCTCTCTCTCTCTCTCTCTCTCTCTCTCTCTCTCTCTATCTCTACTCCCCTCACACCCCTCTTATTCCGTTTTATTGCATCTATCCTGCCGTAAATAGACACACATATGCATAAACTGACAGACAAAATAACAAAACCGGTTTATATCTATCAGCAATAAGAATACAAATAATACCAGATCAAACAACACATCACGAACAGCTTCTTAGAAAATAATTAACGCTATACACATACTACAAGATAAAAACACACGTCACTAACAGCTTCCTAGACAATTAATCACAACATACACACATAAAAACATAAGGAAATGAGGTCGTAGGTACTAAAACACCCCGAGGCTTCTACACATTCCACTATTTCCTCTACATTATGGACCTCAAAGGTAAGCTGCATAACTTTTTAGTAAGGATTTTGCGGTCCACCACGGCCGGAACCATGGAGGTATTAACCCTTGAGGCCCATAACGTAATTTCCATTGTAATTTGAGTACCATTAGACGATTTCTAGTGATTATAAGCAATATTTTATAGATATAACCTGTTTAGTATCCTTGTCCACTAGCTAATTTGGTATATTCAGTTACTTTTCGTAATTGTATGGCTAACAGACGACTTTTTATAGCAAAGGAAAGATCTGGGCGTGAAGGAGTTAATTAGGGCCCATACTACAGTACCTCCATGGCCAGGCCCCCTTCACCGCGCCCTTGGTCACGCCCTTCACTCGCAACCCAAACCTCTCGCTGGTGACGCGGCTGAACGAAATGCTAGTTCCCAGAAAACAACGACAAAGCTGCCGGAAATACTTATTATGTGAAATAGTGAGCGAGTAAGAGAGAGAGAGAGAGAGAGAGAGAGAGAGAGAGAGAGAGAGAGAGAGAGAGAGAGAGGAGAGAGAGAGAGAGAGAGAGAGAGAGAGAGAGAGAGAGAGAGAGAGAGAGAGAGAGAGAGAGAGAGAGAGAGAGAGAGAGAGAGAGAGAGGAGAGAGAGAGGGGGGGGGGGGGGGGAGAGATTATTTTTTCTCTCCTTTCATAACACTCTCCACCCTGAACCCTCCTCGCCCTTTAACACTCTAAAACAGTCTATTATCACCTCAAATTCTTACTTATAAATTCTTTTAATAGTCAGTCACCATCATCACCTTCCTAACCTATCCCTCCAGTCACTATCATCAGTCACTATCCATCACTTCCCTAACCTATCCCTCCAGTCACTATCCATCACCTCCCTATCCTATCCCTCCAGTCACTATCCATCACCTCCCTAACCTATCCCTCCAGTCACTATCATCAGTCACTATCCATCACCTCCCTAACCTATCCCTCCAGTCACTATCATCAGTCACTTTCATCACCTCCCTAACCTATTCCTCCAGTCACTATCATCAGTCACTTTCATCACCTCCCTAACCTATCCCTCCAGTCACTATCATCAGTCACTATCCATCACCTTCCTCGTTCACCATCACACCATCCATCCATTCAGCCACCAACACATCACCCGGGATACTATTTTCATTAGTTTAGGTCCTTATACTAACATCCACATTGTTACCTATGTGTTCTATTTCCCCATCACTGCTTTAGGAACACTTTTGTTTAAAAATGATCTATCTATCTATTTGTATTTCTATTTCTATTTGTTATATCTACACTGCAAGCCAACATCTAACTATATATATATATACTAATATATATATACTAACACCTCACTATACACAGATCACACACTTGACTTACACCTATGTTACTCTACACCTCATTCGCTGCTTCTATCCGCCTCTAACATCACATAACATCTGCCTCATCGACTTCACTTAGCGTTCAATCACTATAATCTTGTACCATTACCCTCCTAACCTAACCTAACCTAACTTTACCTAACCTAACCTAACTTTACCTAATTTAACCTAACCTTCTCGTATCATAACCTACCTATGCTTCGCCTCTTCAATCCCTTACGCGTAGATTTAAAAAGGAAATAGGGAGAAACTGGTTCACAAATAGGGTGGTAAATGATTGGAATGGACTCAGTCGTCAGGTAGTTAGTGCGGAGTTAATAGGGAGCTTTAAAAGGAGGCTAGATAATTTCATGGATGGGGAGAAAAGTGGATGTAGGTAGTGTTAAGTAACATGAACTACCACGTGTAGTTCTCGCGGCCTCTTGTAGCTTCCTTATTTTCTTATGTTCTTATCACTTCATCACACCATCACTACGTCCTATACTTAGCTATCTGAAGGTAGTACGGTAACTAGTGGTATATATAACGGAGATCACCACCACAATCACTATCACTACAATAACCACACTTGTACAATACGTGTTTTGCTAGACTTAGAAAAAAATATATATGAAAGAAATGTCTACAAAACCATCATAAACATTTTCTTAACCTACGAATGGAAAAAAAACCTCCAATGCAAAAAGAAGAATGAAAAAAAAAAAATCAACAGCAGGAAGTAATACAACAAAAATAAAGTAGTTGATAAAAAATAGAGACGAGAAATAATAGAGAAAGTTGTTGAGAATGATAAAAATAACTTAATATTTGAGGTTATTTTAGGTTATTTGAGGCTTATTTTTGGTTATTTTAAGTTTTTGAGGCTTATTTTTGGTTATTTTAAGTTATTTGAGGCTTATTTTTGGTTATTTTAAGTTATTTGAGGCTTATTTTTGGTTATTTTTGGTTATTTTAGGTTATTTGAGGCTTATTTTTGGTTATTTTAGGTTATTTGAGGCTTATTTTTGGTTATTTTAAGTTATTTGAGGCTTTTTTTTAGGTTATTTTAAGTTATTTGAGGCTTATTTTTGGTTATTTTAAGTTATTTGAGGCTTATTTTTGGTTATTTTTGGTTATTTTAGGTTATTTGAGGCTTATTTTTGGTTATTTTAGGTTATTTGAGGCTTATTTTTGGTTATTTTAAGTTATTTGAGGCTTATTTTAGGTTATTTTAGGTTATTTGAGGCTTATTTTTGGTTATTTTAAGTTATTTGAGGCTTATTTTTGGTTATTTTAGGTTATTTGAGGCTTATTTTAGGTTATTTGAGGCTTATTTTAAGTTATTTGAGGCTTATTTTTGGTTATTATAGGTTATTTGAGGCTTATTTTTGGTTATTTTAGGTTATTTGCGGCTTATTTTTGGTTATTTTAGGT
>JACEEZ010007115.1:15000-20000 GCA_016584305.1 Chionoecetes opilio
GTGGGGGGTGATGGGTAATGGGTGTGTGGTGATGGGTAATGGGTGAGTGAATGGGTGGGGGGTGATGGGTAATGGGTGAGTGAATGGGTGTGTGGTGATGGGTAATGGGTGAGTGAATGGGTGGGGGGTGATGGGTAATGGGTGAGTGAATGGGTGGGGGGTGATGGGTAATGGGTGAGTGAATGGGTGTGTGGTGATGGGTAATGGGTGAGTGAATGGGTGGGGGGTGATGGGTAATGGGTGAGTGAATGGGTGGGGGGTGATGGGTAATGGGTGAGTGAATGGGTGAGGGGTGATGGGTAATGGGTGGGTGAATGGGTGGGGGGTGATGGGTAATGGGTGAGTGAATGGGTGTGTGGTGATGGGTAATGGGTGAGTGAATGGGTGGGGGGTGAGTGAATGGGTGGGGGGTGATGGGTATAGGTGTGTGTGATGGGTAATGGGTGGAGTGAATGAGTGGGGGGTGATGGGTAATGGGTGAGTGAATGGGTGTGTGGTGATGGGTAATGGGTGAGTGAATGGGTGGGGGTTGATGGGTAATGGGTGAGTGAATGGGTGGGGGGTGATGGGTAATGGGTGAGTGAATGGGTGTGTGGTGATGGGTAATGGGTGAGTGAATGGGTGGGGGGTGATGGGTAATGGGTGAGTGAATGGGTGTGTGGGGATGGGTAATGGGTGAGTGAATGGGTGGGGGGTGATGGGTAATGGGTGAGTGAATGGGTGGGGGGTGATGGGTAATGGGTGAGTGAATGGTGTGGTGTGGTGATGGGTAATGGTGTGAGTGAATGGGTGGGGGGTAATGGGTGAGTGAATGGGTGGGGGGTGATGGGTAATGGGTGTGAATGGGTGGGGGGTGATGGGTAATGGGTGAGTGAATGGGTGGGGGGAATACATATATTTCTACATCCATGATTTCAGGAAAGTTAGAAGGGGCTATCTGGAGAGTCCATGTTTGGTGGGCCTTCGGCCCACCAAACACAGGTGGTGGGCCGAAGGCCCACCAATAGCCCTCCGCAGGAGCTAGCCAAAAAGTCCGCCCGGAGGGCGGCTTTGCGGCTAGTACATACATAAACACATACATATATACATACTTGTATATACACTCATACATAAATACATACATATACACGCATACACAAATACATACACATACACACATTCACAAATACACACATATACACACATATACATATTCATCCACACCTACATGATCATACACAGGTACCTATAGTAACGATTCGTATCTAGCAAATAATTCTCGTTTAATCCTCGACTTGAACATGTTCTTGGAAGTGGAATTTTTAGTGTGGTCTGAGAGTGTATTCCATGTCCTACAACCCCTGACAAGGACACTCTGCTGGGCGTGTGATGTTCTGCACCGAGGAAGTCTCAGCTCATGACGTGTGATCCTTGTCGCAATGTTGCGTGGTGCCCGTGTATAGTCAATAGTAATAACACAGTTACTTAATGCATTGTATACAAAAATACCTGTTCGAAAGCTTATGATATCTTGTAATTTTAATAAGGAATTATTCTTGAAATAAGGATTAGTGTGTTCATAACGACTACAGTAATACATTACTCTCAATATTTTTTTCTGTGTAACAAAGAGGTTATGAAGGTATGTGGGACATGCACCTCCCCAAACTGCGGCACAATATGTTAAGTGTGGGTAAACCAGTGACATATATATTTGCTTAACATTGCTATTCATATTAGATCTTATATATTATACCACTCCTATTATTCTACTAATTTTCAGTTTAATGTAATCTATATGAGCTTTCCTCGTAAATGTTCTCTATTATTACCCCTAAGAATTTTGCTTCTTTAACTCTAAGTATTTCAGAGAGAGAGAGGAGAGAGAGAGAGAGAGAGAGAGAGAGAGAGGAGAGAGAGAGAGAAGAGGAGAGAGAGAGAGAGAGAGAGAGGAGAGAGAGAGAGAGAGAGAGAGAAGAGAGAGAGAGAGAGAGAGAGAGAGAGATGAGAGAGGAGGAGAGAGGTGGGAAGAGAGAGATAATGGGCACTATAATAGTACAGAGATGAGAGGAGAGAGCGGGAGAGAGAGAGTGAGAGAGGTGAGAGAGAGAGGAGAGAGGAGGATGAGTTGAGAGATGAGCGAGAGAGACTGAGAGAGGAGAGGTAGGAGATGAGAGGATGGGAGAGGGTGTGAGAGAGAGGGTGAGAGATGAGAGAGAGAGAGAGAGGGAGAGAGCACTACCAAATATTACCGTACTACCTGAATAGAGCGATCTGGATGGAGGAGGTAAGTGCGTTCGTGTGACCAAAATTAACAGGCGGCAAGAGTGGTGAAAGGAGGTTGGGAGTAGGTGTTGATGAGGATGAATGGTCGAAGAGTAGGAATGGGATGACGTTTTTAGAGTACGCTGGTGGTGAGGAGGTCGGATGAGTGGCATTATGGTGATATATAAGTACCGAGTGTGTTGGTGGGTTGTGGTGTGTAGTGGTGTGGTGTGTGGTCTGTGTTGGTATGGTTGTGTTGTGTCTGGTGTGTGTGTGTGTGTGTGTGTGTGGTGGTGGTGGAGATAGGCTTGTGGTGGTGAGTTCTGATATAGGGTGTGGTGTTGGTTGGATGATAGGTGTGGTGTGTTGTGGTGATAGGTGTGGTGTGGTTTGATGATATGTGTTGGTGTAGGTGATGGTGGTGGTGGTGATGATAGGGTGTGGTGGTGGTTGTGGTGATAGGGTGTGGTGGTGGTTGTGATGATAGGGTGTGGTGGTGGTTGTGGTGATAGGGTGTGGTGGTGGTTGTGATGATAGGGTGTGGTGGTGGTTGTGGTGATAGGGTGTGGTGGTGGTTGTGATGATGATAGGGGTGTGGTGGTGGTTGTGGTGATAGGGTGTGGGGTGGTGGTTGTGGTGATAGGGGTGTGGTGGTGGTTGTGTGATAGGGGGTGTGGTGGTGGTTGTGGTGATAGGGGGGTGGTGGTGGTGATTGTGGTGATAGGGGTGGTTGTGGTGATAGGGGGTGGTGGTGGTTGTGTGATGATGGGGTGGTGGTGGTGGTTGTGGTGATGTGGGGTGGTGGTGGTGGTTGTGATGATGATAGGGGGTGGTGCTGGTGGTTGTGGTGATAGGGGGGTGGTGGTGGTGGTGTGGTGATAGGGGTGGTGGGTGGTGGTGTGGTGATGGGGTGGTGGTGGTGGTTGTGGTGATAGGGGGTGGTGGTGGTGGTTGTGGTGATAGGGGGTGGTGGTGGTGGTGGTGGTGGTGGGGGTGTGTGGTGATTGGGGGTGGTGGTGGTGGTTGTGGTGATTGGGGGTGGTGGTGGTGGTTGTGGTGATAGGGGGTGGTGGTGGTGGTTGTGGTGATAGGGGGTGGTGGTGGTGGTTGTGGTGATAGGGGGTGGTGGTGGTGGTTGTGGTGATAGGGGGTGGTGCTGGTGGTTGTGGTGATAGGGGGTGGTGGTGGTGGTTGTGGTGATTGGGGGTGGTGGTGGTGGTTGTGATGATAGAGGGTGGTGGTAGTGGTTGTGCTACTTCTACCACTATTATTACCACTACTATTGTTATTACTACTAATACTACTACTATTACTACTTTTATTGCTATTACTACTACTTTTAACACCCAGAAAGATACACAGATACCCATAATAGAAGAAAATACTGTTTTATATCGAAGTAACATACGAATAAAGTAAAAAGAAGTAATAGATATGTGAAAAATATGACCTAATGTTGTAGTTATACTCGGATATCAATTGTCTACACACACACACACACACACACACACACACACACAAAAAAGTCATCGTGCTTGCTAATACCTCTACTGCTACAACAAGATCCACCCCCCCCACCACCACCACCACCACCATCACCATCACCACCACCACCAGCGCTACATCCGTGAGAGCCGGGCTATTCGTGATCTTACGGTCGCTCTGAGTACATTCTTTTCAACCTCATTTGCATTAGTACACGGTCATTCGTCGCAGTGAAGGTGTGACGAGGAACTAACTACCTTGAGTGTAGGGGCTTGTTAAAAGTAAAGGAGACCAGGTGAGACATTAAGGAGGAGGAGAACATAAGAACATAACATAAGAAAACTAGGGGGGGGTGGGGTGCACTCAGTAGAGCGCATACCTCCGCCCTATTATTTAATCAAATATACGTATATATATATATATATATATATATATATATATATATATATATATATATATATATAATATATATGCACTCAGTATGAGCGCATACCTCCGGCCGAATATTTCATCAATTGGTAGCCATGGCAACAGTTGTCAATAGATTCCATCCAAAATTAAATCAGTTCTTCCTTATACCAATAGACTTGGTATACCGAGTTTGGTCCAAATCTATTCGCAACTTTTCGAGAAATCCTGTACACTAACAAACAGACAGACAGACAGATCGGGGTGAAAACATAACCCCTCCAACTTCGTTGGCGGAGGTAATAAGGAAGCTAGTACAACAGACAGTGAGACCTACACGTGGTAGTTTCTGTTACTTAACACTACCTACATCCACCTTTCATCCCCATCCATGAAATTATCTAGCTTCCTTTTAAAGTTCCCTATTGACTCCGTACTAACTACCGAGTAAAGGAAGAAGGGAGAGGAGGTAGAGGTTTGTATGAATAGTATATACGAGACCATTAATAGTAGAAGAAGCGGAGGTACCTTAAGTAAAAACCTATGTGGATGAAGACACCCATTTTTTCCTTGTGCTTTTCATTTTATGTTAGGAGGAGAGGAGGAAGAGGAAGAGGAGGTAGAGGTATGTATGAATAGTTTACGAGACCATTAATAGTGGAAGAGACGGAGGTACCTTAAGTAAAAACCTTTGTGGATGAAGACACCTATTTTTTCCTTGTGCTTTTCATGTTATGCTTGCGGTGTCGGTCACGCTTCCACCTCCTCGATTTCGTGATAACCTCGATCCACCCGCTCATCTGTACCCGCCCTGACCTGCACTGCCCTGCCCCAGACACTGCCTTCCCCGCTCCCCCCCGCCT
>JACEEZ010007115.1:22500-49214 GCA_016584305.1 Chionoecetes opilio
GTGTGTGTGTGTGTGGTGTGTGTGTGTGCGTGTGTGTGTGTGTGTGGTGTGTGTGTGTGTGTGTGTGTGTGTGTGTGCGTGGTGTGTGTGTGTGTGTGTGTGTGTGTGTGTGTGTGTGTGTGTGTGTGTGTGTGTGTGTGTGTGTGTGTGTGTGTGTGTGTGTGTGTGTGGAGAGGAAAAATAGACAAAGAATGTAAATGTGTCAGGTTGTCAGAAATGCTTTGGTAAGGGTAGGGGGGGGGGGCGTCGCAAGACTGAAAATTATTTGGAGAGGTCGCAGGCCAAAAAGTTTGAGACCCTCTGCTCTAGGATATAAAGGAAATATTTACATGTACAATAATTGTGCATCTATGCTAAGCGTTTAACTCTTGAGGTATTCTTACAAATGTCATAACTGCTTTCTGCTCTACAAACTTCAAGGCAGTCACACTGAAGTCTTCCCAGTATAATCACTGCCGTGTGTCGGACAGACCGTATACTTTCATAATGTTTTACTGTATACTTTCATAATGTTTTACTGTATACTTTCATAATGTTTTACTGTATACTTTCATAATATTTTACTGTATACTTTCATAATGTTTTACTGTATACTTTCATAATGTTTTACTGTATACTTTCATAATGTTTTACTGTATACTTTCATAATGTTTTACTGTATACTTTCATAATGTTTTACTGTATACTTTCATAATGTTTTACTGTATACTTTCATAATGTTTTACTGTATACTTTCATAATGTTTTACCGTATACTTTCATAATGTTTTACCGTATACTTTCATAATATTTTACTGTATACTTTCATAATGTTTTACCGTATACTTTCATGATATTTTACTGTATACTTTCATGATATTTTACCGTATACTTTCATAATATTTTACCGTATACTTTCATAATATTTTACCGTATACTTTCATGATATTTTACTGTATACTTTCATGATATTTTACCGTATACTTTCATAATATTTTACCGTATACTTTCATAATATTTTACCGTATACTTTCATGATATTTTACCGTATACTTTCATCGTATAATGGTGCGTGGCTATTCAAAGAAGGGCTCAGTCGTCGTGTTATACAAATGAATACAAAGGATGAACAGGTAGCAACATCCCTACTGGGCCAAACGGGTCTGCCTGTGTGACTATTTTCTACCACTTTAGTTTCTACAAAAAAATAAGAATGTTACTAAATTATTCATTTGCTTAGTTGATTGTATTGGTTTTTTTTATTCATTGTCATTCACGATCATTCACAATAGTTCTTGATCATGTGCTGGACTTGTGATCGCCACCTATTACCCTCCCGGAAAGATCTTGGAGCTTATAGAGATCGATCTATTGGTAAGGCTGACACACACACACACACACACACACACACACACACACACACACACACACGGACACACACATACACACACACACACACACACGGACACACACACACACACACACAGTTAACCCTTTTACTGCCGGTAGTATTAGAAAGGTCTACCTACACCCCTGTTCTGAATTCTAGCGAAATTATGAACTATTATATAAACAATTACTAACCCCATTTTATGATAGACCATTACTTTGTGCTTCATGTGAAATATTACTTTTTCTTCCTTTTACTTAAGATACCACAACATGTACAGCTTGGTTATAAAAAAAATATCACTCGTTTGTTAAATCCGTGAAGCATGCTGATTAGTGACCTTGAATACAATCCTCCCCTCAAAAAATGGTAGATAAAAAAACATCGTTCATTAAAAACATATCAACGTCAATAAAAGCAAAAACACTCAGTAGCTTCGCCGTCATCACCACACCCACAACCACCACCACACCCACCACCATTACCACCACCAACACCATCATCACCAACACCATCATCACCAACACCAACACCACCATCACCACCAACACCACCATCATCACCAACACCATCACCACCAACACCGTCATCACCACCACCACACCCACTACCACCACCACAGTCACGTTTAAGGACACGCCCTCAAATAGCTCATTGGCCATTAGTCCAAGACGGATACGAGACTCAACCGCGTCATCAAGTCTTAGTCAGCGAAGAGAGAGAGAGAGAGAGAGAGAGAGAGAGAGAGAGAGAGAGAGAGAGAGAGAGAGAGAGAGAGAGAGAGAGAGAGAGAGAGAGAGAGAGAGAGAGGAGAGGAGAGAGAGAGAGAGAGAGAGAGAGAGAGAGAGAGAGAGAGAGAGAGAGAGAGAGAGAGAGAGAGAGAGAGAGATATGAAGAACAGGCGACCTTCATTTTCCCAGCTTTCAAAGAACTTCATCCAGCCAGTCAGTCAATCAATCACGAAGGACGCCGCGCCCAAGGAAGTGACGGAATTAAAACATATATATAAATAAAAAAAAGTAAATAAATATAAGAACACAGGAAGGTTCACGAATAGTTTTTTTTCTTTTTCTTTTGTCTCTTTTGAATCAATAGAAGACGTGTTTCTGTAAAGGGCGCGGCGGCCTTACCGGAGGGCGGGACGGCGTGAGGGGGCGGGAAATGGGCGTGAGGATGGGATGTCTCTTTTAGGACTCTCTTAGGACTCTCTCTCTCTGTCTCTTTTTGACTCTTACTCCCCGACCACGATTTTGCGTTTGGACGATGGAATGAGGAGAGAAGAAGAGAGAACATAAGAAAGTAAGATAAGATAAGATTTTCATCCTATCTAGACACTTTGCAAGTACCAACTACAAGGTTATACAAACTATACAAAGCGCCGCCACGTCAGCATGAACTAGGCGGACTCGAACCGCTGACTGAATGCGCACGGACTCTGCACATTGCAAGCTCGCGTCTCTACCAACCTTGCCACCCTGACGGGCTTAAGAAAGTAAGGAAGTAAGGAAGCTACAAGAGGCCGTGAGACCTACACGAGGTAGTTCCTGTTACCTAACTCTACCTATATCCACCTCTCTTCCCCTTCCATGAATTTATCCAGACTCCTTTTAAAGACCCCAATAGACTCCGCATTGACCACCTGACGATTTAGTCCATTCCAATCATTCACCACCCTATTTGTGAACCAGTTTCTCCCAAACCTGTGTACCTGTGTTCTTACCATGAAAGGAATTATCCTTGGGATATTTGTGACTGAGTTTTTTTCTTTATCCAAATGATTTTTACGAGGTGGGGTTGATCAATGATTTCTTTTCTGGAAATATACTGATTGTGTTATTTAAGTCTTAGGGATAGCGTATTTATTACTTATCAAAAAGAGGTTTTTGGGTACAATCTATGAATGTTGGAGTATTTGTATGAATTTGTATGTTGTAACGTCTCTATGCCTTTGTAATGCGAGAAAATGGGTTAATCCTGTGACTCATGATTGACGAAGAGTTCACGTTGAGTGGTGAGAGTAAAGTAATATATAAATGTCGAGTAATTAAATGCTCGCAATTTTCCTTCATTCCTCAGTTCTTAATCAATAGATATAGTTTCCGACAATATTTTTGTGCCCGCGGTCGCTGGTGACGTCACGGCAAGAAGGAGAGAAGAGAGGGAAGGTAGCCATATTTTCTCTCTCTCTCACCAAGCCTGGCTTCGACAGCACGTGTAGGGAGTTGTGTCTTACAACCCTTTTCAAAGGTATGTGTGGGGAGGTGTATTGGTGGGGATGTATAGGGGATTGATTATTTATCTGTTGGAGCTTGAATATTCATTGCATTATGTGTTTCCAAGGGTTTTGGAGCGGAGTGAGCTGAGTGACCATGAGGGTGTGGTGTAGCCCGTGAGGCGGACCCACGCGTGAGCTGAGCTGAGTGGATGACCGTGGACACACCAGTGTATACAGACAGCTAAGGCCATGATTCATAGCGAGTGTGTGTGTGTATAGGTACTTTACACAGTGACAGTGGGGTGAAGGAATTCTTGGGTTTTTGTTAAAGACGAGTGAGAGTCGCGTCGTGTCGGTGTTCATATTGTGCAGTGATTTATTTTTGTGAAACCTTAGGTTAAGTAGGGATGTGAATACTGGCCCATCAGTATGTGATGATATACTGAAGCCCTGTTAACGAGTCGTTTATTAATTCTCCCAGTAATACTCACATATTCTCTAAACCTTTATTTTTTTTCCCCACTTATTGTGGGTGGTGGCAGCGTAATCGCCAGGTTTGTGGAGCCCTTCGAGTTAACATCAAGCTATAAGGGGAGGGCGCTACACCTTTGTAAGCTTTACATTGTGAGAAAGGAAGCACTAGAAATACTCCATCTGCAAATTACTTGATATTTTCTAACCACATTTTTGTTTCCGGCAGGGAAGGGGAGAGTAATGAGGCCTACGGTATATCCTACTGCTACAACGGCTTCCTATGCTTGATCATCACCATGCTGGTCGCCGGGCTGGTGTCCTTGCTTCTAGGTGAGCAAATCCCTCGGCGACACACACTCTAAATTGTTACCAACTGTAACCCCTCGACTGATATTGTCTCCATCACTTATCACGCTGGCATAACAGTTTCATCACCAACAACACTTCCTAACCTGAATATCAATCGTTAGTTCCCGTGATTTATACAGACCCTCACTCCACACCACTGTTCCAGGCCCCACCTGCCCGAGTGATGTGGATGGCGAAGTGGTCAACCCGACCTGTGAGCGGCTGTATAAGCGCGTGTGGCACATGCGTCACATGAGGAGAGTGTTTCGTCGTGATGGACTGGAGGGAAGGCGAGGCGACAAGGCGGACATGACAATGCTACCCAAGCCGCTCTGATCCTCACAGCAGCCTGTAACAAGCATTGCAGAACCCTCGCTCGCTCCACATTAACTGATTAACATAAAAAGGAATATTCCTTGGTAATAGTTTTGTGTCGCCGCTGTCACTGGCCACTCCCTTACATATGGTATTCATGACTATCCTTTATGAGTCTTGGTTAGTATGAATCTAGTTAATGGAATCTTGGTTGTTTTCTAGACCCACATACAAAAAAAGCATCTCTGGTTTTGCAAGAATCAATTCATCAATATCATGCATTTATCTTACAAACATATTCACATATTGATATACCAACACGCCATGGATACATAAGTAACATTACCATAACACTGCTTACATTATGTGTCTATTCATCGTTGCTAATGACATCTGAATAAATAATATTGAGAAAGGTTAACCGTTGCATTACTGAAAGTAAAAGGAATACTGCTCATGCAATTGAAAAAAAGCTTTAATATAACATACTCGTTCTGTTACCATGGACTGTTCTCAAGCATGTGGACAATGCCAAAATGGCCATTGTTACAACACGCGTCAAGATCCAGTATCAGATGATGAAAGGGAAATGTGAAATATGGAAATATGAAGCATTGGTCGCCATCTTTGTATGACGCCATTTTGACCCATTTCCGGTAACCCAATTATGGTAAACTTTTGCTGTATTGTTGTTCACACATTAAAGAACAAATAAACACCATAAAACAATTTCTTGCAATTATTTTAGGATTGTTGGCTACTTTGACTAGACTATAGTATTAGATAGTAGTAATATATATTAATACTATACACCACCATGAAGAAGTTTAAGTATGGTTGATGCTGGTTTATCTAGGCCTTAAAATTAGATCCTCTTCATAGCTTTCGAGGGAGATGTGTTCTCTAAGAGTTATGAATTAGACTTACAGTAAGCAAGAAAAAGATAACAAATATAAAACCAGCGCCGCCTCACGTAAATCGGACGACCTGAAATTAATGTATATATGCATGTATTTCAGGTGAAGCAAGACATTTGTAGTATTACAGCTTCCTTCACACGGCACACGCGCCCCACATAAATACTGGCCATCCTGCTGTTAAGTCATGACTCCGTGCTTGTGTCTTGAGCAAACACTACCACGGCAATGGTGACAACGACCACCACCGGTGGAGACGTGGCCGAGGCGACCACGGAGGACTATGGAGACACTGAGGCTTTGTCGAGGGTCAATGCAATGAAAACTGTGTTCCAACCTGCGGACTGGGTGGTTTTCTCCCTCATGCTGGTGTGTACCGTGGCCATAGGCGTGGTCAGTGCCGTCAAGAACCGGAGGAAAGCTACCACTCAGGACTACCTGCTGGGGGGCAAAACAATGTCGCCGCCAGCTGTAGCGATCTCCCTCCTGGGCAGCATCATCTCCTCGATCTCGGTCATAGGTAAGTTGTTACTGAATTACACACTCACATGGTACTGTAAAATGGTCCGCACGGTAAATCACCAATATTCTAACTTTATATACTAAATTCAAATGAATGTGAAGGTATATATATATATATATATATATATATATATATATATATATATATATATATATATATATATATATATATATATATATATATATATATATATATATATATGGTGCCCAACGTACCTTACGCCTTTCCCTATTTATCCCTGTAGGTAATCCCACCGAGATTTATTTCTACGGCACCCAGATCACCATCGCCCTTCTCGGTTCCGTGCTTGCTATAATTGTCGTTAACCAGATCATCCTTCCCATCTGCTACAACCTCAAGCTGGTGTCTCTTAATGAGGTAAGGAAAATAGTATGAAAAATTAATTTGCAAACGTACACACACATTTCCATCACTAAAATGCTGGATTTATTTGCATGAATTTCATCATTTTGTCCAGAGAATCTCAGGTTAAATTGAAACAGCAGTGGAGGATCATACTTTCCGGTTACACTACATTTCAAAGGTTCATGACATTAAGCATTACTAATGATAGGAATCTCAATTCTACATATAGATTATATCAATGACAAGGACTTTTTAAATATATATGATTTTGTTTTATATACTTAAAGTAATCGTTCAGACCCATTTTTTCTTTGTATAATTATGTTGAATGTTCATTCAAAATACCTAATCCACAAAAAATAATTCATTTCCACGCCTTATTTCCCTAGAAACAATGACTTTTGTAAAAAGCGCGGGAAAAACAACAGCCCCATTCCAGCCGTGGCGGGAAACTTGCTGGCAACGTCACACGAGTGAGCCTCCCAGCCCGGCCCTATAAAAATACACGGAGACTCGGAGAAAAATGTAGTACTTGGGGAATTTTGGGTGTTTCTGATATATTTTTTTTGCGATGTGGCATATACTTGCATCTTTCATGGATACAGCAAGAAAGCTGTGCCTTTGCAGAGAGCTTAGCACCCATTTCCGACCTATTTGACCATGCTAATGTCTGTGCAGCGCCTGACAGTGGCGGGTGAGAGGAGCGCGGTGTGAAGCACATTGTCTAGCCACGCTCCTCTCACCCGCCACTGCCAGGCTCTGCACAGACATTATCATGGTCAAATAGGTCAGAAATGGGTGCTAAGCTCTCTGCAAAGGCACAGCTTTCTTGCTGTATCCATGAAGGATGCAAGTATATGCCACATCGCAAAAAAAATATATCAGAAACACCCAAAATTCCCCAAGTACTACATTTTTCTCCGAGTCTCCGTGTATTTTTATAGGGCCGGGCTGGGAGGCTCACTCGTGTGACGTTGCCGAGCCGTGGTGCGTCGTCTGCTGTCCGCCAGTTGTATTTTGAGAGCTAGAGGAATTTACAGATTTTGAATGCGGATCATTTAAAAACGGGTGACTGGATGCAAAAAGTGACAGCATATTGTTGATATACTCGATCATGGCTATATTTTGACTGCATTAAATCAGGCATGATGAAATGGTCTGGACGATTACTTTAATAGAGCAGTTATGATACGTATATACAAGTTGATACACGTCGGTGTATCTACAGTATGACCTACAGTCCAATATGACCTACAGTAAAGTATGAACTACAGTCCAATATCAGATCAGTATTTCACGATGCGTTACGGACACACTAATGTTGCCTTCATGCCCCCCAGTACCTGGAGCGGCGGTACAAGAGCGTCGCCTTGCGGAAGCTGATTACCTTGGTGATGCTGTTTCCATCTGTTTTAACTATGGGCATGATCCTGTACGCGCCCTCCATCGGCCTTACCACTGTCACCAACCTCTCCGGCTTTGCCTCCATGGCCATCATGGGCGCCATCGTCACCTTCTACATCACCATCGTGAGTGGCCATTTGGCAGCCTGTCCAGCACTACGGTAGGACTACATTTTGTCTCCACCTTCTTCACCTGGCAAGGAGATATATTATCTGAAGTCGTTTAGGTACATTGATGAAGAATGACACATAATCACCTGGTGCCTGTCTTTTTCAATAGTGATTATCAAGACGTTCCACTGTTTATAGTAATCTTTTCAGCGGTCGAGCAGGGTTCAAGGCTACTCATTACAGTACTGCTCTTAAATAACACTCTTTCTATTGCAGTGCCTCGTCTCCTGTAATAACTTATGATCCATTCTATGAACTTTGTTATCAGAAACGTTACTTAGTTTGGTTTCCACTTGCTCAGGGCGGCGTGAGGGCGGTGGTGTACACGGACGTGCTGCAGACGCTGCTCATGTTCGGGGGCGTGTTGGTGGTGGTGGTGCTGTGCTGCATTGAGCTGGGCGGCGTCGGGGAGGTGTGGGCCATAGCGGAACGCGGCGGTAGAATAGAGTTCTTTAAGTGAGTAAGTGGAGAGGCTCCTGGGGGATATTGAGGGCTGCTGGGGAGGCGAAGCATTTGTTGGGCCTTGTGGGACTTTGTGGGGGCAAGTTTTGCTTCGCGATGATAATGATGATAACAATAAAAAGTACTGACAAAGATGATGATGATGATAAAGATCAGTTTATCAAATGTAGTAATAACAATTTACCTAAAATGCCGGCGCAGAAAATACTTATAAATAAGCAAGTGAGGCAAGATAGACAAGGTCAAGCGTGCTATGAATGTACAACGTTATCAAACATCTGTGTTTCTGTACCTTCCCAGCATGGACACCAACCCACATGTCCGCCACACATTTTGGTCCACATTCATTTTCGGATTCTACCTTATCACCTCTACCCTTGGACTCACCCAGTACGCCTACCAACGCCTTGCTTCCGTCAGAACCCTGCAAATATCCAAGGGGTGAGATTTCATTTAATGCGCACTTTCAATACTATGCAATTTCTTCAGATAAGTTTATATATATCAAGAGAGAGAGAGAGAGAGAGAGAGAGAGAGAGAGAGAGAGAGAGAGAGAGAGAGAGAGAGAGAGAGAGAGAGAGAGAGAGAGAGAGAGAGAGAGAGAGAGAGAGAGAGAGAGAGAGAGAGAGAATTTGTCCACATACTACATATTCAAGACCAATACCTTCCTTTGGCAGACTCATGTGGTTCTTCCTGCCGGGATTCTGGTGTATGTGGATCTTGTTCTTCTTCTCTGGTATGGTCGCCTATGCCGTCTACAGCACGTGCGATCCTCTTACCTCAGGCAAGATCGAGAAAGCAGACCAGATCCTTCCCTTCCTGGTGATCGACAAGCTGGGCCACATCCCGGGCGTGTCTGGGCTCTTTATGGCGGCCGTGTATGGCGCGGTACTCAGGTAACCACACGAGGGGAAGCAGGGAAGCAGGGAAGACTAGACATAATGTGGACGAGGAGGAAGATGATATGAGGGACAAAAATTAAGAGTTATCACAGCTTTCAACTGCATCTTAATTTTTTTCTCCCTCTCACAATTGCTTTCGTATTGCATTTTTTTCAGTAGTACAATCACACAGTCTTTCCTTATATGATTATTTGTGATAATATATAATAAGCTTGATGACCTTCCAACATTCATTCACAAATACTTGGATTCAGCTTCGACTGCAAAATTCTTCAAGGATTTCTTTATTTCTTAACATGTTGTCTTTCCTTACGTGTTTGACGACTTATCATTCAGTCCTCTTGTGATTGTTTCTCTCCACTTGACCCCAGCACCTTCTCCTCTCTGGGAAACTCTGTGGCTTGCGTACTGTGGGAGGACTTCCTCAAGCCTCTCTCCTACTTCAGAGGTCTCAGTGACTCCTCTGCCATTCGTGTGATAAAGATCCTCTGTGAGTATACATTTTGCTATGCATGTGCTCACTTCCTGTTTTTCTCTATCCTTGGCCTTGTATTTAACAGTCAAGTTTTCATACGAAGATTGGACACCTTGCTTCTCTAGAACCAATAAATTCCCCCAATAGAACTAAACACAGTATTTATTGAAAATAATGACAATAAAGGCCAAACAAAATACAAAATCACTAATTATTGTTCCCTCTTGCAACCTGGACCTAACCTACATCAATATCTACATCACTATCTTAAGTTATACTCAAACATGGACTTATCTCTCTCTCTCTCTCTCTGTCAAGACGACTCCAGTACCTGATACAATAATCATATACAACGGGTATTGAGGCTGCGTGACACAATCCGACATTAAGGGCGACAGTTATTATATTCAAGGTTATAATACCCCGGTGAAAATTAGTTGGCCACAGGAGTGATTAATATTCAATCCGCAGCCTCCATCAGCGGGGTGGTGGCCGTGGCAATGGGGATGCTCTTGGGTAACTTGGGTAGTATTTTCCACATCCTTCACGGCGTCACCACCGCTATCACGGGTCCGGTGTGTGGATTGTTCCTCAGCGGCATCTTACTCCCCTGGGTCGAAGTTAAGGTAAGTTGGTCAGGATCTACCCATACTCATAGGATTACCATCAAATACTGAACTCTAGTGGTAATTAGCCATCGACAAGATTAAAGTAAAAGTAGGATCAATACGAGAATAAATCGAATAACTATAGTTACGATGTTTTTGATGTTCTGTACTTGAAACTTTGAAATGACAACAAGACAATGTATCCCATAATATCCTGTTTATAGTAATACAACAGTGCCTTTCAATATCTTATCCCTTAATAATGTTTACTTTAGTGTGTGCCCCTCAGTGACGTGCCCTTCCTTAAGACACTATTGCCCCGCGAAACACTGCCTTGTCCTTCAGCAGTGTATCCCTAAAACAAACGCCCCTCGGTCATTAACATCCTAAAGGCTCGAGTCCTTCCACACATTCACAAGTCACCGAGCATCCTGTATTTATGTCTCAATGCAGGGCGCCATTACTGGTTTCCTTGTGGCGTTCAGCTACAGTGTTTGGATTGTGGTGGGCAAGTTCCTGAGGGGCGCCAAGCCACCACCTCACCTGCCGCTCTCCGTGGCCGGCTGTGGGGCTTCAAGCATCGCTAACTTCTCCACCACCCTCGACTTCACCATTCTAGACTCCACCACCGTCTCCACCACCTTCCCTATCGATGAGTAGGTAGTAGGTAGAACTATTTTAATTGTTAGTGATAGTTACACAGATGGTGAGGCCTATTCACATGAAAATCTTAAAAAGATGAACTACAAGGACACCTAGAACATAAGAACATAAGAAAGTAAGGAAGCTACAAGAGGCCGTGAGACCTACACGAGGTAGTTCCTGTTACCTAACTCTACCTATATCCACCTCTCTTCCCCTTCCATGAATTTATCCAGACTCCTTTTAAAGACCCCAATAGACTCCGCATTGACCACCTGACGATTTAGTCCATTCCAATCATTCACCACCCTATTTGTGAACCAGTTTCTCCCAAACCTGTGTACCTGTGTTCTTACCATGAAAGGAATTATCCTTGGGATATTTGTGACTGAGTTTTTTCTTTATCCAAATGATTTTTACGAGGTGGGGTTGATCAATGATTTCTTTTCTGGAAAGATACTGATTGTGTTATTTAAGTCTTAGGGATAGCGTATTTATTACTTATCAAAAAGAGGTTTTTGGGTACAATCTATGAATGTTGGAGTATTTGTATGAATTTGTATGTTGTAACGTCTCTATGCCTTTATAAGCTTTACATTGTGAGAAAGGAAGCACTAGAAATACTCCATCTGCAAATTACTTGATATTTTCTAACCACATTTTTGTTTCCGGCAGGGAAGGGGAGAGTAATGAGGCCTACGGTATATCCTACTGCTACAACGGCTTCCTATGCTTGATCACCACCATGCTGGTCGCCGGGCTGGTGTCCTTGCTTGTAGGTGAGCAAATCCCTCGGCGACACACACTCTAAATTGTTACCAACTGTAACCCCTCGACTGATATTGTCTCCATCACTTATCACGCTGGCATAACAGTTTCATCACCAACAACACTTCCTAACCTGAATATCAATCGTTAGTTCCCGTGATTTATACAGACCCTCACTCCACACCACTGTTCCAGGCCCCACCTGCCCGAGTGATGTGGAGGGCGGAGTGGTCAACCCGACCTGTGAGCGGCTGTATAAGCGCGTGTGGCACATGCGTCACATGAGGAGAGTGTTTCGTCGTGATGGACTGGAGGGAAGGCGCGGCGACAAGGCGGACATGACAATGCTACCCAAGCCGCTCTGATCCTCACAGCAGCCTGTAACAAGCATTGCAGAACCCTCCCTCGCTCCACATTCACTAATTAACATAAAAAGGAATATTCCTTGGTAATAGTTTTGTGTCGCCGCTGTCACTGGCCACTCCCTTACATATGGTATTCATGACTATCCTTTATGAGTCTTGGTTAGTATGAATCTAGTTAATGGAATCTTGGTTGTTTTCTAGACCCACATACAAAAAAAGCATCTATGGTTTTGCAAGAATCAATTCATCAATATCATGCATTTATCTTACAAACATATTCACATATTAATATACCAACACGCCACGGATACATAAGTAACATTACCATAACATTGCTTAATCTTATGTGTCTATTCATCGTTGCTAATGACATCTGAATAAACAATATTGAGAAAGGTTAACCGTTGCATTACTGAACGTAAAAGGAATACTGAACTCATGCAATTGAAAAAAAGCTTTAATATAACATACTCGTTCTGTTACCATGGACTTGTAGTCTGAATTTCAGGAAAAAACGAGATATTAAGGGTTATGTCTAGTTTATATCGACAAAATAAATCTTCTACAACAATGATCCTGCTATACTTCAAAACTTTGATGAAATATTCCGCGCAAATCCATTTACCTTTTGAATGACCTCATCTGACTTATGATACAGAGTTACAAAAGTATCATTTGTGGATACGTAAAAAGACGACACTTAATTTTGATAATTAGTTTATCCTAGAAATTAATGTAAGGAGAAATTTAGGCAAGTTTAACGCGAGAGGTAGATAGATAGATAGATAGATAGATAGATAGATAGATAGATAGATAGATAGGTAGATAGATAGATATAGAAACAGAGAGAAAGAGAGAGATAATGATATATCAGTTAACTATATGGAAAGTCACTCTTCCTTCCCAGGAAGTAGCATCCTGCCCCTCATTCTTTCTCTCACATGCTCTTTAATCCCAGACTTGTTCTCACTTATAATCCCAACACCTCATCTTTACTTCTATGCGCGGGTCACCGCATCTTCACCTTATATCCTTCTCACACACCTAAACAGGCCTCGGCACTTTGGCATCACAGAATCATGCTTCCTTCCTAATGTTGACCCGGGTCATATGAAGAACATAAGATCTCTCATCATCCTTTCCTCTAAACATCTGTTCACTATCAGTTACCATCTGCATATCCTGCCCGTAGGGGGGTGACTGATTTCACGGCCAAGTATTTATAGAGGGGGGTGACTGTTACACAGATCTGCGAGCATTTGGGTGGAGGAAGAGGCTATTTTTAGACCTGGCTGGCTGTTCTTATATATATATAACACAACCTCAGCATGACGCCCAGTCAGGTAAGGATACAGCACCCTCAGTACGTTCCCGTCCCAGACATTCTTCCCGTCACACTTGTGTGTACACTTGCCATCAGAATCTTGCACTTGTGTGTACACTTACGTCACACTTGCGACGGTGTGTGAGGCAACCTATTCATCCCTGAAATGGTCACAGTGAAGACGAGTGCTGAGGGTTTGGCGGAGGGCACAACGAATAGCTATGAAGACCCAGAGGCAATGACGACCTTTGACACGATAGGATACAAGTTCCAGGCGGCGGACTGGGTGGTGTTCTCGCTTATGCTGGTGGTGTCCGTGGCCATCGGCGTGATCAGTGCCGTGAGGGACAGGCGGAAAGTCACCACTCAGGAGTTCCTGCTGGGGGGCAGGAACATGCCGCCGCCAGCAGTGGCCATCTCCCTCCTGGGTGGAGTTATCTCCGCTGTCTCCATCCTGGGTAAGCACTGACCCTATGACCACTGACCCTACGTTAGACATGGGCATGATTATAAAAAATGATTATGATTTGATTTTGATTATCATCCGGAATAATTTTTGATTATGATTAGATTATGATTGCTCGTTTTTTCCTTTTTATGATTATGATTATATTATGATTATTTCGCTTTACGTATTTTTGATTATGATTAGATTTTTTCTATTATTGCTTGATTATGATTATATTATGATTATAATCATATTTTATTGTGGTTATTTGTACACAGTAATGATTATTATTAAGGTCATTTCTTTGTTCAGTTATACATTAGTCAACAGTGTTTTTTATTGCAATTGACACTAGCTTAAAGGAAACCACATCTAATTGGTGCATTTTGCTTCTTTATATTTGAGTAATATGAATAACTACACTGTATTTAAATCACTTACAAACTATTGTTATAAAAAAACCATACATTTTGTATAAGAAGTTTTATTGGTTTTGTTATACAGTACATTACTCACTTATGTGTTAATTTAAATTGCTAGTCCCTTAATTTAAATCTTTCATAAGACAGATCTGACAGACATAAGTATATTATGTAATTTGTTGAATTTAGCACACACAAAAAACAAGGAATTGCTCAACGCAAAATAAATATAGAATTGAAAAACACTATGATCATGAATTATATTTCTTATAGGCTACATTACTTTTCAATGATGTGCTTGTTACACTTGATAAACATCAACTCCTCAAAGCGAACATCAGTCATTCTACATCGCTCAGGACGAAAGACTTTCCCAGCAATGGAGAAAAGTCTCTCAACTGGAGCCGAAGATGCTGGGATGCCCAGATATCGGAGGGCCAGTGTCATTAGTTCTGGGAATGATGACTGGTTCTGTTGCCAGAAGAGAAGGGGATCAGTATCATCATCTGTTGTTGGCTGACTCAGGTAGGATTCTACTTGTGATGGAGTTGATGTTGATGATAAAAGGGAAGAACTGGTTGATGCTGATGGAAACATAAATCTAAAAAGCTTGCACTTCTTCTTTGGTGGGGCATCCTTGTTTCCCTGAAGGGAAGCATTATCTTCACTGGGCGTAATTTCAGCTACTTTAGAACTCAGTAGGGTTTTCATTACCTTGACTTCTTCTGGTGAGCACCAGTCCACCTTAAAGCGTGGATCTAGAAGTGAAGCCAGCTGAAATATTTCCATGTCTTCACAGATCTTCAACCTTCTGATAATGGAGCTTTTGAGAGTGGTAATCATCTTTGACTTATATGTTTGTGATAGTTGGTCAAGCTCAGCCTTCAGTCCACGAATGCATGGAATAACTTTACTTGAGGTCACAAAATTCTCTCCCTGAAACTCTAGAGTTGCTACTTCAAATGGCATCAAGATGTCTGTTATTTCCTTAATGAGATTGAGTTCATATTTGGTCAGCTTTCCTGGGCACTCTAGCTGATCAAGCTTGATTGGATCAATATTCAGAAGAGAGCGCAGCATTCTGTTGCTGCTGTTCCATATGGTTGCATTTTTGGCCTGAGGTCTGCATTCGCCTTCAAGAATGTCAGATGCTAGTGCAGAATGGCGAATGTGTGATACTAGACGGGATGCTTTTCCAATGATTCCTGATACAGGTCCTGTTTCTTCTAGTCCATCTTTCACAGTATTTTGCAAATTATGAAGAAAACATCTGACATGCTCAGGCAAGAACTCCAGGTACTTCTCATTATTTTCTACTTTTCATTATTTCTAAGCACGTTTCCTGAATCTGCACACTTTTCTGACTATGACGGTATAGGATACGTCCCAGTGTGAAAATATCTAGAGGGTCAAAATAGTCATTTGATCTTTGTTTTGTCGACATCTCAGCCGCCGCGTCGCCTTCTCATGGAATAAGCGACGGTCGAACGTTTTCTGCGGGGATACAGCAAGAGAAAAGTGACCGCTTGCAAGCGAAATTTCTCTTGCTCCCCCGCAGAAAACGCCTTTATAGTGTCATGCTTTGCAAACATGCTTGGACCTGGAACATATATATATATATATATATATATATATATGAAATTGGCTAATTTATTTAGGAGAAATAGAATTGCTACATGGAAAATACAATGAAATAATCACAATAATCACATTTTAATCATTGATTATTATGAAGAAAAATATGATTATGATTTGATTATGATGAAAGCTGCAGCTTCATATTTGATTATGATTTGATTATGATTATACCTGTTGCTTAAATTTTGATTATGATTATGTAATCACAGCCTTTGATTATGATTTTTTTGATTAATAATCATAATCATGCCCATGTCTGTCCTACGTTAGGGTGAAAAACCAAAAAAAGGGTTAAAAGGAAAAAGGGGAAATTAGGTTACCACATACGATTTATTTGCGATTTTTTTAGCCTACTCTCATCAAAATTGAATTTACAGTTTCGGCTACTCAAAACAGACAGACAGACAGCCAGACAGACAGACAGACAGACACACGGCTACTCCTATAGTATATTAGATAGATGATAAAGTCCTGATCTAGTTGTTTCCTTTTACACCTGGCCGCCCAGCGCCACTCACATACATGCTGCAACATTTAACTTGACTTACACTTTCCTTCTCCTCAGGTAACCCCACCGAGATATACTTCTACGGCACGCAGATCACCATCAGCCTGTTGGGTGCCGTGCCTGCCTCCATTATCATCAACAAAATCACCGTTCCTATTTTCTACAACCTCAAGCTGGTTTCCCTTAATGAGGTGAAAAGTCGGCTTGAAACTTGATTAGCACACATCGACACATTTTTACCGAACTGCTGCAAATATCTGTCTGGACTTATGCAATTTGTGCATCACATTTCAGCCACACTGAAACAAACGTGCATGATTTATACGTTTTTAGTTATTTTAAGTTTTGAATCTCAATAGTATTTTGATAAAGAAACAAAACACGTTGCCTTCGTCACCTGACATTAACACATACACAATAATATGCTGTCGTATGCGTTTTTAGGTCAATAAAGACGCAATAGACTGACATGATCTCACCGCTCCACCGTGACCAGCCTCTCCACCTTTGCCTCCATGGCCATCATGGGCGCCATCGTCACCTTCTATATCACCATCGTGAGTATCACTGGGATGCACGCAGGGACTAGCACACTACCACTTGCATACAACTTCTTTCACAAAGGTTTCAATCTGAAGTCTTGCAGGATACAGTATCAATAGTACAATTTTGACCACTATACAAGCATCTTTTTTTTACCATGACCATGCCACATTATCGCCGCTTTGTTCTCCTCGGAAGCTTTCTAATTCATATCAAATTTAAAATTGGTTTTCAATGGTCATAGCTGGATCATGCAAGTATTCCTTTCCTCATAGGTCCAGTACAGTCCACGGCCCTGGTTATGTACTGCGTTAAAAGCTTAAGGCAGTACAGTGGTGACTCGCGCAGTGTTGACTTACGCGAGACACCTATTGTAAGAAATGCCTCACCTACGGATCCGATCGTTCAGTGTTCTTCCTTTTCTCACTAACACAGCCTTGTCTCCTATGATAAACTAACATTCTAAAAAACAGCGCCAATACTCCTGTTTTCTCTCTCTCAACTTTCTTTACAGTATACAAAAAGTAGCGTTAGTTATGTTTTGTCGAGGCCATGTGGCACAGAAATTCCTATTCTCAGGGCGGCGTGAAGGCGGTGGTGTACACGGACGTGCTACAGACGCTGCTCATGTTCGGGGGCGTGTTGGCGTTGGTGGTGATGTGCTGCATTGAGCTGGGCGGCGTCGGGGAGGTGTGGGCCATAGCGGAACGCGGCGACAGACTAGAGTTCTTTAAGTGAGTGGTGAAAGAGGCATAGTGTCTCCTTATCCCTAGAATGTGTATACTGATGGGCTTGGTATAGCGGTAACAAAAGCTCTGCAGCAACTGATTATCATGTGTTTCTTATTGGTTGCCTAACATGACATCCTGTACAACGCTAATAAGACTGAGTACATGATTGTGCCACCCCACAGCTCTCAAGTCAAATGTATTCGGTCTACACAGCTTAATGGACACCAGCTTACTTTTGTGGACAGCTTTGTGCACCTGGGGCATGTAGTGACAGCAAGAAACACAAGGTTGTGCGTATCGTAAATGCATAACGTTTTTAATCTCTTGTTTCTCTCCACCTTCCCAGCAGGGACACCAACCCCTACGTCCGCCACACATTTTGGTCCACATTTTCTGTGGGATTCTGCATGCTCGTCACAGAAGTCGGTCTATCTCAGATAGCCTACCAACGTTTTGCTTCCGTCAGAACCGTAGAGATATCAAAGAGGTAAGTGTTTAATTTCATACTTTACCACTCACATTCGAGGTCTCTGGTATATATCTTTTTTTCAAGAATTTTGCTCTTCTTTCTATTTTCGGTTCCAGTTTTGATACAGTGAGTACTTAACTTTTTTTCCAGATTTTTCCTTCATATTTTTATTTTTTATTTTTTATACACCAGATTCTGATGGTCTATGCACAAGGTTTACATTACGGCTTACAGAAAACAAAGGTATTCTCCGCCTTTTTTGAGAAAGAATTACAAAGTTCATTATGTATGTATGATATACCAATGGGTGATCACTTTTGACAATGTATCTTCAAAAACAAAGGCAAAATGTAATCTCATCCATTCTATTTACCTGAACCACATCTTATTTTCATAGCTTTCCTAAATTTCAACTTATTCATCAGTATAGTTAAATTCCTCCAGATTAACAGTATCCTTTACTGCTTCTATCATTACTGTTGTTCAATGTCTCTACAAAAGAATATTCACCCTATGTAATATCAGCAAATTAAAATATCTGAAGTTACATTTAATGATGAAATAGTGTGTTCGTAAGTCACTGAGCCGTACTAACAATCGGGAACAAAGACGACTGAGAACCACGGTATGCAACTTAAGATCTCTCTCTCTCTCTCTCTCTCTCTCTCTCTCTCTCTCTCTCTCTCTCTCTCTCTCTCTCTCTCTCTCTCTCTCTCTCTCTCTCTCTACCCTGAAACCTGGGCCCGAAACCTGGTGTCACAACTGTCATGGATCCTAATCGCCTGGTGTTGACGATAATCACGATGGAAAAAAAAAAAAAAAAAAAAAAAAAAATAATGATGATTTTATATAATAACAATGATCATGATAAACATAATAACAATAATAAAAATGATAATAATAACAAAAATAATTATCATAATTGAATGGTATGTCAGCATACCTCATTGAAAAATATGTTTACCTAGCTGGTAGACATTAGATATCTAAGACCAATATTTCCTTTGACAGGTTGTCATGGGTCTTCCTATTTGGGTTTTGGGTGCTGTGGATCCTCTTCTTCTTCTCCGGTTTGGTTGCCTTCGCCATTTACAGTAGTTGCGACCCTCTCACTTCCGGCAAGATCACCAAGCCGGACCAGATAATTCCCTACCTGGTGACCGACAAGCTGGGCCACCTCCCCGGCATGTCCGGCCTCTTCGTGGCGTCCGTGTACGGCGGGGTGCTCAGGTAAGGACGCAGCAGTGTTCTGAGACGCTAGTTACGCTTCTTCCCTTTTAACCCCAGGAGTATCAGGGCCAGAAGCCACAAAACACTTAAAGACCTTTTTTTGGTCGTTAGTCCAACGACGGTACCCACAGCGCGGAAAATTCGTCGGTTTCGTCGTTAACGTGCACACTGGCCAACGACTGCTCAAGACCGGTATTAGCAGAGGTCGGAAGTCTCCAGACATGCTAATTATTGCTTGGTATGCTATGAAATATCTTTTTTATGGGTGAATGTAGACATATGATTGCATTTGGATGGATATTATTCATATATATGAGTAAAGAGATGAAATACAAGCAAGGGACTCATCTACGTCTGGCAGCGCGGCCTTCGGCAGCAGCAGCAGCAGCATGATGAAGCCCGTGAGGTGGATATCAACACCAACTTCACCAAGGGAGATAGATGTCTTTGGTAATATTTAGTAGGGGAGCGAGAACCCCTTGAGGAATCCTATGATCCCTGGTGATATCCTATGGTGCTATCACAGGCGTGGGAGCTGACTGTCTTCTTCTGGAAGGCACAGGTGAGGCGGATAACTGCGGGTTTTTACTCAAAACTTTTGAGTGTGGCGGCTGGAGCCGCCAGCTCCTCCGCCACTGTAGGTTTGGGCAGGTTTAAACGTCTTATTACTCGTTATTATACAACTTAGTGATTATGGTGAGATGTTATATATACTTGTCATTATCTAAATCAAAGTAGCACCGTGTGTCACCTTAAATAAGGGTGATTTAAAGATGTTATGATGAGGTGACTGATGGCGGGGCAGAGTGACGGAGAGGCCTTGCCGCGGGGCCTCCCCATATCACAAATATTCACTATTTCAACCCACACACACACCTTCTACCACCAAAACACTAGCAACACAGGCTCCTTACTTATACATCTTACTATCTGATACATTAAAACTCCTTAAAACGCAAGCATTCCGAATAAAACGCGAATTAGTTTGAGATGACGGGGAAAGAAGGGGGAGAGGCAGTCTGGCATGCCATTCTTGCCCGGAAATATGTCTCGCTGACTTGTGATTGGTCGAGAAATTTTAAAAACTGTTTGTCATTGGCTGGTGGCTGATGACGCGCTTGATGACGTCATTACTCGACTTAGCCAGTCAGCGCCTTCCGACGCGTTAACGACCGAAAAGGGAGGCTTTGTAGCTTTCGTCGTTAGGAAAATAAGTTCGGAGAGATGGTCATTGCTGGCGCAGCTACCTTTGTTGCTGGGTTCCTGCCCAGGAATATAAAAAGAGGTAAGAAGATTGGTGCTCTCTTAGGAATAAAAGTTGGCATATTTTTTTCCCCTTTGCTCAGCTCCCTCTCCTCCACCGGCAACTCTGGGGCGTGCATGGTGTGGGAGGACTTCCTCAAGCCTTTACCCTACTTCAGCGGCCTTAGTGAATCCTCTGCGACACGCGTGGTCAAGATTCTATGTGAGTACCTGACATTATTTCCTCTTTTCCATGCCAGATGAGCATTTCAATATCAACATTATACACTACAGTCGACAATACAAAGTAGTCATACATTCCAGTGAGGCAGCCCTTCACCGTGACGTAAAAACCTCCATATCCTATCGAAACGTGATTACTGTTGTGATTTGTCGCCCTAAATTTACACTGCATACATACTTTGTAAGATGGGAATTTATCGATTGTGTATGTCGATAATGCTTTCATCACGATATGTACTGCAAGCCAAGATGAAAAAAATGTATATAAGTATTATCTTTCGTAAATGCAGTACGTACATACTTTAATTTGTTTACATGTACCCAACACAGACAAGGAACGTCTATTTAATAACCAGTATGACGTAAGCAGATATCCTGCAATTCATGTGATTTATCCACTCCTCCGGCCTCTCTTACCAGGCACTGCAGCAAAAACAATCGCCATAGAGTTTTTTCCCACAACCTGGACACACATCACTACTACTAATGCCCAATGCCTCACCGTTATGTACTTGGTAGATGCCGCTAGCTGCATAAAATATTCTGAAAATGGTGACAATTGGCGACAAAAAAGTGTGGGCCATCAATAGTTTCCTTTAAATTCCTCGCTGATAACTTTCGGAATTATACATTGTACAAGATGTACCCTGTTCTGCATCATGGCGACGCTGCTCGCACGGTAAGAACCAGGCCACGTACAAAGGTTCCTGAGTTGTCACAAAGTACTTTTTGACATCACAGTATTGTCTTTTTTTTTCTCTCTCTCTCTTTCTCTCTCTTCTCTCTCTTCTCTTCTCTCTCTCTCTCCTCTCTCTCACAAATGAAAAATAAATAATCCAGTTAGTCTAGTAGTCCAGTGACCCTCTTGGACAATCTAATGAACCTACTTAGTGCACAAATGAGAAATAAAAATCAGTTACACTGTAGCCACGTGCACCCTGGACAATCTATGAGATTTCGTCGATCGCACAAATTGACTTCTGAAATACCAACATGTACCATAAATCAAATAATGTAGACCATGGTTCTATCTTGGTGCCCACGTGACTGAATAACATGGCCATGTTAGACAATTAATGCAGAATGGTACCAAGTGTTCATGGAAAAACCTAAGAAAGGCGAGTACAAATTATACCAGTTTGGCCACTGACAACTTGAAATAAATGGACTATTGTCACAATATAAACAAATAATGTCTAGTACACTGTCAACTAATCATGCGGTCTATCATTCGCGCAATACTCTCGAATAAATCAAATCACTAATGATAAAAATTGTGACCACATACATGATTATCAAACTAATGCTATCAATTAGTCATGAAACTCCAAAACTAGAATGCGGAAAAATTACTTCGGTTTCGCCGACAACTTTGAACATAAATGACAATAACTTCACTAATATACAACAACATACTGGTTACGATACTACACTACGATCAAAATCATCGCTATCATTCCCATCTAATGCAGTCAAACAATTGACCACAATATATGATTATCATTCACTATTTGTTACCAATGTAACCATCACCTAGTGAAACTTTACTTACATCAAATACGGGACATTCGATAAAACTTAGTTTTATATAAATTTTACCAGTTAATCATGAGCAACTAATAATACAACTTAGTATTGTTCAGTTGCCATTTGTAACACTGTTTTGACTCCATATGTCTTGTCTAATATGTATAAATTGATAATATTTATATAATATAATATAATAATATATATATATATTATATTATATATAATATATATATATATATGTATATATATATATATATATATACAGGGAGGTCCCGAAGATACGAGCAGTTAGGCTCCACCTGACATACTCGTAAAGCGAAATCTCGTATAACGAAACGCATAACTAATGGTAAAATATAGGTTTGGTTCCAGGACCCCATAAAAAAAAGAAAAAAAAGAGAAAAAAAAGAGGTTTTTCAAGCTAAAATAAACTATAGCAAACACAACAAACACACAGCGTCTATATTACCCACACCTATTCTGTAGAAAAAGCATTCTGAAAGAGAAAATAGCACACAAAATAACATAACTGCACATTAATTAAACATAAAACATGCATAACAAGCAAAAAAGACGTTGTAATGTAGGGGACGCCGCGTGATACAAGAGAAGGTAGTGTAGCGGTTCCAAGGTTGGGGCCCCACACCTGCTAATTACCCCTAATGGTCAGGCCGCGCCATATGCTTAATTACCCTTCAGGTTACGCCTTGCTAGGGGGTGACCTGACTGCGGTCCCAAGGTTGGGGCCACACACCTGCTAATTACCCCTAATGGTCAGGCCGCGCCATATGCTTAATTACCCTTCAGGTTACGCCTTGCTAGGGGGTGACCCGACTGCGGTCCCAAGGTTGGGGCCGCACACCTGCTAATTACCCCTAAATGTCAGGCCGCGACATATGCTTAATTACCATTCAGGTCACGGCTTGCTAGGGGTGGCCTCACTGGGGTCAACCAAATCCCCCTTTGTCCAGCCCAGGAGTGGTAGGGCGCACATTAAGAACTTGATAATTTTACTCACCCCAGTTTGAATGTCGTATCATTGGATTTTCGATCTCGTATATTGAAAATAGACCCTAATTTACACATCTCGTATCATCGGATTATCGTATACCGAATGCTCGTATAACGGGACCTCCCTATATAATATATATATATATATATATATATATATATATATATATATATTATATATATATATATATATATATATATATGTATATATATATATATACATATATATATATATATATGTACATATATATATATATATATATATATATATATATATATATATATATATATATATATATATATATATGTTTGTTTCTCATACAATACTGTATTGCTCATGTGTATATCGCTAACCTGTATACGATGTCAATTAACACTACTTTCCTTCTCCTTAGATGCATCGGTGATAGTGATAGTGTAGAATCTGTAGATGGTATGTCAGTGACCTAACATTCTGTGTGGTACATCCGTAGTTCTTTCTGGTGGTGGAATATAACTGAACTAAATCATGGCTAGCACGAGGAAACGAAAAAGCGACAAAATATCAGCCAGATCTGAAAACCCTAAATGCCCATCATGTAACTATCGTACACGCAATAGACATCCGAGACTATGGTCCCTTGACATCTTTCAGAAATGTGAGAGGAAACCCAGATGAAAAATGAGCATATCTACATGAAATCCGTGAAAATCGAATGGCTGAACCTCTCAATTCACCTCGCCGTATGGAAGCAGTGTGTGCTCAGATACCAGAGACTCTCGAAGGCGTTGACTTGGAGATGGTAGGATACCACAGACCATGTTACCAGCGCTTCACAGCAAACTTACATCGCTTGAAGGATTCGACCGTAGCATCTATGTCCACGAAGCATCACTCTCCGCGCAAACTGTCATCTGCTGAGAGTTCCCAACTATTCCCACCTGAATGTTTGTTCTGCGAGAAGTTTGAAATAAAGGTATCTGGAAAAACCGAGAGACCCATCAAATTCATATCATGGAAACACAAAGAGCCTGCTTGGAAAAGCATCGAGTCCCAGGCCCTTGAACTGGGAAAGACTCGTCTATACCGACAGGTGAAAGGAAAAGACTTATTTGCCGTTGAAGCACAGTTCCATTCCGAATGCAGAATGTCCTTCACCACGGAATATCGAAATCACATCCGGGCACAGGAGCGAGAGGAGAACCGTAACGTAGACACTGATCAGGCCCATATAATAGGGCTGCTGCCCATAACGCAGCCTTCAACTTGGTGGTAGAACACATCCAGAAGCATATAGTTGAACAGAAACAGATCATACAGCTCTCCACCCTGCGCCTCATCTACATCACCGAACTTGAACAGCAACACTTTCCCAACCAGGACTATCGAAGCGAGAAACTGATGAACCGTCTGAAGAACCATGATATTAGTGACAAGATAGAGTTCAGTGTCTAGCGTACCTAGCTGCTCTACATCACTTGTTAAAGTTTAATAGAAACGAAACCTTGTTTTCTGACTTTTCTCGAATGTTTGTATTTGACAACATAAAGTTTCACTAGGGGGGTGAGTAACATTGGTAACAATTAATGTATGATAGTCATATATGTGTGTCAATTTTTTGACTGCATTAGATGGGGGAATAATAGACGATGATTTTTATATGTTAAACTGACCAGTATGTTGTTGTATATTAGTGACGTTATTGTCATTTATGTTGAACTAGCCGCAAAGCCGCCCTCCAGGCGGACTTTTTGGCTAGCTCCTGCGGAGGGCTATTGGTGGGCCTTCGGCCCACCACCTGTGTTTGGTGGGCCTTCGGCCCACCAAACACAGACTCTCCAGATAGCCCCTTCTAACTTTCCTGAAATCATGGATGTAGAAATGTATGTATTCCCCCCACCCATTCACTCACCCATTACCCATCACCCCCCACCCATTCACTCACCCATTACCCATCACCCCCCACCCATTCACTCACCCATTACCCATAACCACACACCCATTCACTCACCCATTACCCATCACCCCCCACCTATTCCCTCACCCATCACCCATCACCCCCAACCCATCACCCCCCACCCATTCACTCACCCATCACCCCACACCCATTACCCATCACCCCACCCATTCACTCACCCATTACCCATCACCCTACATCAAGGTTTCCTCAATTCTCGCAACCCACTTTTTTTTCACAATTATCGCTAATAGGCTGCTAAAAAAAAGAAAAAAAAGTGATCGGATCATCTCATAATTGGGCTTAAAACCTTCCCCTGGTCAACCCGGATTCAAAAATGTGCCATATGAGGTGATTGCGCCACGGGGGGCGGAACCTATACCAGACACACACTCACACACACACACACACACACACACACAGACAGACAGACAGACAGACAGACACACTTTCGCTTATATTTACCATTACCCATCACCCCCCACCTATTCCCTCACCCATCACCCATCACCCCCCACCCATTCACTCACCCATCACCCCACACCCATTACCCATCACCCCACCCATTCACTCACCCATTACCCATCACCCTACATCAAGGTTTCCTCAATTCTCGCAACCCACTTTTTTTCCCACAATTATCGCTAATAGGCTGCTAACAAAAAAAAAGAAAAAAAAAAGTGATCGATTCATCTCATAAGTGGGCTTATGACCTTCCCCTGGTCAACCCGGTTCCAAAAATGTGCCATATGAGGTGATTGCGCCACGGGGGGCGGAACCTATACCACACACACACACACACACACACAACAGACAGACAGACAGACAGACAGACGACGACAGACAGACAGACAGACAGACAGACAGACAGACAGACAGACAGACACACTTTCGCTTATATTATTATAGAAGATAGAAGAAGTTGTTGGCGAAACCGAAGTAATTTTTCCGCCTTTTTTAGGTGTTTGCCGTTCCATGACTAAACTTGTACCAATTACTGCATTAATTGTTCTTATTACAATAGGCCATGTTATTCTTGTCACGTGGGACCAAAATTAAATTTGTAACTACATTATTTTTGATTTTATGGACATTGTGGTAATCTTTTTGTCATCC
>JACEEZ010007115.1:50368-107155 GCA_016584305.1 Chionoecetes opilio
TTTTTCTTTCATCTTACCGACAGACTACGGGTGCCTCAGTCCAATTACTATCTCTTCCCTGTTCCTTGGTGTATTTCAGACGCTGGGCCTGTGTATGCCATTTCTCCGCCCTATTCATCATCTCTTTCCTTCTTTCATTAGTTCACATGTGTTTCTCCTCTCACTTATATTTCCTGATTGGCTGTGTCCTTTTCAACTCCTTTCACTTCATTTGACCATCTCAAGTCTCCTCTCCTCATTAGCCACGACCCCATACCCAGGTTGAGTGTGTCAGGCGTGACCCAAGAGAGTCAGTGAGGAACCACGATTTAAGGACGTCACTCCGCTTACGATACAACTTTTTTCCCTTAATTGAGCTAGGATGCTCATTTTTTTACGGAACGTTGTGCACATGATAGTAATATTTTTTTTACGGAACGTTGTGCACATGATAGTAATATTTTTTTTATGGAACGTTGTGCACATGATAGTAATAATTTTTTTACGGAACGTTGTGCACATGATAGTAATATTTTTTTTACGGAACGTTGTGCACATGATAGTAATATTTTTTTTACGGAACGTTGTGCACATGATAGTAATAATTTTTTTACGGAACGTTGTGCACATGATAGTAATAATTTTTTTACGGAACGTTGTGCACATGATATCTGGTGCCTAGAGCGACAACCACGTAAGCGCCAAAAGTAAACAAACGAGATAATTAGGTTTGAAGTTGCAAAACATAAAATTTCGTGTCACTTATAGCCTAGCTATTGAAACTACAAATATGATTTATTGAATTAATGGAATTTAATAGTTTGTCTTCTTTTCCGTCAATTATTACAATGGTTGATTACTTTGTAAATAATTAATATCAATAGCTTAGAGAAGATAATCAAATCCAAATATATAGCCAGATACACAGTACCGTAATTAAGTTACCAAAAACATTTAATAGTCTACTACCAGTGGCGTACCCAGAAAATTGAAAAGGGGGGGAATATATATATATATATATATTATATATATATATATATATATATATATATATATATATAGATATATATATATATATATATATATATATATATATATATATATATATATATATAATATATAAGAAATCTAAAAATTCAAATAATATAAAATATAAAAATATGAAAAAATAAAAATTTAAAATACAAAATCTAAAATTTAAAAGATTAAAGAAAACGTTATTTTTTTAAATTCTATTTTTACATTTTCAGTTTTTTTTTTTTCTCTCTTTCTCTCTCCTCTCTCTCTCTTCTCTACATTATATATATATAATATATATATATATATATATAATATATATATATATATATATATATATATATATATATATATATATGTATATATATATATATATATATATATATATATATATATATATTATATATAATAATATAAGCGAAAGTGTGTCTGTCTGTCTGTCTGTCTGTCTGTCTGTGTGTGTGTGTGGTATAGGTTCCGCCCCCCGTGGCGCAAACAACCTCATATGGCACATTTTTGGAATCAGGTTGACCAGGGGAAGGTCATAAGCCCACTTATGAGATGATCCGATCACTTTTTTTTTTTTTTTTTTTTTAGCAGCCTATTAGCGAGAATTGTGAAAACAAAAGTGGGTTGCGAAAAATTGAGGAAGCCTTGATGTAGGGTGATGGGTAATGGGTGAGTGAATGGGTGGTGGTGATGGGTAATGGGTGTGGGGTGATGGGTGAGTGAATGGGTGGGGGTGGATGGGTTGGGGGTGATGGGTGAGGGTGAGGGAATAGGTGTGGGGGTGATGGTAATGGGTGAGTGAATGGGTGTGTGGTGATGGGTAATGGGTGAGTGAATGGGTAATGGGTGAATGAATGGGTGGGGGGTGATGGGTAATGGGTGAGTGAATGGGTGGGGGGTGATGGGTAATGGGTGAGTGAATGGGTGGGGGGAATACATACATTTCTACATCCATGATTTCAGAAAGTTAGAAGGGCTATCTGGAGAGTCCATGTTTGGTGGGCCGAAGGCCCACCAAACACAGGTGGTGGGCCGAAGGCCCACCAATAGCCCTCCGCAGGAGCTAGCCAAAAAGTCCGCCCGGAGGGCGGCTTTGCGGCTAGTCTAACATAAACCCTCCTCTGTCTATCTAACATAAACCCTCCTCTGTCTATCTATATTAATAAAAGCGAAAGTGTGTGTGTCTGTGTGTGTGTGGTATAGGTTCCGCCCCCCGTGGCGGAATCCCATCAGATACCACATTTTTGGAACCAGGTTGACCAGGGGAAGGTTTTAAGGCCACTTATAAGATGATCCGACCACTTTTTTTTTTCTTTTTTTTAGCAGCCTATTAGCGATAATTGTGAAAAAAAGTGGGTTGCGAGAATTGAGGAAGCCTTGATGTAGGGTGATGGGTAATGGGTGAGTGAATGGGTGGGGTGATGGGTAATATGGGTTATGGGGTGATGGGTGAGTGGAATGGGTGGGGGGGTGATGAGTGAGGGAATAGGTGGGGGGTGATGGGTAATGGGTGAGTGAATGGGTGTGTGGTGATGGGTAATGGGTGAGTGATGGGTGGGGGGTGATGGGTAATGGGTGAGTGAATGGGTGGGGGGTGATGGGTAATGAGTGAGTGAATGGGTTGGGGGTGATGTGAATGGGTTGGCGTTAATACATACGATGGGTAATGGGTGAGTGAATGGGTGTGTGGTGATGGGTAATGGGTGAGTGAATGGGTGGGGGTGATGGGTAATGGGTGAGTGAATGGGTGGGGGGAATACATAACATTTCTACATCCATGATTTCAGGAAAGTTAGAAGGGGCTATCTGGAGAGCCCGTGTTTGGTGGGCCGAAGGCCCACCAAACACAGGTGGTGGGCCGAAGGCCCACCAATAGCCCTCCGCAGGAGCTAGCCAAGAAGTCCGCCCGGAGGGCGGCTTTGCGGCTAGTATATATATATATATATATACAGAGGGGGATGGACATGCAGCCATGCCCCATCCCCCTTTTAAAGTAAAATTATAATACATATATATAGATATATATATATATATATATATATATATTATATAATATATATATATTATATATATATATATATATATATATATATATATATATATATATATATATCCGTTAAGTACAAATTGTATTTTATTTATTAGTTAGTATTTTTAGATAATATAGGATTACTTTATTGCTTTATAAAAAAATTTACAAAAAAAAAAAAAATCTTTTAGATGTTCGCTTATTAGCATTGTAGTATATTATTTTTTTAAACTATTTTTAACCTGATGATGCCAAGTGTCTTTGGCGAAACGTTGCGCATAAACAAACCCCAAGAATGACGAGTGTCTTTGTCACCCTGAAATATCGATAAATATCGATATATATAATATATATATATATATATATATATATATATATATATATATTATAATTTTTTTCCTTAAAGGGGGATGGGGCATGGCTGCATGTCCACCCCCCTCTGTACGCCACTGTCTACTATTATTACTATACTCCTATCGCTGCTGTTAATACTACTCCAACTCGCACTCCCACTACTACTCCTACTTCTACTACTACTACTACTACTACTACTACTACTACTACTACTGTCTACGGTAAATATTCCGCAGAAGTTGGCGGCCGCCAACCAGCCGAGGCAACCGGGCAATCGCGCACCATCAGATGTGCATATTTAACCATACAAATATTAACTATACAAAACCTAAACCAAACCTATCTTAAACCTAACCCAAACATAACCTAAATTTAACCTAACCTAACTTAAACGTAACCTAGCCTAGCCATAATTATTTACAAATAAATGTTTTATTTTTGCTTTCCGCAAGTGAATAACTACTGGATAATACAGTATACTGAGCAGAAAATAATTGAGAAAGAGTAAGCTGTAAGGCCTGTGCAGACCTCTAACTTCTGTGGAATATCAACCACTACTACTACTACTTTCACCATCATCACTACTGTGTGTGTCACAGTGGAGGAGCGCACCCTTACATGCCGCTTGCATGAGAGAGAGTAGTGTTTACCGGCATGGGAGGAAGCGATGCTCACCATAGCGACAGACAGTTGCTGGGCCACTTTTACGTTGTTGGGCATTTTAACCACATGCTTGTTTCTGTATTGGTACCATTCATAATTATACCAACATAATTGAAAAAAGCGTGGTGATTCCGAGAGTAATTGCCAAATTCAATGCGAGGAAAAGTATGGGAATTATAAGGAGTTGAAGCAAAAAAGTTAGAGAAAATGTTTATACACCATTTCATTTTGCTCTCATTATCTTACTATAATGTAGTTTAGTATGATATTGTATTTGCTCATAACAGGTAACAATGTCTTGTGAGCATGATGGTATGCTCATTAGACCTAAATATCACTAGATAGCTTGATAATACCGGGTAAGAGTACAGTATGTCGGTGCGCTGCCTTTACTGTACTAACGCCGGGCCTGCCAAACAACATTCAGAGGCAACGGATATCACCCTCGTCACACTTACACTCAAGTCTGGTATCTTAGGTACACAGCCTTAATGTATGATAGTGTCATTAGGTTTTATATATTTTGAACTGCTAGTCATTAAGTAGGATGTCCTTTTGATCACGAGAAAAGAATATGTAACACTCTTCCGAAATACGAACTATTACGAGACCCCCCGTGGGTCTCAGTACGGTGTTAGAGTGTGGTAGGAAACAAAAAAACAGTACAAAAGTGATAACTTTTTTTCCTCAACCACGAAAACAAAATACCTAAAAAAGTATAGAACTGTCGATCAAGTCTTTCCTAAAATTGATAATGAATGAGTTCATATTCCCCTCAAAGTGAAAAGAAAAAAACCCAAAAAATAATAATGATAATAATAACAATTATAAAGATAATACAATGATCAAAACTCAACAGTGATAGTAACAATGATAATAATGATACTTGGTCAGTAATAAACTAATAATACTTAGTCAGTCCTAGCGTGTCAAGGTCATTGGGTGTAGGGACGGGAGGGCTGTGGCTTGCAGGGGTGGCGAGAGTCAGAGTAGAGAGAGGTACCTTGGCAATGGTAGCCCAGCAAGCTGACAGCACCTGTTCCTTCCCTCATGGCTCAGGCATTTAAAGAAACACATTTCCATCGCACTTCCTTCCCTTCATTTTCCTTCGGCCTCAGATCACACAAGTACAGCAGTCACTCATGAATAATGAATGCCCTTGTGAATAATACAGTACAAATTGACAATATTTTCCGCACACTGATAATAATATTATCAGTGTGCGGAAAATATTGTTAATAAAGATAAGGGCGTGCGTATGATAATATTAGTATCATACGCACGCCCTTATCTTTATTCTGAAAACAAAAACAGCAGACTACACAAAATCTGCTTTTTTATCATGGTGAGAGTCCAGCGTGTAATTGTCAACATAGTCCTCGTTGTCATTAGATGCAGCCATGAGATTATCTCCCTGCTCCTGGAAGATGTTTTCGTAATACTGTTGTTCAGTGACACTCAGAAGTGGATAGAGAGACCGTATGTCTGTTATTTTATCTTGGTCAATCTTGAGAGGGCGGTCGTACTTGGGAGTCAACTGGACCGTACTGAGGTTGAATTTGGTGGAACTATAGGGGTCTCTCCCTGGCATGAGGCGAACTCTTGTGGCGTTGGTGATGTCATTCTCATTATAATGTGGCAGAAGAACATAACCCTCTTTGTACTCCAACTTCCCAAGTATCATCTTTGCATTCTTGAATGCTGAAGCTGTAGTTCTCCTTCTTGTTACTTTCGTCTTCAACAAGTCTATATTCTGGAACTTTGACTGGTCCATTTCGTGCACTGTGAACGCAGACGAGGTGGCACTTTCTGATGACACTGCAGTAATCCCGAGGAAGAGTCACATCGCCATGGCGCTTCAGGCGTTTTTTTAATAAGCCCAAAGGACCTGTCACAACCCATGTACGAGTGCCCTGCCACCAAAAAAGGTGTGATTGATGTCCTGCAAACGACCACAATGCAGTTCATGGAGATAGCTAAGGACCATGTTTATGTTTTTATTTTGTCTCCACAATTATCTGAGTATACAACAAGTCTTGCAAATCACCTCTAGCGTACTCACGAAATAACCAGTCCTTAAGACAACTTGCTATCTCGATAGAGCCACGCTTTGCAACACTTTCATTCCATACGTACATGGTTGATTTTTCCGTCTTCAGGTTAAAGATGCACAAGTTATAGGTCCATATTTTACGCTTGTAGTAAGTTATTCCGGCTGACAAACGAGGTGTTGGGAGGGTTTGCTGGAGGTCCACAGCAACAGCAACGAACATCAGCATCAGCATTATTTTTCACAGTTTTTCATCAGTCTTTGTGCCTCGTTTGCTTCGGCCTTGTGTGTTTCTAGCTTTCTTTGGTGCTCTGCTACCTTTTCCGGGTTCATAGCATCGTTTTTGATGGCAACATTCAGGGCATCACAGGTTGTACAGGTGTCGGAGCTGGGAGGTGCGAAGCATATGTTGAATTCTTTGGTGAAGACATTACTGTAATAACTGAAAAATGACACAGGCTCATTACTATGTTCCCTCTGCATCCATTCCAAGTATGCTACATAGAGTTTCTTGATGGTAAGGGATGAGTCTAGGTAGCGACGGTGTGGAGGCTTTGAATCGACTGTAGTGGCTAGACATGGCAGGCAGCATTTTGATGTGTTCCTTACTTGATCCGCTTGCACCCCCACAATTTTGTTCTGAGGAACTTTCCTTCCACGTTTATCAGCAGTAGGGGTCCCTGTTAACGTCATCTTTTTAATTGCACTTTCAACACGGCTAAGGCTAAGGCCGTGTATACTGGCAAATCCCTTCTTGCACACTTTATGCGATACATTGTTAAAGATAACACTGTAGAAAAAGCTATGGGCACGTCTACTAATTTCTGCTGATGTACGCTTTCGCTTGATGGCCTCAGTTGTGATCAATTTTTGAATGTATCCGTTTTGAAGTCCATAATCTCCTAGTGCCCAAAAACCTTTGAAAATAGCATCAACTTTTTCACGACTCACTCTTTCAAAGCAGCCATCAGCACAAGGAGGGCCAACAACACGCGCTGCTACAGGTCTGTTGGCTTTCACACTAATGTAAGCCTCACCTTGATTTCTCCTAGATTTTGCAACACTTTTGTTCCAAACTTCGGGATTCCTATCGCGCTTTCTTCCCCGTGAAGGTTCAGGCACCACCAGGTCACCACCAGGTCACCACCTTCGTCACCGTCACGAGTAGACATGACGTCCCTTCTTGGCAGGATGTGCGCGAGTCACCCGCGTATGTAGCTTACTTTTCCCTCTATCAATCCGTCTCCAGTCTTGAGAGCTGTAAACATGCGGTAACAACGTAACCAGCATGTGCCTTTACTTCCATTTGTCGTCTACTGCCCGTCAGGCAGTGTCAGCGTCGGCTGACCACCGACGCCTGTCAGCCTTCAGTGTTGACACCTATACGAGAGACAAAGTGGTGTGTTACAAACACTTATATTTCGTTCTGCCTCCTAAACCCTTCCCAACCTTATCTAAGTTATCATTATCATGATCATTATTATTCCATGACCCATAAAGACTTGCAAGTGATATATATGGTTACGAGATGTACTTACGGAAGATAATATGCGAGTAATTATGCTGCCAACGCGTAGACTTAAATCCGTGTTTTTGCTTGTCTCATCTCAGCTGAGGCAGAAGAGAGCGGGAAGGCAGGAGAGCGGGGGAGGAGGAAAGGTAATCCGACCTTCTCATTGGCTAGAACCTTGCCAACACGGTGTAAGTGATCGCAATTTTATTTCGATTTCATTCCAATGAAAATGAAAGCGACACTGTGGTTGGCTGAGCGCCGGTGACTCACTCAAATTCCTCCAAGTTCCCGCCCGAAAGCTCTGCCGTTACAATCAAATGTAACACATATGAACATAGGAAATACCCAACAATAAATTAACGCCAAATAGATCATGAGTACCTCTACTCTATGGTGTCAATAACGTGATTTTGACTGCGGTGGCGCTTACGTGGTTGTCGCTCTGACGACCACATATTAAGTATACAGATAAAGTTTCATTAAATTATATCAATAAATAAATAAATAAAAAAGATAATTTGTTGAATTTTAGTGAGATTTTAGTCAATTATTCATATCGCTATTCATAGACGTGAGATGAATTGTAAAAAATCACGGCGGCCGGTATTGTCACAGCGATACAACGTATGGAGGTGCATTCGCGGTTGCCACTCGGTGAAATTTTGAATTATTAAATCATAATTTTTACTTGAAATGGAACATTAATTTAGCTTTTAACAACACAATTGGTATTAATGGACTTGTTATTTACCAAATAACCAGTACATGCGAACAGCATGGCTGTAATAAGCAATAATGTAAAAGGCTACTTGGCAAAATGTTGGAGCGGGGTAGGAAGGAGGGGAAGAAGGAGGAGGAAGGCGAGTCACTATACCTCCTCACCAGCTCAGAGACGATGCCAAGTAACCTTATACAGTATTGCTTATTACAGCCCTGCTGTTCGCATGTAGTACTGCTTATTTGGTAAATAACAAGTCCATTAATACCAACTTTGTTGTTAAAAGCTAAATTAATGTTCCATTTCAAGTAAAAATTATCATTAAATAATTCAAAAGTTCACCGAGTGGCAACCGCGAATGCACCTCCATACGTTATATCGCTGTGACAATACTGGCCGCCATGTTTTTTTACAATTCATCTCACGTCTAAGGGAAGCTTCAAAGAGCATATGTGTATAAAGCATTTTCTACTTAGAATTATACGATATATCATCTGTCTCAATATTTGCAGAAACTCGTGTTACACCCTGTATATATATAATTTTCATTATTTTTCCTCAGGGTGTCTCAACAATGAACATTTACACGTTGATGGAAAATCTGGAAAGTTTCGTTGTAACAACAACGAAGCAACGTTGTAACAACAGCAGCAATGTAGATCTCCAAAAAAACAACTTGTTAGTGTGACTAGAAACAACTTGTTCTGCGAACGTAATCACAAGATAAATCTTGTGACTGACAAAATCTAACTTGTCAACCATGACAAGAATGTGTTCGTCAATATGACAAAATTGAACTTGTCACAATGACAAGAAGCATCTTGTCATGGAGGACAAGTTAAATCTTGTCATGTTGACGAATACAATCTTGACATGGTTGACAAGTTAAGATCTTGTCAGTGTGACAAGATTTATCTTGTGATTTTAGACATGTTCGCAGAACAAGCCTTTTCTTGTCACACTGACAAGTTTAGGTACGGCCCCGGGCACACGGGCCACTCTGTGGTTCGACGTAGCGACGTTCGACGACGCCATGCCGTCGCGGGGATGTGGTTTTCCATAGGGTTCCATTGTGTTGACGCGAACCCTTTCACAAGAGCGGCTGTGGCGCTTCCCACGCTTTAACCCCCTAACTAAAGCCAAATCCTCATTAAAAAGTGTCCGCGGTAAGGGAAGAACAAAGTATTTACGTCCGCCTCACTCTTCTTCCTCTTGTGACCTGCATCGCCTCTGTTCTTCCCTTGCCGCGGACACTTTTTAATGAGGATTTGGCTTTAGTTAGGAGGTTAAAGCGTGGGATTAGGTTAGGTTAGGTTAGATTAGTGAGTCTAAAGGTTGGGTTAGGTTAGTTTAATTTTCATATATCATATACACTCCTTCCTATTAAGTACGTCTTATATCTCCGAAAAAAGTGATTTGCGACAGAAGTTCATAGAGAAAATGTTACTTAGAAACTATTAAGGTGAACAGAAACCACACTCCCATGGCGGGAGTGTGGGAATCCACACTCACATAGGGAGGCGAGACAATATTGTCTCGCCTCCATATGAATAGCATGGTTTTATCTCCAAAAGTAATGATTTGCGACTAAAGCTCATAGAGAAAATGTTTCCTAGAATCCAATAATTAAGATATACAGAAACCACACGCCAAATTGTGTAAGGAATTTCGATCCTAGTGTGAAATAATACCATATGTAGTCAGTGTCTCAGAAAAGGACCGCGCATTCCTCGTCCATTTTACCGGATCTTGATATTACAGGTGGCCTTTTCTTCATAGGCCAGGCCTTTGAACCGGCTGCTCCTGTAGAAGAAAAAAAACACACAAAAGGGAAACTGAACAAAACAAAACAAAACTACATGCAAGCATGCAGTTCTATTGTCTATTTCTCATACACCACATTCTCTCCAAACTCTTTCACTGTCTCAATCATCCGTCCCCTTGTCTCACCAGTCATCACAGTCCCAGCAGCAATAACATCCATTCTCTTCCTGTCCTTTCAACCACCTCATTCATTTCACATCCCATTTCAGTGAAAACTACACGCATCATTTCCATTCTTTCCCCGTTATACTTCTAAGATATCATATTCTACTAGTAATCATTTTATGATTCTACCGCAAATTGTAAACACATCAAATCAGCTTCATATTTCTGAAAATCTATCACATATATAATATAGACTATCTGTATTAATTTTCCTGTAATGTATTATATGATGGTGCTCATTTCAATGATTAATAATTGCTAACACCATTTATAACTTACAGAAAAAGTATAGACTTATTTTGACACCAGAGTATGTTCGACGAAATGTGCAACATTTTGTATAAATTCACAAAACCATTTCATCGAACAAGTTCGGTGAAATGACCTTCGAAGTTCGACCAAACAGTCCAACCAAATGGCAAGTTCGACGAAACAGTCCGACGAAACGCACCGTGTGATAGCCGCTTTACACACGGGCCACTTGTGTGGTCGGTCGGTGGCGAGCAAAGCTGCGACCGTCAGTCATTCACCAAACGCTGGTGTGTGAGGTCAGATTTTTTTCTTTCTTTCTTGTTTTCTTTAACCATGTCTTGTGACATTCTGAAGTAATTAAAGAATTTGGCATCGTCTGCTCTTAGACAGTTCACTATGGCATGGAATTGTCCATAAGTCAACCTCCCAGATGTTAGCGGGTGCATCCACATCGATCTTTTTCTTTGACGACGACGACGATGTCGCAGTAGCAGAAGTAGTAGAGTAGCTTCCTCCTCAGAGTCCATGCTGAAACTGAGGAAGCGTGTAGTGGCGTCTCTGCCGCGGCTAACCTTACACACGGGCCACTCTGTGGTGTCCCTCAGTCGTGATACAAAACGCGTGTAGCAGCGTTTCCTGTCGTCGCGGCTTGGCGACCACAAAATCGCTCGTGTGCCAGCGGCCTAAGTTAGAGTGCGGTGGAGACGTGGCCGAGGCGACCACGGAGGACTATGAAGAGGCTTTGTCGAGGGTCAATGCAATGAAAACTGTGTTCCAACCTGCGGACTGGGTGGCTTTCTCCCTCATGCTGGTGTGTACCGTGGCCATAGGCGTGGTCAGTGCCGTCAAGAACCGGAAGAAAGCTACCACTCAGGACTACCTGCTGGGGGGCAAAACAATGTCGCCGCCAGCTGTAGCGATCTCCCTCCTGGGCAGCATCATCTCCTCGATCTCAGTCATAGGTAAGTTGTTACTGAATTACACACTCACGTGGTACTGTAAAATGTTCCGCACGGTAAGTCACCAATATTCTAACTTTATATACTAAATTCAAATAAATGTGAAGGTATAAATATATATATATATATATATAATAATATATAATATAATAATATATATATAAATATATATATATATAATATGATATATATAATATATATATATACATATATATATATATATATATATATATAAATATATATATATATATATATATATATTATATATATATATATATATATATAATATATATATATATTATATATATATATATATATATATATATATATATATATATATAATATAATATATATATATATATATATATAATATATATGGTGCCCAACACCAATATATATTACGCCTTTCCCTATTTATCCCTATAGGTAATCCCACCGAGATTTATTTCTACGGCACCCAGATCACCATCACCCTTCTCGGTTCCGTACTTGCTATAATTGTCATTAACCAGCTCATCCTTCCCATCTGCTACAACCTCAAGCTGGTGTCTCTTAATGAGGTAAGGAAAATGGTATGAAAAATTAATTTGCAAACGTACACACACATTTTCCATCACTAAAATGCTGGATTTATTTGCATGAATTTCATCATTTTGTCCAGAGAATCTCAGATTAAATTGAAACAGCAGTGGAGGATCATACTTTTCGGTTACACTACATTTCAAAGGTTCATGACATTAAGCACTACTAATGATAGGAATCTCAATTTTACATATAGATTATTATATATATTAATTATCAATTACAAGGACTTTTTAAATATATATGATTTTGTTTTATATACTTAATTGAGCAGTTATGATACGTATATACCAGTTGATACACGTCGGTGTATCTACAGTATGACCTACAATCCAATATGACCTATAGTAAAGTATGACCTACAGTCCAATATCACATCAGTATTTCACGATGCGTTACGGACACACTAATGTTGCCTTCATGCCCCTCAGTACCTGGAGCGGCGGTACAAGAGCTTCGCCTTGCGGAAGCTGATTGCCTTGGTGATGCTGTTTCCATCTGTTGCAAGTATGGGCATGGTCCTGTACGCGCCCTCCATCGGCCTTACCACTGTCACCAACTTCTCCGGCTTTGCCTCCATGGCCATCATGGGCGCCATCGTCACCTTCTACGTCACCATCGTGAGTGGCCATTTGGCAGCCTGTCCAGCACTACGGTAGGACTACATTTTGTCTCCACCTTCTTCACCTGGCAAGGAGATATATTATCTGAAGTCGTTTAGGTACATTGATTAAGAATGACACATAATCACCTGGTGCCTGTCTTTTTCAATAGTGATTATCAAGACGTTCCACTGTTTATAGTAATCTTTTCAGCGGTCGAGCAGGGTTCAAGGCTACTCATTACAGTACTGCTCTTAAATAACACTATTTCTATTGCAGTGCCTCGTCTCCTGTAATAACTTATGATCCATTCTATGAACTTTGTTATTAGAAACGTTACTTAGTTTGGTTTCCACTTGCTTAGGGCGGCGTGAAGGCGGTGGTGTACACGGACGTGCTGCAGACGCTGCTCATGTTCGGGGGCGTGTTGGTGGTGGTGGTGCTGTGCTGCATTGAGCTGGGCGGCGTCGGGGAGGTGTGGGCCATAGCAGAGCGCGGCGGTAGAATAGAGTTCTTTAAGTGAGTAAGTGGAGAGGCTCCTGGGGGATATTGATGGCTGTTGGGGAGGCGAAACATTTGTTGGGTCTTGTGGGACTTAGTGGGGGCAAGTTTTTCTTCGGGGTGATAATGATGATAACAATAAAAATTAATGACGAAGATGATGATGCTGATAAAGATCATATTTATCAAATGTAGCAATAACAATTTACCTATAATGCCGGCGCTGAAAATACTTATAAATAAGGAAGTGAGGCAAGATACACAAGGTAAAGCGTGCACAACGCAACATGCACAACGTTATCAAACATCTGTGTTTCTGTACCTTCCCAGCATGGACACCAACCCACATGTCCGCCACACATTTTGGTCCACAGTCATTTTCGGATTCTACCTATCCCTTACCCTTGACTCCACCCAGTACGCCTACCAACGCCTTGCTTCCGTCAGAACCCTGCAAATATCAAAGGGGTGAGATTTCATTTAATGCGCACACTTTCAATAGTAAGTTTGATATAGTTTTATAAAGTCAATAGTTTTAATAGTTCAATAGCAATTTCTTCAGATAAGTTTAGATTTACAAAGAGAGAGAGAGAGAGAGAGAGAGAGACTGAGCAGGGAAAGGATGTGGCTGAAGTTAGAGATGAGCGAGAGGAGAAGAGAGGAGAGAGAGAGAGGAGAGAGGAGAGAGAAAGAGAGGGAGGGGGAGGGGGGGGGGGGGGGGAGGAGCGAGAGAGGAGGGAGCTGAGATGGACTGAGATGGAGAGAGCCGAGGAGGAGCGAGGTGAGGAGAGGGTGATGATGAGAGAGAGGAGAGGACCAGACGAGAAGGGAACACGCGAGAGGACGGAGAGAGAGAGAGAGAGCAGAGAGAGGAGAGAGAGAGAGAAGGAGAGAGAGAGCAGAGTGAAGAGAGAGAGAGAGATTAGAGATTTTGAGAGAGACGACCGAGAGAGAGAACGAGAGAGAGACGAGAGAGAGAGAGAGAGAGAGAGAGCGAGAGAGGGGAGAGGAGAGAAATTTAGTTCCACATACTACATATTCAAGACCAATTACCTCCTTTGGCAGACCTCACGTGGGTTCTTCCGCCGGGAATTCTGGTATGTGGATCTTGTTCTTCTTCTCTGGTATGGTCACCGTATCGCCGTCTACATCACGTGCGATCCCTACCTCAGGCAAGATCGAGAAACCGGACCAGGACCCTTCTCTTCCTGGGACCGACAAGCTGGGCCAACATCCCGGGCGTGTATGGCGCTTTATGGCGGCTCGTGTATGGGCGGTAACTCAGGTACCACACGAGGGGAAGCAGTGAACGACTGAGACATTATGTGGAACGAGGAGGAAGAGGATATGAGGGGACAAAAATATAAGAAGTTATCACAGGCTTTCAACTGGATCTTAAATTTTTTTCTCCCTCTCCAAATTGCTTTCGTATTGCAGTTTGTTCAGTAGTACAATCACATAGTCCTTACTTTATATGATTATTTGTTGATAAATATCTAATAGCTTGATGACCTGTCCAAACATTCATGTCACAAATACTTGGATTCAAGCTTCGACTACACAATTCTTCAAGGATTTCTCTTTATTTCTCTAACATATTGTCTTTCCTTTTTTTATGTGTTTGACGACTTATCATTCAGTCCCTCTCGTGATTGTTTCTCTCCACTTGACCACAGCACCTTCTCCTCCAGGAGAAACCTGTTGCTTTGGTACTGTGGCACCGGCTTCCTCAAGACCTCTCTCCTACTTCAGAGGTCTCAGTGACTCCTCTGCCATTCGGTTGATAAAGAGCCTATGTGAGTAACATTTGCTATTCATGTGCCTCACTTCCTGTTTCTCTAGCCTTGCCTTGTATTTAATAGAAACAGTTTTCATACCGAAGATTGGACACCTTGGGGGGGGCCTTCTCTGGAACCAATAAATTCCCCCAATAGAACTAAACACAGTATTTACAAAAATAATGACAATAAGGGCCAAAACAAAATACCAAAATCACTAATTTATCTGCCTTCCTTTGCCCTTTTTTCTTTTTTTTTTTTTTTTTTATTTTTCTTTTTGGTTTTCTCTTTTTGTATTTATTTCTTTACCTTAATCTTGTTGTTTTTTTTTTGTGTGTTTGTTTTTTCCTCTTGCAACCTGGACCTAACCTACCATGTCAATAGGTCTACATCACTATCTTTAAGTTATACTCAAATATGGACTTAACTAACTGACTTTCTCTCTCTTCTCTCTCTCTCCTCTCTCTCTCTCTCTCTCTCTCTCTCTCTCGCGTTTCTCCTTTACTCCTCTCTCTCTCCTCTCTCTCTCTCTCTCTCTCTCTCTCTCTCTCTCTCTCTCTCTCTCTCCTCTCTCTCTCTACTCTCTCTCTCTCTCTCTTATCTCTCTCGCTCTCTCTCTCTCTCTCTCTCTCTCTCTCTCTCTCTCTCTCTCTCTCTCTCTCTCTCTCTCTTCTCTCTCTTCTCTCTCTCTCCTCTCTCTCTCTCTCTTCTCTCTCTCTCTCTCTCCTCTCTCTCTTCTCTCTCTCTCTCCTCTCTCTCTCTTCTCTCTCTCTCTCTCTCTCTCTCTCTCCTCTCTCTCTCTCTCTCTCTCTCTCTCTCTCTCTCTCTCTCTCTCTCTCTCTCTCTCTCTCTCTTCTCTCTCTCTCTCTCTCTCTCTCTCTCTCTCTCTCTCTCTTTCTCTCTTTCTCTCTCTCTCTCTCTCTCTCGCTCTCTCTCTCTCTTCTCTCTCTCTCTCTGTCAAGGAACGACTCCAGTACATGATACAATAATCATTTACAACGGGTATGAGGCTGCGTGACACAATCCGATACCTAAGGCGATAGTTATAATCAAGGTGATTACCGCGGTGAAAATGAGTTGGCCGATGGTGATTAAGAATCAATCCGCAGCCTCCATCAGCGGGCTGGTGGCCGTGGCAATGGGGATGCTCGGTGGGTAGCTTGGGTAGTATTTTCCACTCCTCACGCGTAACCACCGTATCACGGGATACGGTGTGTGAGTTTGCCTCAGCGGGCACCTTTACTCCCCGGGTCGAATATTAAGGTAAATTGGTCAGGATCTACCCATAGGATTACCATCAAATAACTGAATATAGTGGTAATTAGCCATCGACAAGGATTAAAGTAAAAGTAGGATCAATTACGAGGAATACATGAATACCTATAGTACGATGTTTTTGATGTTCTGTACTTGAAAACTTTGAAATGACAACAAGACAATGTATCCCATAATATCTGTCTATAGTAATACAACAGTGGCCTTTCACATCATCTGACCTCAATAGTGTTTTACTTTAGTGTGTGCCCCTCAGTGGCGTTGCCCTTCCTAAGACACTATTGCCCCGAGAAACACGTGCCTTGTCCGTCAAGCAGTGTATCCCTAAAAAAACCGCCCCTCAGTCATAACATCCCTGAAGGTTCGAGTCCTTACACCACATCACAAGTCACGAGCATCCTGTCTTTATGTCTCTATAAGGGGCGCCATTAGGCTTCCCTGTGGCGTCCAGCTACAGTGTTGGATTGTGTGGGACAGTTCCTGAGGGCGCCAAGCCAACCACCTCACCTGCCGCTTCCGTGGCCGGCTGTGGGGCTTCAAGATGGTAACTTCTCCACCACCTTCAAATTCACCATTCTAGGACTCCACCACCGTATCCACCACCTTCCCTACGATGAGTAGGTAGTAGGTAGAACTATTTAATTGTTAGTGATAGTTACACAGATGGTGAGGCCTATTCACATGAAAACTCTTAAAAAATCGGATTGAACTACAAGGACACCTAGACAACCTAAAAAATAAGCAAGTAAGGAAGCTACAGAGGCCGTGAGACTACACGAGGTAGTTCGTTACCTAATTCTACCTATATCATATCTTCCCCATCCCTGAATTATCCAGACTTCCTTTTAAAGGAACCCAATTAGACTCCCGCATTGACCACCTGACGGATTAGTCCATTCCATATATCACCAACCTATTTGTAACCAGTTTCTCCCAAACCTGTGTTTTATACCTGTTTTTATCATGAAAGGAATTATCCGTGGCTATTTTGACCGAGTTTTTCTTTATCCAAATGATTTTTACGAGGTGGGGTGATCAATGATTTCTTGCTGGAAATATACTGATGTGTTATTTAAGTCTTAGGGATGGACGTATTATACTTATCAAAAAGAGGTTTTGGGTACAATCTATGAATGTTGGAGTATTGGTATGAAAAATGTAGTGTACGCTCTATGCCTATAAGCTTTACATTGTGAGAAAGAAAAGCACTAGAAAACTGCATCTGCCAAATTAATTGATATTTTTAACCCACATTTTTGTTTCCGGCAGGGAAGGGGAGAGTAATGAGGCCTAAGGTATCTCCTTACTGCTACAACGGCTGCCTATGCTTGATCACCACATGCTGGTCGCGGGCTGGTGTCCGTCTTGTTGGTGAGCAAATCCCTCGGCGACACAAATCTAAATTGTCACCAACTGAACCCCTCGACTGATATTGTCTCCATCACTTATCACGCTGGCATATCAGTTTTCATCACCAACAACACTTCTAAACTGAATAACAATCGTTAGTCCCGGATTTATACGACCCTCACTTTTTTTTCCACACCCACTGTTCCAGGACCCACCTGCCCGAGTGATGTGGAATGTGGAGTGGTCAACCCGACCTGTGAGGCGATGTATAAGCGGTGTGGCACATCGTAACCATGAGAGTGTTCGTCGTGATGGCTGGAGGGAAGGCGAGGCGACAGGCGGACATGACATGCTACCAAGCCGGTCTGGACCTCACAGCAGCCTGTAAACAAGCATTGCAGAACCCTCCCTCGATCCACATTAACTGATTAACATAAAAAGGCAGATTGGTGGTATAGTTTTGTGTCGCCGCTGTCCACTGGGCCACTCCCTTACATACGGTATCATGACATCCTTTATGGAGTACTGTTAGTATGAATATAGTTAATGGAAATCTTGGTTGTTCTAGACCCCCATACAAAAAAGCTTCCTATGATTTTGCAAGAATCAATTCAGTCAATTCATGTATTTATCTTACAAAATATGCACATATTAATATTACAACACGCCATGGATACATAATTAACTATGTACCATAACATTGCTTAATAAGTATGTGTCTATTCATCGTTGCTAATGACATCTGATAAACAATGTTGAGAAAGATTAAAACGTTGCATACTGAAACGTAAAAGGAAACGACTCATGCAATTGAAAAAAGCTTTAACATAACATACTGGTACTGTTACCATGGAACTTGTAGAGTCTGAATTCAGGAAAAAACGAGATATAAGGGTTATGTCTAGTTATATGGAAACAAAATAAAAACTGCTACACAATGATCCTGCTATACTTCAAAACCTGATGAAATATATCCGCGCCAATCCATTTCCCTTTTGAATGACTATCTGACTATGGTACAGAGAGTTCAAAAGTTCATTTGTGATACGTAAAAAGACGGACACTTAATGTTGATAATTATTTTAAATCTAGAAATTAATGTAAGGAGAAATTTAGGAATTTTAAACGAGAGGAAATTTTGTAGATAGATAATAGATAGATAGATAGATGGATAGAAATGTACCTTATTTTGTAACTTCTACCGTTTGTAGCTGTATGTTCTTGGGGGCCGAATACTATAATGTAATTTAAACTGCTTCTTATGTTCTATTATTCGTATCGTTGCAATACACTGAACAAACATTTGAGAAATTTAACCGGTTGATACTGAACGTAAAAGGATACTGATCATGCAATTGAAAAATAAGCTTGTATGATAACACCCTCCAGTTCTGTTACCATGGACTTGTAGAGTCATCCGGAATCAGGAAAATAAGAGAAATTGAGGTTATGTCAGTTATATCGACAAAATAAAACTTAATCTAAAAATGATCTGTATAACTTCAAAAACTTGATGAAATATTCCGCGCAAATCCATTTACCTTTTGAATGACCTACACTGACTTATGATACTTGCAAAGAGTATTACAAAAAGTATCATTGTGGATACGTAAAAAGAGAGAACTTAATTTGATAATATTAGTTATCCATAGAAATTAATGGATAAGGAGAATTAGGCAAGTTTACGCGAGAGGTAGATAGATAGATAGATAGATAGATTGATAGATAGATACATAGATAGATAGATATAGAAACAGAGAGAAAGAAGAGAGAGAGAGAGATAATGATATATCAGTTAACTATATGGAAAGTCACTCTTCCTTCCCAGGAAGTAGCATCCTGCCCCTCATTCTTTCTCTCACATGCTCTTTAATCCCAGACTTGTTCTCACTTATAATCCCAACACCTCATCTTTACTTCTATGCGCGGGTCACCGCATCTGCACCTTATATCCTTCTCACACACCTAAACAGGCCTCGGCACTTTGGCATCACAGAATCATGCTTCCTTCCAAATATTGACCCTGGTCATATGAAGAACATAAGAACATAAGATCTCTCATCATCCTTTTCTCTAAACATCTGTTCACTATCAGTTACCATCTGCATATCCTCCTGAGTAAAAACACTTAAGAAATAATAATTTCATATTATGGTCGGTCTTTGCCTGGCTAGCAACTTTAATCTCATAATTGTTATTTGCTGTTCTTTCTAAATTTTTTACTGTCCTAGTCATCAAGTAATATTAATCTCTGTTCACCTGCCCTGCCTTAACCTTCTTATACATGTCCCTTTTTACTCCTACGTATATTGTATTTTAAAGTCGCAGTCATCCATTTGGGGTCGTGTATCCTCGATCTTATCGCCCTCGCCGGGTCGTTGCCTAGTCAATATATTGATAAGCATCAGTGGTACCTGGCCGTTATCTCTGGTATGTATTTGGAACGGATGCGTGAGGTGTGAGTGGGGTGGTAATCATGCTTGCTAGGGACAACCTCAGTCGTTGTGTTATCCTCACCCAAATAATCAAATATATTGCGGTGACTTTCTCCACACCAAGGTGCGGATAAGAAAAGTGAACTAACATTACCTGGCTGTTGTTGTTGTTTTCTATTGTGCTCCCTTTTGGGGGGGAGCACGCGGGCTAACAAAGAGCCCGTAGCGGGGTGACTGATTTCACGGCTAAGTATTTATAGAGGGGGGTGACTGTTACACAGATCTGCGAGCATTTGGGTGAGGAAAAGGCTATTGTTAGACCTGGCTGGCTGTTCTTATATATATATATATATATATATATAAAACTTATAATAGCAAAGACTGACCTATCAGTAAGATAACATGACCTATCAGTTTTTTTCCTTAACAAATATTACTTCCTCACATCTATATTATACACTTACATCAGAAATCTTATTGTGTGATAACATTTAACATCAGAAATCTGCATCTTGTGAGTACACTTACGTCAACATTTTTCGACGTGTGTGTCAACTATCATCCTTGAAATGGTCACTAGTGACCACGAATCCTGAGTGTGTTTGGCGGAGAGCACAGCGATGTGCTGAAGAACCCAGAGGCAATGAACGACCTGTTGACACGAATAGGAATACAATTCCAAGGCAGCGGCGGACTGGGTGGTGTTCTCGCTTATGCTGGTGGTGTCCCGTGGCCATCGGCGTGATCAGTGCCGTGAGGGACAGGCGGAAAGTCACCACTCAGGAGTTCCTGCTGGGGGGCAGGAACATGCCGCCGCCAGCAGTGGCCATCTCCCTCCTGGGTGGAATTATCTCCGCTGTCTCCATCCTGGGTAAGCACTGACTTACCCTACTTTAGGGTGAAAAACCAAAACAGAATTAAAAGGAAAAAGGGAAATTAGGTTACCACATACGATTTATTTGCGATTTTTTTAGCCTACTCTCATCAAAATTGAATTACAGTTTCGCTCTCAAAGCGACAAAAACAGACAGTAGACGACACCGGCTACTTTTTTCTATAGTAGCTNATATATATAACATATATGGTGCCCAACGTACCTTACGCCTTTCCCTATTTATCCCTATAGGTAATCCAACCGAGATTTATTTCTACGGTACGCAGATAACCATCGCCTTCTCGGTTCCGTGCTTGCTACAATTGTCGTTAACCAGATCATCCTTCCCATCTGCTACAACCTCAAGCTGGTGTCTCTTAATGAGGTAAGGAAAATAGTATGTATAGTTAAGTTGCAAACGTACACACACATTTTCCATCACTAAAATACATGAGTTATTTGAGTTATTTGCATGAATTTAATCATTTTGTCCAAAGAATCTCAGATTAAATTGGAAACAGCAATGGAGGATCATACTTTCCGGTTATACTACATTTCAAAGGTTCATGACATTAAGCAGTATACTAATCTTAGGAATCTCAACTTTACTTATAGATTATTAATACAAGGACCTTCTAAATATATATGACTTTGTTTTATATACTTAATTGAGCAGTTATGATACGTATATACAAGCTGATACACGTCGGTGTATCTACAGTATGACCTACAGTCCAATATGACCTACAGTAAAGTATGACCTACAGTCCAATATCAGATCAGTATTTCACGATGCGTTACGGACACACTAATGTTGCCTTCATGCCCCTCAGTACCTGGAGCGGCGGTACAAGAGCGTCGCCTTGCGGAAGCTGATTACCTTGGTGATGCTGTTTCCATCTGTTTTAACTATGGGCATGGTCCTGTACGCTCCCTCCATCGGCCTTACCACTGTCACCAACCTCTCCAGCTTTGCCTCCATGGCCATCATGGGCGCCATCGTCACCTTCTACATCACCATCGTGAGTGGCCATTTGGCAGCCTGTCCAGCACTACGGTAGGACTACATTTTGTCTCCACCTTCTTCACCTGGCAAGGAGATATATTATCTGAAGTCGTTTAGGTACATTGATGAAGAATGACACATAATCACCTGGTGCCTGTCTTTTTCAATAGTGATTATCAAGACGTTCCACTGTTTATAGTAATCTTTTCAGCGGTCGAGCAAGGTTCAAGGCTACTCATTACTGTACTGCTCCTAAACAAAACTCTTGATCACAGTGCCTTGTCTCCCGTGATAACTTATGATCCATTCTATGAACTTTGTCATCAGAAACGTTACTTAGTTTGGTTTCCACTTGCTCAGGGCGGCGTGAAGGCGGTGGTGTACACGGATGTGCTGCAGACGCTGCTCATGTTCGGGGGCGTGTTGGTGGTGGTGGTGCTGTGCTGCATTGAGCTGGGCGGCGTCGGGGAGGTGTGGGCCATAGCGGAACGCGGCGGTAGAATAGAGTTCTTTAAGTGAGTAAGTGGAGAGGCTCCTGGGGGATATTGATGGCTGCTGGGGAGGCGAAGCAAGTTTTGGGCCTTGTGGGACTTAGTGGGGGCAAGTTTTGCTTCGGGATGATAATGATGATAACAATAAAAAGTACTGACAAAGATGATGATGATGATAAAGATCAGTTTATCAAATGTAGTAATAACAATTTACCTAAAATGCCGGCGCTAAAAATACTTATAAATAAGCAAGTGAGGCAAGATAGACAAGGTAAAGCGGGCTATGAATGTACAACGTTATCAAACATCTGTGTTTCTGTACCTTCCCAGCATGGACACCAACCCACATGTCCGCCACACATTTTGGTCCACATTCATTTTCGGATTCTACCTTGTCACCTCTACCCTTGGACTCACCCAGGTCGCCTACCAACGCCTTGCTTCCGTCAGAACCCTGCAAATATCAAAGGGGTGAGATTTCATTTAATGCGCACTTTCAATACTATGCAATTTCTTCAGATAAGTTTATATATATATAAAATATATAATATATAATATTTTCAATACTAATATATATAGATATATTATACTTATATATATATATATATTATGATTTATACTACGGAGATACTGAGTGATAGATAGGAGATATTAGGATATATAGATAATACGGAGAGAGAGTAAGCGAGAGAGCAGGAGAGAGATGAGAGAGAGAGAGAGAGAGAGAGAGAGAGAGAGAGAATCTGTCCCATTCTGAGTGACGAAACTGGAGACATGGGTTCTGGGCTCTTTATGGACGCCGTGTATGGCGCAGGTACTCAGAGTAGACCACAGAGGAGAGAAGAGGAAAGAAGACAGACTACTTCTGTCCATCTACATCTCCTCCTCTCTCCTTTGGCGCTCTGTGTTCCTCTCTCCTCCGGGATCTCTGGTGCCTCACCTATTTGGACTGTTCTCTCTCTCTCTTCTCTCTCCTCTCTCTCGTCCCACTCTCTCTCTTCTCTCTCCTCTTCACCTCACAAGCTATTCGGAAAGTCAGACAGATCTTGACCCTTCCTGGGACTCCGGGATTGCTAGGGCGTATGGCTGGACCACATCCCGGGCGTGTCTGGGCTCTTTATGGCGCCGTGTATGGCCCCGTTTATTTCAGGTAACCACCACGAGGGGAAGCAGGGAAGCAGGAGACCTTAGACTATCTCCTCTCTCTCTCTCTCTCTCTCTCTCTCTCCTCTCTCTCTCTCTCCCTCTCTCTCTCTCTCTCTCTCTCTCCCCTCTCTCTCTCTCTTCTCTCTCTCTCTCTCTCTCTCTCTCTCTCTACTCTCTCTCTCTCTCCACAAACCGCATATTGAAAGTCATACAGATTGGAGACGAGTGGGTGGGGTGGGGTGGGCTGACAAGCTTCCGTTCAGATCTGCGTCGCTGCGACTGAGGGGAGGCATGGAGAACCGATTGCAGGAGAGGAAGAGGGGGGGGTGGAAAACCATTCCTCAATATTGGCGGCGACTGAGGGGGAGGATGGAGCTCGTATTGCCATGAGGAGGAAGCAGGGAAGACTAAGCATAATGTGGACGAGGAGGAAGATTAATGAGGGACAAAATTAATAGTTACCACAGCTTTCATCTGTTTCTTAATTATTTTCTCCCTCTCAAAATATATTTCGTATTGCAGTTTTTTCAGTAGTACAATCACACAGTCTTTCCTTATATGATTATTTGTGATAATATATAATAAGCTTGATGACCTTCCAACATTCATTCACAAATACTTGGATTCAGCTTCGACTGCAAAATTCTTCAAGGATTTCTCTTTATTTCTTAACATGTTGTCTTTCCTTACGTGTTTGACGACTTATCATTCAGTCCTCTTGTGATTGTTTCTCTCCACTTGACCTCAGCACCTTCTCCTCCATGGGAAACTCTGTCGCTTGCGTACTGTGGGAGGACTTCCTCAAGCCTCTCTCCTACTTCAGAGGTCTCAGTGACTCCTCTGCCATTCGTGTGATAAAGATCCTCTGTGAGTATACATTTTGCTATTCATGTCCATAAGAAGTTAATCATGTCCATAAGAGGTTAATCATGTCCATAAGAAGTGAGTCATGTCCATAAGAAGTGAGTCATGTCAATATCCTCTACAGTGTTTTGACCCGTCTCAACCTACTCTAAAATGACTTCTCAAACATGTGTCACTTCCACCACGTTTTTCTCTATCCTTGGCCTTGTATTTAAGGTCTAGTTCTATTTAAGTCTAGTTCTCATAGAAAAATTGGACACCTTGCTTCTCTAGAACCAATAAATTCCTACAATAGAACTGAACACAGTATTTACAAAAATAATGACAATAAGGGCCAAACAAAATACAAAATCACTAATTATTGTTCCCTCTTGCAACCTGGACCTAACCTACATCAATATCTACATCACTATCTTAAGTTATACTCAAATATAGACTTCTCTCTCTCTCTCTCTCTCTCTCTCTCTCTCTCTCTCTCTCTCTCTCTCTCTCTCTCTCTCTCTCCATCTACTCTCTCTCTCCCTGTCTCTCTCTCTCTCTACTTTCGACGGCTCGTCTGATACAAATCATTACACGTATTACTGCGTGCACATCCGATAACGTTATTATATTCAAGGTTATAATACCCCGGTGAAAATTAGTTGGCCACAGGAGTGATTAATATTCAATCCGCAGCCTCCATCAGCGGGGTGGTGGCCGTGGCAATGGGGATGCTCTTGGGTAACTTGGGTAGTATTTTCCACATCCTTCACGGCGTCACCACCGCTATCACGGGTCCGGTGTGTGGAGTTTTCCTCAGCGGCATCTTACTCCCCTGGGTCGAAATTAAGGTAAGTTGGTCAGGATCTACCATACTCATAGGATTACCATCAAATACTGAACTCTAGTGGTAATTAGCCATCGACAAGATTAAAGTAAAAGTAGGATCAATACGAGAATAAATTGAATAACTATAGTTACGATGTTTTTGATGTTCTGTACTTGAAACTTTGAAATGACAACAAGACAATGTATCCCATAATATCCTGTTTATAGTAATACAACAGTGCCTTTCAATATCTTATCCCTCAATAATGTTTACTTTAGTGTGTGCCCCTCAGTGACGTGCCCTTCCTTAAGACACTATTGCCCCGCGAAACACTGCCTTGTCCTTCAGCAGTGTATCCCTAAAACAAACGCCCCTCGGTCATTAACATCCTGAAGGCTCGAGTCCTTCCACACATTCACAAGTCACCGAGCATCCTGTCTTTATGTCTCAATGCAGGGCGCCATTAGTGGTTTCCTTGTGGCGTTCAGCTACAGTGTTTGGATTGTGGTGGACAAGTTCCTGAGGGGCGCCAAGCCACCACCTCACCTGCCGCTCTCCGTGGCCGGCTGTGGGGCTTCAAGCATCGCTAACTTCTCCACCACCCTCGACTTCACCATTCTAGACTCCACCACCGTCTCCACCACCTTCCCTATCGATGAGTAGGTAGTAGGTAGGGACCCGGACGAAATGGGCCGCCGATACAAATGGGCTGCCAGTATAATCAAGCATAAAGGACGGGAGGGGAGCGCGAGGGCGGCTATATAATATATATAATATAAATTTGTATATTCATTGAAGTTTTGTTAATGTATTGTATCCCTGAAATATCGATATAGGTGAAATATTATATTATATTAAACTATACCTTTTCACGGTTTGTGCCTGCTTGTACGACCTGGTACGTTACTGGTCCTTGCGGGATCAAAACCGGTCGTGGGGGCGGGTGTGGATTGTCCAGGTCTGGCTCCTCGTTGGCGTCGGGTTGCTGGAAAGCGCCTAGGTCGGCGGCAAAAGCATCTGGTTCAGGTTCGGCCTCTGGTTCTGGTGCTGCTTCGTCTGCCTCTGGTTCAGGTTCAGCCTCTGGTTCAGGTTCGGCCTCTGCTTCTGGTGCTGGGGCTGCACAAACGGCGCACTGCCAGTCCATCCCACAGAGTTGGCAGGCGGCTCTATAGGCAGCACGAGAAATCCCGGTGTCGCAAGTACGATGCTGCCATCGACCGCAGATATCGCACTCCATGCCTTCTTGCCGTGGGCGCACAAGTTTGCGTACATCTTATGCAGTTAGCTGGTACATCGCCGGGTTGATTCACGTGATTTTCGAGAGCAGCCATGATTATTTGTTCAAGATCAAAATGATTATGACGACCAAGTTAATAATCGCGCTTTATATACTGAGGCCTTCCTCCCCCTCCCCCACCTCCCGCGATCGCCGCGAGGGCCTCGCGCTCCCCCTCCCGTCCTTTATGCTTGATTATACGGACGGCCCATTTGTATCGGCGGCCCATTTCGTCCGACACCGTAGGTAGAACTATTTTAATTGTTAGTGATAGTTACACAGATGATGAGGCCTATTCACATGAAAATCTTAAAAAGATGAACTACAAGGACACCTAGAACATAAGAACATAAGAAAGTAAGAAAGCTACAAGAGGCCGTGAGACCTACACGAGGTAGTTCCTGTTACCTAACTCTACCTATATCCACCTCTCTTCCCCTTCCATGAATTTATCCAGACTCCTTTTACAAACCCCAATAGACTCCGCATTGACCACCTGACGATTTAGTCCATTCCAATCATTCACCACCCTATTTGTGAACCAGTTTCTCCCAAACCTGTGTACCTGTGTTCTTACCATGAAAGAAATTATCCTTGGGATATTTGTGACAGAGTTTTTTTCTTTATCCAAATGATTTTTACGAGGTGGGGTTGATCAATGATTTCTTTTCTGGAAAGATACTGATTGTGTTATTTAAGTCTTAGGGATAGCGTATTTATTACTTATCAAAAAGAGGTTTTTGGGTACAATCTATGAATGTTGGAGTATTTGTATGAATTTGTATGTTGTAACGTCTCTATGCCTTTATAAGCTTTACATTGTGAGAAAGGAAGCACTAGAAATACTCCATCTGCAAATTACTTGATATTTTCTAACCACATTTTTGTTTCCGGCAGGGAAGGGGAGAGTAATGAGGCCTACGGTATATCCTACTGCTACAACGGCTTCCTATGCTTGATCACCACCATGCTGGTCGCCGGGCTGGTGTCCTTGCTTGTTGGTGAGCAAATCCCTCGGCGACACAAACTCTAAATTGTTACCAACTGTAACCCCTCGACTGATATTGTCTCCATCACTTATCACGCTGGCATATTAGTTTCATCACCAACAACACTTCCTAACCTGAATATCAATCTTTAGTTCCCGTGATTTATACAGACCCTCACTCCACACCACTGTTCCAGGGCCCACCTGCCCGAGTGATGTGGAGGGCGGAGTGGTCAACCCGACCTGTGAGCGACTGTATAAGCGCGTGTGGCACATGCGTCACATGAGGAGAGTGTTTCGTCGTGATGGGCTGGAGGGAAGGCGAGGTGGCAAGGCGGACATGACAATGCTACCCAAGCCGCTCTGATCCTCACAGCAGCCTGTAACAAGCATTGCAGAACCCTCCCTCGCTCCACATTAACTGATTAACATAAAAAGGAATATTGCTTGGTAATAGTTTTGTGTCGCCGCTGTCACTGGCCACTCCCTTACATATGGTATTCATGACTATCCTTTATGAGTCTTGGTTAGTATGAATCTAGTTAATGGAATCTTGGTTGTTTTCTAGACCCACATACAAAAAAAGCATCTATGGTTATGCAAGAATCAATTCATCAATATCATGCATTTATCTTACAAACATATTCACATATTAACATATCAACACGCCATGGCTAAATAAGTAACATTACCATAACACTGCTTACATTATGTGTCTATTCATCGTTGCTAATGACATCTGAACAAACAATATTGAGAAAGGTTAACCGTGTTGCATTACTGAACGTAAAAGGAATACTGAACTCATGCAATTGAAAAAAAGCTTTAATATAACATACTCGTTCTGTTACCATGGACTTGTAGTCTGAATTTCAGGAAAAAACGAGATATTGAGGGTTATGTCTAGTTTATATCGACAAAATAAAACTTCTACAACAATGATCCTGCTATACTTCAAAACCTTGATGAAATATTCCGCGCAAATCCATTTACCCGTGGGCAACTTCGTGACGGGCGGAGGGTCTCCCGCACGCCTTCCCCTCTCTGTGGCCGGCTGTGCTTCCCCCATGAACGCAACACTGGACGTCCTCGCCTCCACCACACTCGACTCCACCACCGTCGATCAGTAAGTGTATCATTCATGTTCTTCATACTTAAACCGAAAAAAAAATTTACACATAAAAGGTCGTCAATTCAGCCTTATATCATGAATATTCTACATCGTCTCTTACTAACTTATCTATATTTATGCCTTGTACAGATAAAAATTTCATTACAAGGTATCATTACACTCCGTGATATCCACTACACATCGTTTAACGTATTGTCCATTTGCTGCAGAACGGAGAAGAGCCTGTACAACATCTCGTATTGCTTCAACAGCCTCATCGGCATTGGCATTGCTATGCTGGTCAGCAACGTGGCGATGCTGGCGTTAAGTGAGACTTCATCCTTGACATTTATATCTCATCACTCACTCGTGGAATTCCAATATCAGAATCTCAATCTTAGTTCAAACATTAGTTAAGAGCCTTGATGTCATTGCTTAAATACATTCATCATCCCCTCCCTGCCACTACAGGTCCCAATAACCCGAAGGAGGTGAAGGGCGGGGTGGTCAATCCAACCTGTGAGCGGCTATACGAGTGGGCGTGGCAAAAGTATCAGGTTTGGCGGGAAGGTAGAACGAATCAGGACACCACAAGCCCGGAGAGTTATGTGGAGTCCATGAAAATGTTGAACCAGGTGAAGGCTGATGCTGGCACACCCGACAACCCTTGAGATTCCAGGCAGGGGCGCAGTCTCGGCCGGCAATAACTTGGATAAAAAGACAATCTCGCTAATAGGTCACCACGCCTTCCTCGCTTACTGTGTGATCATTATACAACTTAAGACGACACTTTTCCGTTTACAAACGTTTCAAAAGTGCATTTAGTAAATTTAATGCGATTTTGTTAGAGTGATTGTAGTAAAATGTTCATGCTGTTTGCCTTATCGATTTTGTGTTGTGTGGTGTAGTGTGTGTGTGTGTGTGGTGTTGTGTGTGTGTGTGTGTGGTGTGTGTGTGTGTGTGTGTGTGTGTGGTGTTGTGTGTGTGTGTGTGTGTGTGTGTGTGTGTGTGTGTGTGTGTGTGTGTTTTGTTGTTTGTGTGTGTTGTGGTGTGTTGTGGTGTGGTGTGTGTGTGTGTGTGTGTGTGTGGGTGTGTGTGTGTGTTGTGTGGGGGTGGTGTGAGATTTAGCCGGTGTAGTATGTAGTTTTGTTGTGGCTTTGCTGTGAGGCGGGTCCTGCATAGTGGTAGGAGGGATGGGTCAGTATTGGTGCTTGTGTAGTGAGTGACTTTTTTTTTTTAGATTGGGAGATGGGGGGGGGGTGGTTGGTGGTGTGTTGTGTGTGTGTGTGTATTTACTGTTTTTACCTAGTTGTAACATACAGGAAAAGAGCTTTGATCGTACTGTCCCGTCTCCAAATCTACTATTATCCAGCTTGCCTTTGAAGTCCTGAATATTTCTTGCATTAATCACTTCTGCATCAAGGTTATTCTATGATTTTTTTTTTCTATGAAATCATACATGCAGGGTATTATCCATTTCTGCAACAAGATTAGCAACTGCAACAATATATATATATATATATATATATATATATATATATATATATATATATATATATATATATATATATATATATATATATATATATATATATATATATATATATATATATAATATATATTATATATATATATATATATATATATATATAATAGATTACAGTTTTTACGCCTAAGTGAAGAATTTGTCTTATGAGTGTCTATTTTGCTTTATCCGGATGTTTTGTGTTATTACCAATCATAAAAACCTAGTCAATAAAAGGTAAAATTCATCCACAAGCAAAAGTTTCGATTTTTCTAACTGCTGGCAAACAAAATTGCAACTTTTCCCATCAAAACAAACAGAATATTACACACTTCTACATCCAGTAAGATCATACATTACAAACATGAATAGGCTACTTACTATATATAGCTAATTTTCTAAAAGTTTCAATCATTCAATATCACATGTTACGCATTATATTTATTGACATTCTTACAGACGCATTTCATGGTATCACGCATAAACACCGGGAGACTGATTGGTGTATTTGACAATCGAGTAATGCAAAGATGCTTTCCCTCCATCGCATCACTGCCAGATCACTGCCTAACCCATCAACGTACGATAATAATATCAATAAAATACTGATAATAGCACTACCATCACCACAACTCAACCACCATCACAACTACCGCCCCCACCACCATCATCACCACCATCACCAACAACAACAACAGCTATAAAACATCAATGGTGGTGATGATGATAATTATGATAATAATAATGAAAATAAACAATAATAATAATGACAATGGTAAGAAGAAGAACGATAATAACAATGACAGTAACAATGATAAGAAGAAGCACAACAGCATCAACTATTTCATCATCAAAGAACACAAAACAAAGAAAAACAATGAAATAACTCCTTCACGCCCAGATCTTTCCTTTGCTATATAAAATCGTCTATTGCTAGCCATAAAATTACGAAAACTAACTAAATATACCAAATTAGCTAGTGGACAAGGATACTAAATAGGTCATATCTATAAAATATTGTTTATATTAACTAAAAATCGTCTAATGGTAGCCAAATTACAATGAAAATTACGTTCTGGGCCTCAAGGGGTTAAGGTTATGTAGTGCTGTAAGGAGGAAGAAGAGGAGGAGGACAAGGACGAGGTAAAGGAGGCCGAGGAGGAGAAAAAGGAGAGAGTACAAAGGGACAAAGAATTAGGAACACCATAGGAAGAAAGGAACCCGGGAGGAGGCATAGAGGCGGGGAGGAGGGCGGGGCCGTTCCTTCCCTCAGACCGCGTCGTGGCAGGGGTCAACAGGTACTACATACATGCGTCAGGTGGAAGCCCTCGCCGCCTCAGGCTACTCGTGAGGATTCAGCAAAGGCCAGTGTGTCTGCCAGGCTCTTGTACTCAAAATATCTAAATAGACTAGAAAACAGATTTGTGAGATGGTTTGTTAATCTTAAAAACCAAAACTAATGAAAAATAACAGATGTAGCTTTTTATCTTGGAGTGGAGAAAACAGTAACAAGTAACAAACAGTAACAGGTCTTAACGTGAATACACACAGAAGCCATATATCAACCTTCACTAATTAACGCATAAAGGAGACGCAAGTGATTTCCAGCCATCTGAGCCTCAGTAATAGGCACTACTTAAGTCAACCCTGTTGTTTCCTCAGGGAGTGGGGATATTAGTAAGAGTATTTGTTTCTCTCCTGAATCTATCTTTAGCGTCAACAAAACTTCTGTCACTAGTTGAGTGTCCCTAGATCGGATACAGCGAGTATTAAGGAGCAGAAATGAGAATACTGAGCCAAGCGATGAAGGTTGTTTTAGATGAGCCACGAACCAGTTAGAAGGGAAGTGAGAAGAAAGGAAGGAATAGAAAGGTATGTGAGGGGGCAGGAAGGGTCTCAGGCCAACTATTTACCAGGAAATGGAGAGTTCAAGTGGAAATTCAAAGTTACAAAAGAGATCATTCCGAGACACGAATGAGAAATTTTGTACGAAAATTAGCATTCAATATTTCACGAGATTAAAAAAAAAAAATCTTACTTGTAGTGATACTTGAATGTGCGAAGAACATGGTTGCTTGGATGACATTAATTCTAAAACACACCTCTCCATGAAGCCCAAAACACACCTCTCCGTGAAGCCCGTTACCCCATGAGTTACCATTAAACTTATGGCAAAGGTAACTGTACTTTACCCAAATGCCTGAGTAATTTGTATAGTACTGTTGGTCCTGGTCCTGGTGTTGGAGGCACGTCAGCTTGTAGTTTCCAGGACATGACCAACACACAAATGTTAGTGTTTAATTTCATTAAAAAACTAGCATATCTATCTATCTATAATAATATAAGCGAAAGTGTGTGTGTGTGTGTGTGGTGTGTCTGTCTGTCCGCGATAGGTGCTACCCCCTGTGGCGGAATCCCATCATATGTCACAGTTTTGGAATCAGGTTGACCAGGGGAAGGTTTTAAGCCCACTTATAGGATGATCCGATCACTTTTTTCTTTTTTCTTTTTTAGCAGCCTATTAGCGAGAACTGTGAAGAAAAAAAAGTGGGTTGCGAGAATTGAGGAAACCTTGATGTAGGGCAGTGGTTCTCAACCTGGGGGCCATGGCCCCGAAGGGGGCCATGGCAAGAATTTAAGGGGGCCATGGTGGGCTGTTGCAAATTATACATTGCTAAATAATGTTAGGAATCTGAATTAAAAAAAAACTTGCATCACGTACTGTCCTGGCAAAGAAAATGTTCTTGTTTTAATAATTAATTGATTAATCATTAATTTGACAATAAAATGTTGTTACATAATATTGTTACGAATGTGTGTGTACGTGTGAATGTATGTATGTGTGCGAAATTGTAATTGTTTGTGCAGTGTAGGTGTGATAGAAAACGCGGAGGAGAACGAACGCGTATGAGACGGGTGAGAGACTCGGGCGGTGAGTGAGGGTGAGTCACCGGGAGACAGAGGGAGAGAGGCGATCGAATGATCTCAGTTTGGCCTGGGATATCATCACGTAAACATGTGGGTATAATTGATTCTGAACCATAAATACTGTGTTACTTATTTTGTTCGACAATTATAAATGCGGTCGCTGTTTTTCGTGTGTGAAATATTTCTTATTTTTTGGTATCATTGTTTTTCATGCTCATTCACTACTTAGGTATTCCTGCTCTTTTTTTTTAGTGTTAATATTGATGTGACTCGCTATTCTTCTTATTATTTCAATTGGGGCAGTGCTTGTCAAAGGAGGAGTGTTCTTGCTGTAGAAAGTACATTTCAGCTTGCTAGCTTGAGTGTGAATGTTTATCATCTTTACTCTCTCTGTGTGTATGTTTGTGTATGACTGTGTGTGTGCTTAGTTTGTGAGTCCATGGATGTGTTATGTATGTGGATATTTGTGTGTTTGTCATTTTATCACTTGTCCTATTTATCTGTCCTTCATTATCATTCTTTTGTCTTATCACTTAATGTTTGTTCTGATGTTCTGTCTTCTTTATTTTCCGTAGATTTGCGATGGCTACTAGTGTTAGTAAGAAGCGGAAGTACAGTGAAGAGTACATTAACTACGGATTTACATCAATCCTCGCTGATGGCATCGAGAAACCTCAGTGTGTACTGTGCTTCAAAGTGCTGGGGAACGATTCTATGAGGCCTAGTAAGTTGAAGCATCATTTGCTGACCATCCACCCACAGTATGCTGAGAAAGACCCCGATTTCTTCAGCCGCCACGAAAGTAGTTTGGGAAAACAGAAACTGGATGCGACTGGTGCTTTCCAACAACAGACCTCAAGTGTAGTTGAGGCATCATACGAGGTTACCCTCGAAATAGCGAAGCAAAAGAAGCCCCACACAATTGGTGAAACCTTAATCAAGCCATGTGCTTTAAAGATGGTCAAGCGTGTTCATGGAGATGCAAGTGAACGTAAAATTCAACAAATTTCCTTGTCAAACGACACAGTGAAGCGGAGAATTAATGAAATGTCAGATGACATAAAGGAAAAAGTGATACAGGAGATCAAATCGTCTCCAACTGGTATGTTTGCAATACAGCTGGATGAGTCAACGGATGTGAGTTCTTGTGCACAGCTACTCGTGTTTGTTAGGTATGTTTTCTAGTGTGATATCAAGGAAGAATATCTGTTATGTACACAGCCTGAGACCACCACAACAGCTAAAGATGTGATGGAAAAGCTATCTTCTTTCTTCAAAGCTAACAGGATCCCCTGGGAAAATTGTTGTGGAGTCTGTACAGACGGGGCTCCAGCGATGATGGGATCAAAATCAGGGTTCCAGAAGCGTGTCAAGGAAGTAGCTCCGAATTCCAAGGGGGTTCATTGTATGATCCATCGTTTTGCACTGGCGTCGAAAACCCTCCCTGATGAACTTTGCAAGATCCTGGAGGTAGTGGTCAAATGCGTCAACTTTGTAAAAGCTGGAGCTCTGAACTCTCACTTTTTCCAGAACCTTTGTAGAGACATGGATTCGGAGCATGAAGCTCTCCTCTTTTACTCCAAAGTGCGCTGGCTTTCCAAGGGCAATGTTGTGAATCGAGTGTTTGAACTTCGGGGGGAGCTTAAATTGTTCCTGGAAATGCAAGGGAAAGATGATCTGTTGAGTCACTTCAATGAGGTTTTGTGGGAGCCACGTCTTGCATATTTAGCAGATATATTTGAGCAGCTAAATAGGTTGAATCTGAAGCTACAGGGCAAGGAAAGAAATGTGTTTCACCTGATGGATTGTCTTCGTGGATTTCTTGCCAAGCTCCAGAATTGGCAAAGGAAAGTCGGCGCCGGGAATGTTGCCATGTTTGAAAACCTTTCAGCTGTCCTTGACGAGAATGAAGAAGATAGTCTGCTTGACCCATTACTTAAAACTGAAATCACTCAGCATCTGAGATCCTTGGAAAGTGAACTTAATAGGTACTTCCCAGAATTCGAGGAGGAAGAAGGGAAGTTGGTAATGAATCCATTCTCTGGCATTCTTGATATTACTACCATTCCCAGTGATGTTCAGGACGAGTTCCTTGATCTCAAACATGATTCTGCTGCCAAATATCTCTATGAAGAAAAATCTCTGAATGTATTCTGGTGTTCAATGCATCAGTCATATCCAAAAGTCAGTGAGATTGCACTTCGACTACTCTTGCCTTTTTCAACTACCTATTTGTGTGAGTCTGGTTTCTCCACCCTTCTACAAATCAAGAATAAGAGCCGGAACCGATTGGATGTGGACCCCGACATGAGATGTGCATTGTCAGTGACACAACCTAGGATTCGTCAACTGACTGCAAAGAAACAATATCAGCCTTCCCACTGATGTGTGATAAAATATGCAGAGATTAATTGAACTTTTTCCCAACCAGATTCAAATTTGCTAGTGTCCGCTAGTATTTTGTAAGCAAGTGATGTAGGTTAAGCATATCACAGAAATCTATCATATATAAGATAATTATGTCTGTAAGCTTTGTAATAAAGCAAGGGTGTTCTCTTCATCAACATTTTTTTTTTTTTTTTTTTTTTTACCTTTTTGGCGGGGTGGGATTTGGGAGAAAAATGAAAGGGAGCCACACGAATGTTGAGAATTCATGAAGGGGGGAATGGAGTGAAAAAGGTTGAGAACCACTGATGTAGGGTGATGGGTAATAGGTGAGTGAATGGGTGGGGTGATGGGTAATGGGTGTGGGGTGATGGGTGAGTGAATGGGTGGGGGGTGATGGGTGATGGGTGAGGGAATAGGTGGGGGGTGATGGGTAATGGGTGAGTGAATGGGTGTGTGGTGATGGGTAATGGGTGAGTGAATGGGTGTGTGGTGATGGATAATGGGTGAGTGAATGGGTGGGGGGTGATGGGTAATGGGTGAGTGAATGGGTGGCGGGAATACATACATTTCAGGAAAGTTAGAAGGGGCTATCTGGAGAGTCTGTGTTTGGTGGGCCGAGGTGGTGGGTAATGGGTCTATCTGGAGAGTCTGTGTTTGGTGGGCCGAAGGCCCACCAATAGCCCTCCGCAGGAGCTAGCCAAAAAGTCCACCCGGAGGGCGGCTTTGCTTTCAGGAAAGTTAGAAGGGGCTATGATGTGAATGGGTTGGCGTTAATACATACATTTCTACATCCATGATTTCAGGAAAGTTAGAAGGGGCTATCTGGAGAGTCTGTGTTTGGTGGGCCGAAGGGCCATCATATGTCACAGTTTTGGAATCAGGTTGACCAGGGGAAGGTTTTAAGCCCACTTATAGGATGATCCGATCACTTTTTTTTCTTTTTTTTTAGCAGCCTATTAGCGAGAACTGTGAAGAAAAAAAAGTGGGTTGCGAGATGTGAGGAAACCATAGGGGAAGGTAGGGGAATCCATAGTGTAGGGGTAGCACGCTCGGTTCACATCCGAGAAGTACCGGGTTCGATCCCCGGGCGGAGCGGAGACAGTAGTGCTGTTTCCTTTAAACCCGAGACCCTGTCCACCCAGCAGTGAATGGATATCGGGTGTTAGCGTGGCCACCAAGATGATAAGGCCTGGTGGATCGCCCGTGACGTCACACCATAAGGATACAACCCGCTCCGCTCCCCGTACAAGTTTACCTACCTAATATAATGTTTATCAGTATAAAAGATATACTGTTGTCTTCGGAAATGTTTGTTCTATAATATTATCAAATAAAAAACCGTAAAACACACAAAGAAAATGCCATTATGAGACTTTCAAGAAATATGCATTAACTTAAACTCTTCGCCATTTAATATTTTGCTCGCAAACATTTTACATGGAGAATATCAATAGAAGCGAAGTTTAATTAGCTTTCCATTGATATATTTCGTTTAGTGATAAATGAATTAGCGGCATGCATAAATTAGCGTTAACTAAATATAACAAATCATGAAATCGGGTAATTTCCTACCTAATATATGTTTATCAGTATAAAATATATACTGTTATCTTCGGAAATGTTTGTTCTATAATATTATCAAATAAAAAACCGTAAAACACAATAAAAAAATGCCATTATGAGACTTTCAAGAAATATGCATGAACTTAAACTTTTCGCCATTTAATATTTTGTGAAAAAACTTTTTACATGGAGATTATCAATAGAAGCGGACTTTAATTAGCTTTCCATTGATATATTTCCTTTTCTGATAAATGAATTAGAACCATGCATAAATTAGCGTTAACTAAATAAATAACATCATGAAATCGGGTAAATTACCAGATTACCAGAAACCCGAGACCCTGTCCACCCAGCAGTGAATGGACTCCAGGTGTTAGCCGGGGGTTTGTAACCCGCCTCCCGGGGTGCTGGCCTCGGCCAACACTATAAGCACTAGCAGACAGCTCTCTAGTGTAGTCTGAGAGAAAGCTGTCTGGTTACAGTGGAGATCCATCTCAGCTGCGTCGATAACTGACGAAATTCTTCAAAAACAAACTGAAATCTTTAGCGCGATGGTAAAAGAATACATAAATGCGTAGAATAGTCTGTCCTTATATATCTTTAAAAAAAATGGTAGAGCATATCTAGTTTTCTTTTAGTTGTGGAATTGAGTTATGGGAGTAACTTGCCTATAGATCGACATTGCAAGCCACGAATTTCTTTGAGTTCTCAACACCACACTGTTACCGTGATACAAACATTCATAATTCCATACACTCTTAGCAGGAATGCAAAGTCTCCCTGTGTTCTCAAGTCTTCCTCATTTTCCTCTCCTTATCTAAGCAAAGCAAAGTTAAAACTTATCACTCACCAAAAACATATCCACTACCGATAGTCACACCAAAAAGTAATCTACCAGTATTACCAACAACCAGAGCTGGGCGGAGCGCAAACGAAAGCGCAAATGCGCAAAAGCGCAATTTGCGCTCCATATAAAATATTTGCGCTTTGCGCTTTGCGCAAAACGGCGAAAATTTGCGCTTATGGAGTTTGCGCTCTCGATATTTTATAAGTCCGCAAATGCGCAAACTTAGCAGAAAAAACTTTACCGAGAAACTCAAATGATGTAAAATCAAAAAATTAAAAGATACGTCAAATATAGCATTTATATTTAAGTTTACTTTTTATTTAAAAAAAACGCTGGGAAAAGAGCAAGTCAGGGGCGGTAGAGGGGCTGTTCAGCATGGGCTCAACGCATGAGGCCGAAGCGATCGAGTTGACGGCCAAGAACTTGGAGAAGCTGGGTTCCTAAAGGGGTAACTGAACCCCCTCAAGGGTCTTTTGGGAGCGGGGGGGACAGTGACGAGGAGGACAATATTAATATTGGTTTTTTCATTTTCAACTTTTTTGTGTTGTTTTGACAGTTTTATCTTATTTTTTATAAAAATTTGTGTTCAATAAATGCTTCAAATAGTGAAAAACTTCAATTTTTAATCTTTATACATTTTATTTTAAATTTTTTAAAATAGAATTTTTCGTTTGCAGACAAAAAAATGAGGTTTGCCCCTTAATTTTTATGTTTGCGCTTAATTTTTTTTTTTTTTGCGGTCTATTTTTTTTTTGCCCAAAAAAATTTGCGCTTTTGCGCTTGCGCTCCCCCTTTTCGAGTATTTTTGCGCTTTGCGTTTTGCGGACCGATCGCGAAAAATTTGCGCTTTGCGCTTTGCGGACAAAGGAAAAAAACATTTGCGCCCCCCAGCTCGCCAACAACTCTGCCCAATCCCACCTCAAACCTCCCTATCCCGCCATAGTCTCACCTCCAGTCCCATCAATACACGTCCAAAAAAACATCAATACTCAAAATTCAGGCAAAAATTTACCATTACAGCGGCGTCTCTCCCTCACCGGTTTTCTTCTTTGTGACCTCTTCAATAAAAAAACCGGCCAAAACATAATGTTCGAGCTGCGTGAAGACTAAAAAGTGACGAAAAGGGGGTGCACTCATTCGTACAAAAGTTTTTTCGACACCGGTTTTCGTACACCTAAAAGTTGTAAAATAAGGGTTTTTTTTTAAAAATTTAAAAATAAATTTTAATAAAAAAATAAAAAATTGGCTTTTTATTTATCCCCTTTATGATAAAAGTTTATCGCAAAGTTTTTTTAAAGCGAAGAGTTAAGTGAAAATTTAATTTTATGCATTTTCTTTAGTCTCGTAATGGCATTTTTTAGGTTTTTTTACTGTTTTTTATTTTTAAATTATAGAACAAACATTTTTCAAGATTAAGATACCATAATCTGATAAACCAGTCTATAGATATCCATAACCCCTATATTCTTTTTCGGGCGCCCCCCGGGCCCCCATGCAGCCCCGCAATCAAAACATTGGGCGGGAACAGTCAGGTTACAGTGGGCTATGACTCTATTTATATGGGAATGTTTTTTCCGCAGGTGGGGAGCTGCGCGAGGTTGGGTGTGCTGGCTGTCCCGCCTCCAACAGGGGGGTAAAAAAGGGGCGCTATAACATATGCCCCAAATTTAGGGGTAATTTTGAAAAAAAACCAAATTTTTATATATATATAAATAATTATTGCCCCTATGATTTTGTAAAAAAAAATAATAAAATATTAAATTTTAAATTCCTTTTACCCCTTTTCTCCGTGCAAAATCTCTCTTCTTCTCTCTCTCTTCTCTCTTTCTCTCTCTCTCCTCTTTTCCTTTCTTCTCCTCTCTCTCTCTCTCTCTCTTCTCTCCTCTCCTCTTTTTCTCTCTTCTCCTCCCTCCCCTCCTCCTTCCCCCTCTCTCTTCTCTCCCCTCTCTCTCTCTCTCTTTTCCCTCTATCTCTTCCCCCTCCTCCTCCTCTCCTCCTCTCTCTCTTCTCTCTTCTCTCCTCTCTCTCTCTCTCTTCTCTTCTTCTCTCTCCCCCTCCTCTTTTCTCTTCTCTCCTCTCCTCTCTCCCCTTCTCTCTCGCCCTCCTTCCCCTCTTTTCTCTCTCTCTCCTCTCCTCTCTCTCTCTCTCTCTCTCTCTCTCTCTCTTCTCTCTCTCTCTCTCTCTCTCTCTCTCTCTCTCTCTCTTCTCTCTCTCTCCTCTCTCTCTTCTCTCTCTTATTTTCTCTTCTCATTCGTTATTTTATATATATATATTAATATGTTATTATATATAATAGATATATATATATATATATATATATATAGATTATATATATATATATATATATATATATATATATATATATATAATATATATATATATATTTATATATATTGTAGCTTCCCACGATATTTCACATCTTTCTCACAATTTTGTACCAGGATCCTGTATATTAGTAAAGTTATGTCGTGTGTGTGTTTTCTTCTCACCACTTCCTATCGGATGATCTAACAGCCTTCCAGGAGTGTCCTTCCAGTTTTCTTTCCAGTTTCATCATATTCCAGAGGACACAAGATCATCACTCACATATGGCGTCGTCTTACCATCCGCAGACATTTTGCTCTTCGTCTGGCGATCCACTCCTTCCTTTCTTCATTCATTCATTCATTCATTCTTTCATTCCTCATCTCTTTTTTCCTACAATGCTTTCATCTCGTTTCCATACTTTTTTCTGTTTACTCATCCCTCAGACCTTCCCTGTAACTATTCCATCTTTTTCCTCTTCCTTCCTTCCTTCCTTCCTTCCTTCCTTCCTTCTTTCATTTTTATTCCTCCTGTCCTTCCATGCCTCCCTCTCGTTTTTTGTTTTGTTTCTGTCTTTTATCACCCTACAGATTTACCTTCTCTTCTCTTTTTGGCTATTTCCTCCTTTCTCCTTCCTTCCATCTTTCTTTATTTCCTCCCTACCTTCCTTTTTCCCATGCCTATCTCTCGCTTCTAAACTATATTTCTATCTTTTCTCATCTTACAGACTTTCCTTCCCTCTTATCTTTGCCCCTTCCTTCCATCCATCCATCTTTTCCTATTCCTATTCCAATCATATACAATTATTATCTTTATTTAACCCTTCCCTCCGCTTTCGTTTATCTACGTAGCTAGCTGAAATACGGAGACAAACGGCTGTTACTCTTTTATCAGATAAGAGAAGCAAATTTGCAGCATCAATCCATAACCTTTCACCTTTATCGTCCAACCAACAATCTCAAAATTAACAACCGGTTCTATTTTTGTGTGGTTTTTTTCGCACAGTAGTAGTGGAACCGAGACAAATGCTTTGATTCAGAGGCAGCACAGCAAGATAAACAAGATAAGTTTTCACGGGACATAACTCATTGCTTGGGGCGGACGCGTCGGAAGTATTCGAACCACACTTCCCTGCACCTCTCCGGAAACTGCGTCTCAAGGTTTTATGCCCGCTATCAATCTGCCCCGTCGCACCCCGCGACTGATTTTGATTATACTGATTTTGAGTTTTTTCATACATACCTGGTGTCGTTTCGTACTCTAGTAATCAAGTTTAACTCTGAGCTGAGTGTACGAAATGACTATGATTTTATATAGACTACGAAACAACTTTTAGGTGTACGAATCTACTGGTGTACGAAACAACTTTTGTACGAACTGACTGCACCCCCTTGCGTCACTTCTAGTCGTCACGCAGCTCGAAGCATTATGTTTGGCCGGGTTGTTTACATTGAAGAGGTCACAAGAAGAAGAAGAAGAACGGTGAGGTAGAGACACGCCGTTGTAATGGTAAGTTTTTGCCTGAATTTTGATGTATTGATGGTTTTACTAGGACGGTGTATTGATGGGACTGGAGGTGAGACTATCAGGAACGGATAGAGGGAGGTTTGAGGTGGGTTTGGTGCATGAGTTGTTGGTAATACTGGTAGATTACTTTTTGGTGTGACTATCGGTAGTGGATATGTTTTTGGTGAGTGATAAGTTTAAGCTTAGAACTTTGCTTTGCTTAGATAAGGAGAGGAAAATGAGGAAGACTTGATAACACAGGGAGACTTTGCATTCCTGCTAAGAGTGTATGGAATTATGAATTTTTGTATCACGGTAACAGTGTGTGGTGTTGAGAACTTAAAGAAATTCGTGGCTTGCAATGTCGATCTATAGGCAAGTTACTCCCATAACTCAATTCCACAACTAAAAGAAAACTAGATATGCTCTACCATTTTCTTTAAAGATATATAGGACAGACTAGTTTACGCATTTATGTATTCTTTTACCATCGCGCTAAAGATTTCAGTTTGTTTTTGAAGAATTTCGTCAGTTATCGACGCAGCTGAGATGGATCTCCACTGTAACCAGACAGCTCTCTCGCAGACTATCCCTAGAGAGCTGTCTGCTATAGTCTTTTCAAGAACGTTAGAGCCAAACTCTCCTCCCCCGAGGAGGAGCATGTCAGGCCAGCTTCGCTGTGGTCTCTTATTGGTTGAAAAAATTCAGTGGAAATCGGGCATCCTACAGTCCTTCGTTATTTCTTTAAAAACACACCATATATTTGCTTTGAGTGCATGAAAGTCCTCGATTCACCATCGTTAGTAAATGTGTTATCACATGGACACAAAAGTAAGCCAGATACTCTTCATGAAGACGAGATATTGAGAGGGAAATATAAAGATTCGTTAAATTCTGAGTGAGGGAGGAGGTGAAAAGGGTCACCTGAGGGCGCCTGTCACCTTTTAGAGGTGAAACAAGTAAACCCTTAACCTGACCTGTCCCCCCAGCGCTAATGACCTCACGCCTGAGGCTTCCTACCCGGCCTTGCCTTGTTGAGGTGATATAGCAGGTCACCACGTCGGAATAGACGTGAGAGAGAGAGAGAGAGAGAGAGAGAGAGAGAGAGAGAGAGAAGAGAGAGAGAGAGAGAGAAGAGAGAGGGGAGAGAGAGAGAGAGAGAGAGAGAGAGAAAAAAAAAAACCAATGATTCAATGTTATTTATTGTTCTTTTATTTATATCAATGTTTTTGTGCACGTACGTGTGTCTGTGTCTGTGTGTGTCTGTGTGTCTGTGTCTGTGTCTGTGTGTGAGTCTGACGGGCCAAGGACAATTGAGGGATTAACAAGGGGATATGGGAGCCTGGGAGATCAGACCGTTAGCTGGGAGTGGAGAAGGGAATCACAGGGGTGGGGAAGTGGTTAGTGTACATTTTGACGGCCAACCCACCATCACGCCACAGAACGGCATCACCCAATCAAGAGCGAACCAGGGCTTGTCCAAGCTCCACCTCGGGGGAGGGGCATGTGGCTCTAGCGTTCGTGAATTGACTATAGTGCTTATAGGGTTGGCCGAAGTCAGCACCCCGGGAGGCGGGCTACAAACCCCCGGCTAACACCCGGTACCCATTCACTGCTGAGTGGACAGGGTCTCGGGCTTAAAGGAAACAGCCCAATTGTTTCCGCTCCGCCCGGGGATCGAACCCGGGACTTCTCGGTTGTGAACCGAGCGTGCTTCCCCTACACTATGGAGTACCCTAGAATCAGTGTTAAGAATATCCATTAAATTTCTTGTTATCAGTGGTAAGGATAGAGCATGATAGGTAATGGAAGGATGCCACACGTATTGATGATGAAAATGATTGAATTGAATCTTTCTTTTAATGAGAAACTAAACACGATCTTCATGGTTACGAAACTGAGTGGGTCTTTGCTGAAATGTCAATTAGTTTAGAGGGTTCTGTGTGAATTGACGTTAAGACCGGTTTTTTCCATTCAAAGATGAATAGTTGCGTCTGTTATTTTTCTTCTTAGTTTATTGACAAACGAACTCACATTTTTTTCAAGTTTCTTTATATGTTTCGAGTCTTTGTTTTAGTTAAGAATCTAGGCTCGAATCCATAAATGATGAAATTAAGGTTAGGAGCCAAAGTTTCTCGTGAATATCTAGGACAGGTATTCCATTCTTATTGTATAGGTGAGAGATATGAGCACAAAGTAGTAACGTGGTGATAGTGTGATGGTGAGATATCAGTTAAGTAGCCATGATGCGTGAAATCAGATGATGCTCTAGCACATTTTCCCATTTTAGCATTCATTCAATTCAATTCCATGACATTGAACTGAACTGAATAAAAGAGAAAGGATTGAAAGATAGCAAGATGGGATAGTAGGAAGTAGTAGGGGGGAGGAAGTGAAGATATTATTAGTTAGAGAGAAAGTCATGGAGGCTTTACTCTATGTGCCATGAGGTAGTTACAGTGTGTATAATGACCCAAAGGACTGGGAAGTGTGCCAGGAGAGAAGAGATGTTAGATGGCTGCTTTTGGAGATGTTAGATAGCCATGACATGAATAGAAGCTCATTACAGAAACACATTTGGATCGTGAATGCATAGATCTGGGCCTTTGAGGACATCGAGGCACACTTTAAGGAGGACGATAATGCGACTGTTATTCCTGTTCGTCGTCTTTGTTGTTGATGCTTTCTTAGATTTTGTCCTCTGTCTTCTCTTCTCTATTTTCCCTCCTCCTCTTCGCCCTTCTCTTCTAAGCCCAAGGAGCCCACCAAGCCGCGACCCATTTCCCTGATGAGTTGCACGGCGAAGACGGCGAAGAGGATGGTGCTCACCCGTCTCCAGTGGCGCCTGGGGCCCCTCCACCCGCACGTTTTCGGCTTCACGAAGGGTGTGGGGACCTCAGACAGCATCATGGCCCTCATGAGTCTGGTCGACAACCGCCCCGCCGTCGCTGTCTTCCTCGACTTGGAGAAGGCGTTCGAGCTGGCCTGCGCTCACGCCATCCTGGCCGCACTGGTGCAGAAGGGCATCCAGGGACGACTCCTCGCCTGAATAGAGGACTACCTCCAGCACAGGCGAGCCAGGGTCAGGTTCCAGGGGCACCGGTCGCACTACCGGGAGCTGGAGAACGGCACGTCGCAGGGCGGGATCCTCAGTCCCTCCCTCTTCAACTTGCTAATGGAGCAGCTGGTCAGCCTGCCGTTCCGGGAGGGCGTGGCTCTTCTCAGCTACGCCGATGACCTCGTTCTGGTTCTCACAGGTCGAGATGACAGGATCGTTAGGGCCCAGCAGGCACTTGACCCTGTCAGTGAAAAATGCAGAGAGCTGGGCCTGAAGATCTCAGCTGAGAAGTCCAAGGCCATGACCATCAAGGCCGCCACCCCGGACTGTCACTTGCTGGTGCAGGACGTCAGGCTGCCCTGGACCCGCGTCTACCAGTACCTCGGGGTGTGGATAGATCAGGGTCTGACTTTCACCACTCAGGTCAAGTACCTGAGGGAGAGGACTCAGGCGAGGGTCAATGTTATGAGGGCCATGACGAGGACACACGCCGGGGCCTCGTACGCTGTGCTGCGACTCTTCTATGTACAAGCCGTCCGCGCGCTTTTGGATTACAGCGCGCCGGTGCTCATCGCGCTGTCACCCACCCAACAGAAGAGGATCGAGGTCATCCAAAACCAGGCCATGAGGACCATGCTGGGGGCGCCACGCTGGACCAGTGGCTGCGTCATGCAGAGCGAGGCCCGGCTGGTGCCCTTGACCACCAGGACTCAGCAGATTGTGGCCTGTCGGGTGGCCAAGATCCTCCACCAGGTGAGAGAGTCTGCAGCACGGACATAGCTGAGCACAGTCTTGCCACAAGGGCATGATCTGTCAGCTGGCAACACCTGGCTACGGAGGGTGGCTGAAACCGCCAACCACCTGCTCGACCTCGACCAGCTACTGCAGGAAGGACCCGATCGTCCTGCCGCCTTCTACGTCGCCTCTCCTCCGTGGCAAGCCCCGACAGTGGAAGTCGTCATCACCGTCCTGCCGGCCAGTAAGGCGCTGTGCACCCGGGTGGAGCTGCGGCAGCACGCACTGAGGGGGATTGCAGAGGCCAACGTTCCAGGCAGCGCCGTCTACTACACGGACGGCTCAGCTGACCCTGAGAGAGGCACGACGGGCGCGGCGGTGGTCACAGGGCAGGAGGTGCTGTCCTGGAGGACGCCCGACCACTGCTCCACTCTGCAGACGGAGCTGGTGGCAATCCAGCACGCCCTGGAGCACGCCCGCCACCGTCGGGAGGAGATGGTGGTCGTCCACTCCGACTCCAGGTCTGCCTTACAGGTCCTGCAACAGCTGAGCCCACCAACGGACAACGTGCGGCTCACCACCACTATCCTGGGCCTCGCCCAAGGAATCACCGCGCAGGGGCGTCACGTGCGGCTCAACTGGGTGCCCAGCCACGTGGGGCTGCGGAGGAACGAGGCTGCTGATGAGGCGGCTCGCGCAGTCACCAGGTGGCCTACAGTCACCGCCGTCGTTCTGCCCAGTATACAGCAGGGCAAGACGATGGCCAGACGTGCTGCGGCCAACAGCACCGAGCAGCAACACCGGGAGATGGAGGTGTCATCGCGGCAGGCGGCCGGGTATGCCAAAACCACCGCCTACCGCCCACTGCTTCCCGCCCGCCAGCTTTCCAGGGCAGACGAGGTCAAGCTACACCGACTCCGGCTTGGCTATCGCACCCTGGAGGAGCTGAGGGACGATTTTGAGAGTCGGCAGTGTGACCACTGTGGCCACCTCCCCCGACACCCACTAAGGCACTACCTGCTGTCCTGCCCAGCCACGGCTCAGCTGAGGCAGCAGATCGGCGGCCCAGAGGACGACGAGGATAGGGCAGCCCTGGTCCTCCGGCGGGCACTAGAGGACCTGCCTCGGCTGTTGGTAGTGGTGCGCAGCGCCCCTCCCCCCCGCTGAGCGCACCACGTACTACACAGCGGAACATGGACCGAGGTGACGAGCCTCGCTCACAGGAAGTCGCTCGTGACTCCAGCGGCGGGCTGGTGCCCGCTCATCTCTTATAAATGTATAGATGTAAGATTAGTATAAGTATGTAATGTAAGTTTAACTTAAGGTATTATGTAAGATTACAATAAGGTTTTTTTCTTTTTTTCTGTAAGAGATGTAAATAAACTTAACTAACTAAATCTTCTTTGTCCTTGTCTTCTTCATTCTTTTCGTTTTCTTTTTTCTCTTATGTCCCTTCTTCTTTTCCCTTCTTTTCTTTATTTTCACTCTCTAATCTTCTCCCTTTTTTTCGCCCTTTTGTCTTTTGCCTTGTCCCCCTTTTCATTTCTTCTTTTTCTCTCTTCTTTTCTCGCCCCTTCTTTCATTCCTGTCGTTTTTTCCCGCGGGCTGGGGGAGTGACCTGACACCAACCCTATTGAAGAGCGCACCTCTCTTCCTAAAAATCAGGCATCATAATTTAAAACAACGTGATTCTAACGTTAATCTTTTGTTAAAATAACGGCACTCCCTCCTGTCTGATGTTAGGGGTGTTTTTTATTTTTTTTAAGTCGGGGAAATCCACGTTCTGGTTCCTACCTCACTAGTAATTAACGAACTAACGAGAGGGGTGTGGGGGGTTAGAATTCTGACTATGGAGTGACAGAGTGTGGATTTTTGGGTTTTTATTTTTTGGGGATTTTAAAAACCTAACATTTGTGTTGGTCATGTCCTGGAAACTACAATGGCGTGCCTCCAACAGTATATAAAATTACTGGCATTTTAGATAAATTACATTCCCTTTGGCCATAATTTTAAGGGTAACTCATGGGGTAACGGGTTCACGGAGGGGGTTTTTGGGCTTCATGGAAGGTGTTTTTAAAAATTTAATTCATCCAAGAAACCACGTTCTTGACATTAAAAGTATCACTAAAATAAATTTTTTTTTTTTTATCTCGGGAAAAAAAATTGAAGCAAATTTTTCGTACAAATTTCTCTTCGTGTCTCGGAAAGTTTATTTTTAACTTGAATTTTCCACTTGAACTCCCCATTCCTGGTAAATAGTTGGCCTAGCCCCTTCCTGCCCCCCCCTACCTTTCTATTCCTTCCTTCTTTACTTCCCTTCTAACGGTTTTCGTGCTCATCTAAAAAAACCCTTTCTCGCTTGGCTCATATTTTTTTTTGGCTCCTAATATCGCGTCCCGATCTAGGAAAAAAAAAAACCCAAAAGGGAAATTTTTGTTGACGCTAAAGATAGATTCAAGAGAGAAAAAAATACTTTTCAAATATCCCCACTCCTGACGAAAAAACGGGGGTTTTACTTAATGTGCCTTTACTGAGGCTCAGATGGCTGGAAACACTTGCGTCCCCCTTTTTGCATTAATTAGTGAATTTGATATTGGCTTTTGTGTGTTTCACGTTAAAACGTTTCTGTTTTTTACTTGTTGCGTTTTCTCCACTCCAAGATAAAAAAATTACATCGTTTTTTTTTCATTGTTTTGGTTTAAGATTAACAAAACCATCCACAAAACTTTTTCTTTTATTTTGATATTTTGAGTACAGAGCCTGGCAGACACACGGCCTTTGCGAATCCTCACGATAGCCTGAGGCGGGAGGCTTCCACCTACGCATGTAAAGTATACCGTTGACCCCCGCCATGCGCGGTTGAGGGGGAAAGGGAAAGGCCCCCCCCTCCCCCCGCCTCTAGCCTCCCCCCGGGTTCCTTTTTCCCATGGTGTTTCTAATTCTTTGGCCCTTTTTACTCCTTTCCCTTTTTTCCCCCCCCGGCCCCCTTTACCTCGTCTTGCCCCCTCCTCTTCTTTCCCCCTTTCAGCACTACATAACCTTTAAACCCCCGGGCCCAGAACGTAATTTTTTTTGTAATTTTGGGTACCATTTTGACGATTTTTAGTTAATATAAAACAATATTTTTTTAGATTGAAACCCATTTTAGTATCCTTGTCCCCTAGTAATTTGGATTTTAGTTAGTTTTTGAACTTTAGGTTAAATAGAGATTTTATATAGCAAGGGAAAAACTGGGCGTGAAGGAGTTTTTCATTTTTTTTTTTTTTTGTGTCTTTGTGATGAAATAGTTGATGCTGTTGTCTTCTTTTTTCAATTTTTTTATGTCATTGTTTTTTTCATTCTTTTTTTTAAATTTATTATTATTTTTTTATTTCATTATTATTATCTAATTATCATCATCACCACCATTTTTTTTTATACTGTTGTTGGTTGGGGTTGGTGGGGGATGGTGGGGGGGGCGGTAGTTGTGAGGTGGTTGGTTGGGTGATGGTATGCTATTATCAGTATTTTATTGATATTATTATGTCGGGGGGTTGGATGGGGTTTTGGGGGGGCCCAGTTGAAATCCCTGCCCCCAGGATCCAAAAATGGAAGGAAAAAAAGCTTTTTATTTGGGGCAAAATTATTTTTTCCCGAAATTTTTTCCAAAAAAATTTTTTTTTAAAAAATTAAAGTTCCGGTTTAGAAAAATGAAATTTTTGCTTGGGAAAAATTTTTATTTTTTTGACGGTTTTTAAGTTTGGAAACAAAAAATTCATAGAGCAAAATAGACACTTAAAGAAATTTTTTTGGGGGGGTAAAATTAATTTTTTTTAAATTAAATAAAACTTTTATAATTTTATTTTAATATTTTATTTTAAAATAAAAAAAATTTTAAATAAAAAATAATATAAAAAATTTTATTATTAAAATTAAATATATTAATATATATATTTTATATAATTATATATATATATAATATAATTAATATAAATATATATATATAATTTTGAGTTGCTAATCTTGTGCAAAAATGGAATAACTGATGTATGATTTAATAGAAAAAAAAAGCATAAAATAACCTTTTGATGCAAAAGGTTTAAAAAGAAATTTTCGGATTAAAAGGCAATGGATAATAGTAATTTTGGAGACTGGACAGTACGATCATAGCTCTTTCCTGTATTTTAAACAACTAGGAAAATACACCAACACACATACCCCCCCCCCCCCCCATCCCCCAAGTTCTATTAAGGAAAAAATTCACTTTACGACACGGCAATGATGAGCGCCATCACTCCTCCCTATGCAGGGGCGGGGGCCGTGCCTTTCAATGCAAGGCCCCAACATGAATATTTTTTCTTTTTCGGAAATTTTTTTTTCTTTATCTAGGTTCTGCGTATAATCCCCATCACACACACACACACAAACAACACCAACACAACAAAAACACAACACACACAAAAACCACCCCCCCCCAAACCCCCCCACCCACCCCAAACCCCCCCCCCCACACACCCACACACACACACACACACACACACACACACACCACACCCACACACAAACACACCCCCACACACACACACACATCACACACACACACACAACACACACCACCACCCCAAAACACACACAAACCCCACAACCCCGCAAACCACCACCACCAAACCCCCACGCACGCACGCACGCGCACGCACGCACGCACCCCGCCGCCGCCGCACCCACGCAGCCGCACCACCCCACCACCCCCCCCAAAAAAACACACCACACACACACACACACCCACACACACACACCACACTAAACACACAAAAACGATAAGGAAAAAGATGAACACTTTACGTATCAAAATCTGATAAAAATATCGCTTAAATTTTAAATGCATTTTGACAACGTTTTTTTGAAGGAACAGTGTCGTCTTAAGCTGTAAATGACCACGTAAGCGAGGGAAAGGGTGTGCCTATGAGCGGATTGTCTGTTTTTCCAAGTTATTTCCGGCCGAGACTGCCCCCGCCTGGAATTTTAAGGGTTTTTCGGTGTGCCAGCATCAGCCTTCCCTGGTTCAAAACCCCATGGACCCACATAACTTCGGGCTTGTGGGTCCTGATTCGTTCTACCTTTCCGCCAAACCTGATATCTTTGCCACGCCCCCTCGTATACCGCTCACAGGTTGGATTGACCCCCCCGCCCCTTTACCTCCTTGGGTTATTGGGGCCTTATGGAGGAGGGGATGAGGAATTTTGAACGGGGACATCAAAGGGTCTTAACTAGTTTGAACTAAGAATGAGTTCTGAATTGGAATTCCATGAGTGAGGAGGATAGCAAAAGTCAAGGATGAAGTCTCACTTAACGCCCGCTCGCCACGTTGCTGACCAGCATAGCAATGCCAAACCGATGAGGGTGTTGAAACAAAAACAGTGTTGTAAAGGGTCTTCTCCGTTCTGCGAAAAAGGGCAATACGTTAAAGATGTTAGGGATATACGGAGTGTAATGATACCTTGTAATGAAATTTTTTTTCTGTACAAGGGATAAAATAGATAAATTAGTAAGAGCGGGAGATATTCATATATAAGGTAATTGACGACCTTTTTTTGTAAAGGTTTTTTTTTGGGTTTTTAAATATGAAGAAAAGGAGATATACTTATGATCGACGGTGGTGAAATTTAGTGTGGTGGGGGCGAGGGGCGTCCAGTGTTGCGTTTATGGGGGGAAGCACACCGGCCCCGAGGGGGAACTGCGGGAGAACCTCCGCCCGTCACGAATTTGCCCCCGGTAAATGGATTTGCGGAAATTTTTTAAGGGTTTTGAAGTAAGCAGGACATTGTTGTAGAAGTTTTTTTTTTGTCGAAAAAATAAAACCCCTAGGAAACAATAACCCCTTTNTTTGTCCCTCCCTCTTAAACTTGCTAATGGAGCAGCGGGTCAGCCTGCCGTTCTGGGAGGGCGTGGCTCTTCTCAGCTACGCCGATGACCTCGTGTACCGGGAAAGTGGTACATAACTTGAATATAGTGAGTAGAGGCAGGGCAGGAACATGAGATGAGATGCTGGTGGCGGGCCCGTGTTGGTAGCGTCCGGTGTGGTACCCGTGGCACGAGGGGTTTAGGCTCAGAGGATTTGGTGTGGTCAACAGTGTTCTGAGGTCTGTGTATGTCTACCGAGTTTTCTCTTTATGCGTGCATGGGTATGAGGAATAATTACCAACTTGTAGACAGAAGATGAATATATTTTCGCAGAAGTGGAGTACAGGAACAGTGGAATATGTTGGGGCGGGCGGCACAACGTGGCCGCCCCGACGAGACGAGCGCAGAATATGTGTGTGACCTCTGAGGGCCGTGAGTAGTGGGTTGAGTGTGAGTCCCCGGGCAGACGCGTCAACCACCTTTATAGACAGGTCAAGGAGCGCGGAGAAAAGACACCGGGGCTATGGGGGCGGGAACTAGGAAAATACCTCTGACAGCTGCCTAGTCTTTCGTAGGTCAAAAAAGGGGTGCTAAGACAGTAATTGGAGAGAGAAATTTGGAGAGATACAGAACTCGTTCTGGTTGTCACAGGTCGAGATGACAGGATCGTTAGGGCCCAGCAGGCACTTGACCTTGTCAGTAAAAAATGCAGAGAGCTGGGCCTGAAGATTTTCAGCTGAGAAGTCCAAGGCCATGACCATCAAGGCCGCCACCCCGGACTGTCACTTGCTGGTGCAGGACGTCAGGCTGCCCTGGACCCGTGTTCTACCAGTACCTTCGGGGTGTGGATAGATCAGGGTCTGACTTAAACCACTCAGGTCAAGTACCTGAGGAGGGGGACTCAGGCCGAGGGTCAATGTTATGAGGGCCAGGGACGAGGACACACGCCGGGGGCCTCGTACGCTGTGCTGCAAACTCTTCTATGTACAAGCCGTCCGCGCGCTGTGGTTTAAACAGCGCGCCGGTGCTCATCGCGCTGTCACCCACCCAACAGAAGAGGATCAAAGTCACCCAAAACCAGGCCATGGGGACCATGCTGGGGGCGCCAGGGCTGGACCAGTGCTGCGTCTGCAGAGCGAGGCCCGGCTGATGCCCTTGACCACCAGGACTCAGCAGATTGTGGCCTTTTCGGGTGGCCAAGATCCTCCACCAGGTGAGAGAGTCTGCAGCACGGACAAAGCTGAGCACAGTCTTGCCACAAGGGCATGATCTGTCAGCTGGCAACACCTGGCTACGGAGGGGGGCCCCGAAGCCGCCAACCACCTGCTCGACCTCGACCAGCTACTGCGGAAGGACCCCATCGTCCTGCCGCCTTCTACGTCGCTTCTCCTCCGTGGCAAGCCCCGACAGTGGAAGTCGTCATCAAACCCCCCTGCCGACCAGTAAGGCCTGTGCACCCGGGTGGAGCTGCGTCAGCACGCACTGAGGGGGATTGCGAGGCCAACGTCCCAGGCCAGCGCCGTTCTACTACACAGGACGGCTCAGCTGACCCTGAGAGAGGCACGACGGGCGCGGCGGTGGTCACAGGGCAGGAAGTGCTGTCCTGGAGGACGCCCGACCAAATGCCTCCACCCCGAGACGGAGCTGGTGGCAATCCAGCGCGCCCTGGAGCACGCCCGCCACCGTCGGGAGGAGATGGTGGTCGTCCACTCCGACTCCAGGTCTGCCTTACAGGTCCCGCAGCAGCTGAGGCCCACCAAGGACAACGTGCGGCTCACCACCACTATCCTGGGTCTCGCCCAAAGAATCACCGCGCAGGGGCGTTCACGTGCGGCTCAACTGGGTGCCCAGCCACGTGGGGCTGCGGGGGAACGAGGCTGCTGATGAGGCGGCCCGCGCAGTCACCAGGTGCCTACAGTCAACCGCCGTCGTTCTGCCCAGTATACAGCAGGGGAAGCGATGGCCAGACGTGCTGCGGCCAACAGCACCGAGCAAGCAACACCGGGAGATGGAGGCGTCATCGCGGCAGGCGGCCTGGTATGCCAAAGCCACCGCCTACCGCCCACTGCTTCCCGCCCTCCAGCTTTCCAGGGCAGATGAGGTCAAGCTACACCGACTTCGGCTTGGCTATCGCACCCTGGAGGAGCTGAGGGACGATTTTGAGAGTCGGCAGTGTGACCACTGTGGCCAACTCGCCGAAAAACCCACTAAGGCACTACCTGCTGTCCGGCCCAGCCACGGCTCAGCTGGCAGCAATCGGCGGCCCAGAGGACGACGAGGATAGGGCAGCCCTGGTGCTCCGGCGGGCACTAGAGGACCTGCCTCGGCTGTTGTAGTGGTGCGCAGCGCCCCTCCCCCCCGCTGAGCGCACCACGTACTACACGGCGGAACATGGAGCGAGGTGACGAGCCTCACTCACAGGAAGTCGCTCGTGACTCCAGCGGCGGGCTGGTGCCACTGAACTATATAACATGGATCGCGGAAGCCTGGCTCAGCACTGGTTCCAACTGTCCGCCATCTTGTCGTAACCAAAACAAAGCCTTGTTTTCCTGCGGCTCGCTTTTGCTGTCTATCTGGTGTTTCGCCTCGTCATGCCAAGTTGTGCTTGCTGTCTGGCTGTGTTATCACCTCGTCATCCCAAAGCTGTGCTGCTATGTCCTGTACAAAAGACCAGGACCGGGAAGTGGGGCAAATCTTTCCACCTGTGAGTAACACCACACACAACACACACGCACCCACCACACACCCCACACACCCCCCCACCACACACCCACCCACCACACACACACACCCACCACACACACACACCCCCACCACACACACACACCACCCACCACCCACCACACACACGCACCCCCCAAACACACACGCACGCACCCCCCCACACCCCACGCACCCACCCACACCCACACAAAACCCGACACCCACACCCACACCCACACACACCCACACCCACTCCCCACCCAGCCCATCCACTCTAATCCATCTACCCACTCCAGTCATCCACCTACTAGTTAAAAAAAATATAGGTGGAATATGGTTAACTTTTTTTTATATAGGTAGTATAGATATAAGTATATTTTTTTATACTTGTTAACAATTAGTGGGGAACGGAAGCAGACCTGAGTGCGGTTATGATACAAATGATCTATGATCATTTGTATCTAACCGCACTCAGGTCTGTTTCCCTGAGTGCGGTTATGATACAAATGATCATATACATATCTGAGTGCGGTTAGATACAAAGATCATATATGATCATTTGTATCATAACCGCACTCAGGTCTGTTTCCGTTCCGCGCGTTCCTAATAAGCGGTGCTTGTTCTAATGGAGATAGCTTTATTTTGCGAAGAAAAAAAAAAGGAAAAAAAGTATACCTTGTGGTTAAAGTTGGGTTAGGTTTCATTACAACCTATAAGGTTAGGTTAGGTTTCTTTTAAAACCTTTAAGGTTTGGTTAGGTTTCATTAAAACCTAAAAGGTTAGGTTAGGTTTCATTAATATTATTTTTTGGGGGGGGGGGGTTGCGCAAATAAAACTACTCCATTGCAACAAGAAACCTATTGTAGGCCAAGAAAAAATAGTTGATGTCTCTTAAAACGACCCGGGGAAACTCGTCCATTATTACCAAAAGTTTGTTTCGTAGTCTAAATGAAACCATAGTCGTTTCGTACACCGCTCAGAGTTGAACTTGAAATACTAGAGTTACGAAACGACAAACCCGGTATGTACGAAAATACTCAAAATCAGTGTACGAAATAACTACTTTCATTCAATATACCTAATTAAGAAAGGTTTTTTTTATTAGGGCCCAAAAGGTTTTTGATTAATTTAAACTTCCTGTAATCCCCCAGAGTAGCTTCTATGGACCACTGTGGGTCGCGCCCTACCCGTGGCGGCGGCGGTACGGGGGTAGCGCCGTTATAGTGGACGAGAACTGCGCGTTCGCTCATTAGGTCAGACACACACACACTCGGTGGTTCGCTCATTAGTCTGTACACTGCATCTTAGCCTCTCGCTTTACCACATACACCAACCCGTCACTACAAAACTTGTACGGCCTCGCAACACACTTTCATACACACCCGTACGGCCTCGCAACACACCTGTCACTACACACCTGTACGCCCCGCAAGGGCACCTGTCACCACACACTGTACGGCTCGCCAACACACCTGTCACCCACACACCTGTACGGCCTCGCAACACACCTGTCACTATACACCTGTACGGCCTCGCAAGGCACCTGTCACTACACACCTGTACGGCCTCGCAACCACACCTGTCACTACACACCTGTACGGCCTCGCAAGACACCTGTCACTACACACCTGTACGGCCTCGCAACACACCTGTTGTCTGTGTATCACCGTAAATAAATGACTTGGAAGGTTCGACGATGCACTAGGTTGGAAGTTTAGTAGTAGTAGTAGTAGTAGGTGTTAATAGTAGTTGTAGGTGGTAATAGTAGTAGTAGGTGGTAATAGTAGTAGTAGTAGTAGGTGTTAATAGTGTGGTGGTAATAGAGGTGGTAATATAGGCTATCACAGGCCAGCAGCCAACACCCAGCCACTGCCTGGCCGGCCCATGTATTTGTTTTGGTTATTTCAAGATGGCGGCTGGTGACTTCAGTATCTCGGCCACAGCTAGCCCAGATCCGCGATCCATGTTATATAGATCAGTGGCTGGTGCCCGCTCATCTCTTATAAATGTATAAATGTAAGATTAGTATAAGTAGCTATGTAATGTAAGTTTAACTTAAGGTATTATGTAAGATTACAATAAGTTTGTTTTTTCTTTTTTTCTGTAAGAGATGTAAATAAACTTAACTAACTAAATCTTCTTTGTCCTTGTCTTCTTCATTCTTTTCGTTTTCTCTCTTCTCTTTATCGTCCTTCTTCTCTTCTCTTCACTTCTTTTCTTATATTCACTCTCTAATCTTCTCTCTTTGTCTCGCCCTTCTTGTCTTTTGCCTTGTCCTCCTCTTCATTCTCTTCGTTTTCTCTCTTCTCTTCATCGTCCTTCTCTTCACTCTCCTGTACGTCTTTCCCCTGCAGGCTGTGGAGTGACCTGCACACCAACACCATATTAGAAGCAGCGCACCATCCTCTTCCTCTAAACTCAGTGCATCATAATTTCAACAACGTGATTTTAACGATTATATCATATTGTTGAAAATAACGGCACTCCCACCTGTCTGATGTTAGTGGTGTTGTTATCTTTTTAAGTCAGGGAAATCCACGTTCTGGTTCCTACCTCAGCGCAGTAATTTGACGAACTAACGAGAGTGGTGTGGTGGTTAGAATTCATGACCGGAGGCGCAGTGTGGATATATGGTTTCTATTTTGATGATATAAAACTAACATTGTTGTTTTGGGCATTCCTGAAAATACAAACTGGCGTGCCTCAACAGACTATACAAATTACTCGATTT
>JACEEZ010007115.1:110280-125280 GCA_016584305.1 Chionoecetes opilio
CTAGGGAACTAAGATTAGATTCTGTTTTGGAATTCCATGAGTGAGTGATGATATGAAATGTCAAGATGAAGTCTCACTACCCCAGCATCGCCACTTTGCTGCCACTAGCAATGCCATGCATGAGGCTGTTGAAGCATACAGATGTTGTACAGGCCTTCTCCTTTCTGCACAATGGACAATACGTTAAACGATGTGTAATGATATCAGGGAGTGTAATGATCCTTTAATGAAGTTTTATCTGTACAAGGCATAATATAGATAAGTTAGTAAGAGACTATGCAAAATAATCTGATATAAGGCTGAGTTGACGACCTTTTATGGGGTACAGTTTTTTTTCGGTTTTAAGTATGAAGAACATGGATGATATACTTACTGGTCGAGGTGGTAGAGTTGAGTTTGGTGGAGGCGAGGACGTCCAGTGTTGCGTTCTGGGGGAAGCACAGCCGGCCACAGAGAGGGGAAGGCGTGCGGGAGACCCTCCGCCCGTCACAAAGTTGCCCACCACCATCCACACATTGAAGGTCAAGGCCGCGAGGAACCCTATGAACGCACCCTGAGGCCGGACGGTGAACAAAACACCAATCACACAGGTTCACGTCTGGCGGGGTGAACTGCATCCAGTGCCTCACGCGTCACTGATATTTTTTATGGCATATTTTTTAGTAGAAACTGAAAAAGATGTTAAAGGGTGCTATATGACAAGGTTTGTCTCCATTTATCCACTTACTCTTTTCATTGCATTTGTCCTATTTCCTAGATTACGTTCCACTTATTTAGTGAGTAATGTTATATATCTATATATAATAATATCTACGTCAAGAGGGGATTTTTATGCTCGCAAAATAATATCTATAAATTTAGATTGGTTAACATCGATATATTGTATTTCGCATATTTATTATGCCATAGTTCAAATCGATCCCACGCCACCGGGTCTGTGTCCACCTCGCCACCTGAAGATGCAAAAGTAGAGATGAGGCACCTCTACCCGCCCTCACTCGGTGGGGACGGCGATGACAATCTATCTAGTCCACGGCTTATGACAATATGTCATTATTTCCACATATCACGAAAATAGAGGTATTCTGCGTATTTTGCATATCTCTGAGTTACTAGTCTCTATCCTTGAATAGTATTTGCCCCTCTTAGGTCAATTTGACCGTCACAAACTCCTTCATGCCTCCTTATGCCAAGGCTGCTGACAGGGATGCCCAAGTCCTACTATGCATGTTTATCCCGAAATCAGCTGTACATACAGTAATGAGGATGATAAGTGATTGATTTTACCCATAAGTAACTTTTTTTGTGCTACTTAAGGTTATCGTCCCCCCATGAATTTTCGATGATTTTTTTTTAAAAACCGAAATTCAGAAACAAAAACCCCCGGCTCCAGCACCTTCCTTTTGTCCCATCACCCGTCAGAGTGGCTCGGTTGGTAGAGCTGGTGGGATCGCGTGCAGTGTCCCTGCATTCGGTCAGCGGTTAGAGCCCCACCAGGTTCGTCCTGGCGTGGTGGCCTTTGTATAGTCAATAACCTTGTCGTTGGTACTTGCAAAGTGTCTAGATAGGATCAAAGTAACTTCCTAAGTCAAGCAATCAAGGAGCCTACTAGAGGAGATAATATTCTAGATCTATTGCTGACAAATAGAGACGATTTAGTTACAAATGTGGAGGTCGGGGGAGTTTAGATAATAGCGACCATTATGAGATCAGATTTAGCTTAAAATGGGGGAAAGTTGGAAAATTAAGTGGCAATAGGCATCGAATACCTAATTTCAGAAAAGGGCCCAAATTTTGCTGGATTAAGAAGACACCTGGAGGTTATTAATAAGAGGTGTGGGATGGAGGAGCAGAAAAATGTCCCAGGACAAGGCGTTGTCAGGTGGAAAGGCCAATTATGAAGGATTAGGAAGGCACCCCGGAGGTAATTGGCGCGGTCAGATATGGTAGTGAGGTCGGGCTGAGGGGATAATTAGAGCGGTTAGACAGGGAAGTGAGGTCAGGGCTGAGGAGGTAATTAGAGAGGTTAGAAGGGGAAGTGAGGTCGGAGCTGAGAGGATTATACCTCATTTGAAGGAATAAATGGACGGACAGAAAGAAATATTCCTTATAGGGAAATAAGGTCCAGAAAGAGTGACCCAAAATGGATGACCCCCAAAGTTAAAACCCCACATTGGAGTAAAAAGAAACATTTATTTAAGGTTCAAGGCAGGATTGGTAAACAAAGAACATTTATAACGTGATGGCGAGGACAGTAAAGAAATTAACTCGAGTTGCTAAGAACAATTATGAGATTAAAGTAGCAGAACAAGCGAACAGGGACCCAAAGGGGTTCTATCAGGTTTATAAAACAAAGACAAGGGAATTAGTGGGCCCTTTAAAGGTCAGGAAAAGGTGGGGTCTTAAATACGGATGAGGATATGTGTAGGAGTCTAAATGATTATTTCTTAAGTGTTTTTACGAAGGAGGATACACAGACGATACCTGATAGTGAACAGATGTTCAAAGGAAGCGATGAGGAGAAACTCAAAGATATTGTGATAACTAGGGAAATGGTGGAAGAGGGTATAGAAAAAATGAAAACATTTAAATCGCCAGGACCAGATAAAGTGTATCCCAGGGTTTTAAAGGAATGCAAGGAGGTTGTTAGTGAGTCGTTAGTGCACATTTTTAGGAAATCGGTTGAGATGGGCGATGTGCCATTATTGTGGAGGAAAGGAAATGTTGTTCCCATTTTTAAGAAGGGAGACAGAGGACTAAAGTCAAATTATCGACCCGTAAGTCTAACTCAGTGGTGGGTAAATTATTGGAATCTATTATTGCAAAAAACATTAGAGAGCACTTAGATAAACATAGTTTGATCAAGATTCACAACAGGGATTCACCAAGGGTAGGTCATGTCTCACCAATTTATTGAGTTTTTATAGGAAATTTATGAGACGGCAGATAATGATAAGGATTATGATATAATATATTTGGACTTTAGTAAGGCATTTGACAAAAGTACCACACGAGCGACTCTAAATAAGGTTAGGGCTCATGGTATAGATGGGAAGGTTCTTCATTGGATCAGAGCTTGGGCTAAGTAATGGGCAACAAAGGGTTTACAATTAATGGTTCCAAATCTGAATGGGGACTGGTGACAAGTGGAGTCCACAAGGGTCTGTTTTGGGCCATTACTATTTTTGATTTACATCAAACGACTTGGATAGTGGGATTAGCAGTGATATCAGCAAGTTTGCTGATGATACTAAGTTAGGTAGGATTATTGGATCACAGTCTGACGAAACATATTGCCGGGAGACTTAATAAACTTAACGAGTGGGCAGTCAGAGGGCAGATGGAATTTAATATTGATAAATGTAGCGTTATGAATGTTGGTAGAAAAACCCTGGTAATAGATACACCATAAGCAATGTACCGCTGAAAAAGATCAAAAAGGGTTTAAAAAGATCTTGGAGTGAGGGTGAGCCCAGACCTCCGACCTAGGAAAAACAATGTATTGAGGCCAGAAATAGAGCTAATAGAGTATTAGGATTCATTACCAGAAGTTTTAAAAAGTAGAAGTGCGGAAGTTATTCTAAAGCTTTATCTGGCTCTAGTCAGGCCTCCCCTAGACTATGCAGTTCGTTTTGGTTCCATATTACGGGATGGATATAGTGTTTTTAAAAAATTTGCAGAGAAGGATGACCAAAATGATACAAGGGATGCGTAACTTTAGTTATGAGAGGAGATTGAAGTTATTAAAATTACACTCACTCGAGAGACGCAGAGTAAGGGGCGATCTGATAGAAGTTTTTAGGGGATAAAGGGATTAATAAAGGAGAGGTAGGAAAGTTCTTACGGCTTTTAAACCAGGGTAGAACAAGAAGAAACGGATTCAAGCTGGAAAAGCGTAGATTTAGAAAGGAAATAGGGAAAAAACTGGTTCACAAATAGGGTGGTGAATGAGTGGAAGGGTCTCAGTAGACGGGTAGTTAGTGCGGAGTCATTAGGGAGTTTTTAAAGGGGAGCGGGAAAAAGTTCATGGATGGGGATGAAAGGTGGATGTAGGTAGTGTTAGGTGACAGGAACTACCACGTGTAGGCCTCGCGGCCTCTTGTAGCTTCCTTATTTTCTTATGTTCTTATGTTCTTATCTTATCTTGTCCATGATGAAATTTTACAGCATAAATCGCAATAATGAATGAGTTATAGCTCTTTTTTCTGAGCCACCCAGCCTCCCGATAGGCTCTGCATAATGTGCTACGCGCATTTTAGTCCATGAAGGGACTTTATTTTTTACTACAAATAGGAAAAATTGCTCCCAAATGGCATCCACGGGTATGTAGAGACTATGTAGATAATTATTAGTGTGAGCTGATTGAAAGCCTCAACATTCGTAACAAAAGAGGGAGTGGAACTGCTTGTTGCTTTTTTTAAGCTTTTGCTGCTTGTTGCTTTTTTATGGTGTTTTTTTTTGTACCTAGCTCTTACATACCTTCCTGCACTTTCCGCAGGGCATCATGTGGAAATTCGTGTACCAGGAGGTTTTTAAGCTTTGAAAATCTGGCGAAAATGAGAGAAATAATGTTGCCTGATACTTTCGCATTCGGGTAAATAATACCATTCAATAGGGGGGACCATAAGAACATAAGAACATAAGAAAATAAGGAAGCTACAAGAGGCCGTGAGACCTACACGAGGTAGTTCCTGGGGACCAGGTACCCAATACACCTAATAGACTTTAGAATGCCATAGAATGCCTTGTTAATGCCATAGAATGCATGAAGATTGATGCATAAGAAATACTTACGTGTTGGAGCTCCTCATATAGGCACAGTCAAAGAAAAGAAAAATATTATTTAAAGGCCAATATCTCAAAACCCCTAAAGTTCTGATATTCCTCTTAATATCTCCGTCCCTATTTGGAGGATTGGAATGGGCTATACATCATTAGAAAGACAAAATAAAATGCGATTTTTCGTTTAAGACACCTCTTTTGATTGAAGGATAATCATCTCGCAAATTGAAATTATTTTCTAGACAAGGCAAAATAAAAATAAGAATTCTCACTAAAATAGAAAAGAAATTTAAAATGCTGTCTTAGCTATTTCTTTAGTAATTCTACAAACTACATTTGAGATTTTTTCCATCAAAATTTGTTGAGAAATAACTCATTTTTTTGTACATTTTTTTTTTAGTAACGAAAAAATAAATTAGGCGTCGAATAACCTGATACTTAGCTAAAGTTATTACAATAGGTATGCATAACATAAGTAAAATAATAAAAATCTATCGATAAATAAAATAACCCGGACGATCCCCTTAACTTTATGAAAATGTAAAGAATTTGAGCAAAAGTTTTGTTCTTTGAACAAATTCTTTGAATCCGATTCTACGATTAAACACAGACCGCTTTCTGTGTTTGAATTTCTAAGCCAAGCGAATGGTCTCACCTTAGCATTCACCCAGGGGAGCAGGATGCCTGTCAAGAATAACCCTGAAAAACGGTCCCTTTTAGGCAGCTGGGGGAGGCTGAAGAGGACATGGAAGATGTTGCCGAGGCTGCCCATGACCAGGCCGAGCACCACGGACAGCACGCCGGTGAAGGAGGCTGAGGGGGGGGGGGGGTCACTGTCACTTGATCAGGATGACACAATAGCGATGTTAAGGTTAATGTACTTGTAGTGGTGAACTGATGAGAAAATATCTGCACCGAAAAAATGTACCTTTCATATTTTTTATATTCTGCTCGCTAGTGATCCATTATCGTCAACAAAACTTCACTTTCGTGTTTGCTATGCATTATATTCCTTAACGTCCCAATCACACAAATGTCACGAGTCATGTTTTTGATCGCATCTGCAAAGAAGTGAATGTAATATATACGCAACGAACCATGCAGCGCAGGCGTCTATTACCAAATTTCATTGAAAAAAGTATATCTTTGACACATGAGAAATCGGGAATCGTGATAAAAAAAAAAGACTTGTACTAACTTTAACGTTTTTCTTATCATTTATAAGTTATTATTGTTCCTCGGCAGCAATAGAACCAGGCTAGAAAAATATATACAAAGCCTTAAAGGGAAATGGGAAAACCCGTATGGAAAAAAAGCTAGCAAGTCACAAAAGGGAAAATGAGGAGCAGAAGGAAGAAAACAATCAGGGGACTCACACAGAATCTTGACCACTAGGGTTGCAGATTTATCGCTGAGTTTACTGAAGAAGGGCAGAGGCTTGAGAAAGTCCTCCCACACCATGCAGGCTGCAGAGTTACCACAGGAGGAGAGAGTACTGAAAAGGAAACAGGGAATCAGACACATAAAGGGGTTCATATTTTATGAGTGTGGGGAAGCTTAGTATAGTATAAGTAAAAGATCATAAACCATATGCGACTCTATACCTCACCTTAGTACCCGCCATACACCGCCGCCACAAAGAGGCCAGACAGGGCGGGGATGTGACCTAGCTATCTTCACCAGGAAGGGAAGGATCTGTCCCGGGTTTTTTGATCTTGCCTGAGGTGAGAGGATCGCACGTGCTGTAGGTGGCGTAGGCGACCAGACCAGAGAAGAAGAATAAGATCCACAGACACCACAGTCCAGCCAGGAAGAAATAAACGAGTCTGAAACATTAAAAAAGATAAGGCATGTTGCTTGACACATATGTGAGGAATGTTTGTTTTATAATAATGATACTATACGCTTTTAAATGAACGACGCGACGCTATTGTACGGGAATTTATTATTAGTGTGAGAAAAGGATAGTAAAGCGAGAAGACTCCTCATCCCTTTCCTTATTTTTTTATGTATAACTGACAATTGGATCATTACATTATTTTTACACACACACACACACACACACACACACACACACACACACACACACACACACACACACACACACACACACACACACACACACACACACACCCACACACCACACACACACACACACACACACACACACACACACACACACACGTTTTTTTGTTTATTCGTAGACTACAAGAAAGCCTTTGATATGGTGTGGCGTGAGGGTTTGTGGTACAAGCTAGTGAGGGAGAAAGTGAATGGGAAAATACTTAATGTAATCAGAAATATGTATAGTAACATCAGGTCTTGTGTAATGTTAAACCAAGAGATGTCTGATACATTTGTATGCAACATGGGAGTAAGGCAAGGGGAAAATTTGTCGCCCCTGCTTTTCGCTTTTTACATTAATGATATTGAAAGAAAATTACTTGAATGTAACTGCAATTTTCTAGATTTTGGTCATGATTTGATAAACTCCTATTTGAAACTTTTTGTTCTAATGTACGCAGATGATACAATTATATTATGTGGACAGTGAGGAAGGAATGAAGCAGGCTCTGATAGCATTGTATACTTACTGTAATGAGTGGAAATTAAAGATTAATTGTAACAAAAAAAAATAGTGGTGTTCAGTAGGGGAAAAACTCATCTAAGTAATTATAAATTTGAATTTGGTTATGAAAAAGTTGAGGTGGTAGAAGATTACAAGTATCTTGGTGTATTATTTAATTACAATGGCAGGTTCCGTAAAGGAGAGCTAGATTTGAAAGAACAAGCAACAAGAGCAATGTATTCACTAATAGGTAAATGTAGAAAGTTTGACTTGCCAGTTGATATGCAGTTGGAATTATTTAATACCATGGTGTTACCAGTACTGACCTATGCAGCTGAGATTTGGGGAGACTATAGGATTAGAGAGCTAGAGATATTACACTTAAAATTCTTAAAACAGATGTTGTGTGTTCATAAAAACGCTAGCAATGATATGGTATATGGTGAACTTGGAGTGTACCCACTGGAAATTCATATAAAGTGCAGAATGTTAGGTTACTGGTCTCGGCTAATTTCAGGTAAAAACACTAAATTATGCTATATAATGTATCATGTTTGTTGCATTTGGATATGTTAGGGTTATACACTTCTCCATGGGTTGCCTGCATTAAGAATATATGTAATGAGTGTGGTATGTCAGGGATGTGGTTATCACAAAATGTAGAATCACTACATGGTTTAAGAAAGCAGTTGAAGTGAGATTAAAGGATCAGTGGATTACTACCTGGCATCATAATTTATCAACAAAATCGTTATGCAGTAACTACAATATATTTAAGCAGATTTATGGTATGGAGTGTACCTCGTCAAACTACCGAAAAGTATTCGCATCCAGGTAACTAGATTCAGAACAAGCAACAATAGACTACCAATAAATGTTGGTAGATACGCAGGTGTAAACAGAGAAGATCGTCTTTGTAGCAAGTGTATTGCTAATTTTGTAGGAGATGAATTTCATGTCCTATTCGAATGTACTAACGAGGAAATTGTAAGGCTGCGGGATATGTATATCCAGAAATACTACACAATTAGGCCAACGCATTTTAAGTATGTTGCGTTAATGCAAAGTACCAGTGTGAATGTTTTGAAGAACTTGTCATTATTCATCAGATCAATTTTGAGCATGTTTAGATAAACTAACAAGTATATCTGATTATTAGTTATCTTTATTTATATTTTTCTATGTGTCGCTTAGTTTTGGAAATTGACAATTGGATTCCTCCTAACTTTTAGTTTACGTAGTACTTATCTGTATGTGCATGTATGCACACTTATCTTATTGGTATCGTTTGAAATGTCCTGCCAAATGTATGGTATCTTGTAGGAGCTGTGCTCCATACTTTATTTATAAAGTCTGAGCAATAATAAATTCTATTCTATTCTATTCTATTCTATTCTATTCTATTCACACACACACACACACACACACACACACACACACACACACACACACACACACACACACACACACACACACACACACACACACACACACACACACACACACACACACACACACACACACACACACACACACACACACACACACACACACACACACACACACACACACACACACACACACACACACACACACACACACACACACACACACACACACACACACACACACACACACACACACACACACCACACACACACACACCACACACACACACAAACACACACACCACACACACACACACACACACACACACACACACACACACACACACACACACACACACACACACACACACACACACACACACACACACACACACACACACACACTAACACACACACACACACACACACACACACACACACACACACACACACACACACTACAATACCATAAAACAAAAACAACAAATTCACCCTGTAGCAGTCTTAAAAGTGCTGACGGAGGCGAAGCGTTGGTAAGATGACTGCGAGATTCCAAGGGTGTTAATGATGAAGGCGAATCCCATGCACAGGGTGGACAGGAAGGTGTGGCGCTCGTAGATGCTCGGGTTCATGCTGTACAGGGGATGGGTAAAGCGGGTTAAAGGGTAAAAGGGGGGCAGGGTACGAAATGATGTAGGTATTTGGCTATTTGCATGTTATACCTGTCCAGTTCTGGGAAGAAGACACAATGCATAATATAACACACACACACACACACACACACACACACACACACACACACACACACACACACACACACACACACACACACACACACACACACACACACACACACACACACACACACTAAATCATTGACACTCTAGGGGCCTCACTACTCACTCACTTAAAGAACTCTAGTCTGTCGCCGCGTTCCGCTATGGCCCACACCTTCCCGATGCCGCCCAGCTCAATGCAGCACATTACCACCACCGCCAATACGCCCCCGAACATGAGCAGCGTCTGTAGCACGTCCGTGTACACCACCGCCTTCACGCCGCCCTTAGGAGATGAAAGAAAGAGATGTCGTAGAGTTAAGGGCGTGTGAGACTTTCTTGCCGTCGTGTCTTTAAAATGGGTGTTGGTCTCTTTAAGTTTGTTTACTTTTGTTTGATAGGTAGCGTTCAGAAGATCACTGAACTTTTTCCCTTTCCTATGAATTGTAGTTATGAGTATTAAGCCAAAGATTACACACGGTACTTATGTTCCTTATAGTCTATCCTACATAACATTTGTACTGAATAAATAATAATATACTTAAGGTCCTTAGAATGTCTGTGATTCACAAATATATAACGTTTTTTTTACCATAAAAATGTTTTAAAATATGGGATAAGATAAGATAAGATACTTTGATCCTATCTAGACACTTTGCAAGTACCAACTACAAGGTTATTGACTGTACAAAGCGCCACCACACCAGGACGAGTATGGTGGACTCGAACCGCTGACCGAATGGCGCAGGGACTCTGCAACACCAGTCCGTGATTCTACCAACCGCGCCACCCTGGCGGGTTTAAAATATGGGAGAAACAGCATTCTTTGGCAATATGATTATATTTTTTTTCTTTTTCAAATAAGTCAACTCGTTTCGTTTTCCTGGACTAGTATACAGTTCAGTTATCGGAACCCCCTTGATGGCATTACTCACTATGGTGGTGTAGAAGGTGACGATGGCGCCCATAATGGCCATGGAAGCGAAGGTGGAGAGGCTGGTCACGGTGGAGAGGGCGAGGGAGGGCGCGTACAGGCACATGCCCATGCGTAGGAAAAGGTTGAGTAGGGAGACGAAGCTGCCCACCTTCCTTAGCACCGTACTGTGATAGCGTAACTCCAGGTACTGATGGCAGACAGTTATAAACCTTTAATAACTACCACATAATTCAAGGTACATGATCAACGCAGAAAAAATACACTGAGTAAAGAGCTATCTACAAAGTTGTATTTCACCTAAATATTGGCTTCTTTTGCATCAAAATAGGACTGACCAGGAGCAGAAAAAAGAAGCCAACAAAAGCTTGCTAAATGCCAATCCCAAAAGTTTGTACCGTTATTTCATGTAACATCGGAATCTCACAGTTTTGTTATTATTAGTTACATCTTAGGGGACTGCCCTAGTGGAAAAAAAGACGCGTTTCAGGAAGTCTGATTATTTCCAATTCCCGTTAAGCAGATAGACAATAACTGCTAAATATACCTTTAAAATCTCTTACATATTAGGATACTTCTTTTTGCCTCCTACAGTTGACAATGTTCTTGAAACACAAATATTAAGTAATACCTATTTTGGATTTTGGATTTTTTTCTACAGGAATAGATTGTTTATATATCTTGCTAAAATGAAAAATATAGCTACGAGAAATATGGATCAGTCCAGAGTCAGACAATAATACGATTGCAGTCCGTCAGGCAATAATGTAATTAGAACTGGTGTACAGAGGTGCGTCACAGGGATGAGAGAGAGAGAGAGAGAGAGAGAGAGAGAGAGAGAGAGAGAGAGAGAGAGAGAGAGAGAGAGAGAGAGAGAGAGAGAGAGAGAGAGAGAGAGAGAGAGATTGGTATGACATTTCCATCAGGATTAATCGCCGAGATTTAGTACTGAACAACATTCCATGAGTGAGTGTAGTATTGTGTGATATTGAACATTTGTAAGAGATAGGCAGACACAGAAAAGACAGGGAGAAAAGCAGTCAGACAGACACAGGAAGAGACAGACAAATATACACCTATGTATTAAATTTTCGTATATAACTCTTAAATGATCGCTCGGACAATATCGATACCGTAACTTATAAATTCACTAGTATCACAAAATACTAAATTGGGGACCAACCTGACGCATAGACAATCAACATAGATTTTAAGGAATTGCTAGTCACAATAGCCAGTTTAGTATTTTTTTAATCTATTTATTGTCTTTTCTGAATCTGTAAGACCTGGTATGAATACATATAACTTGAAACTCTTATTCTTCATTGTCTCTTTGAGAACGCGCAGATGGATGTTTTGCCACTATGAGTATGAGTATTTCATGTATTAGTAGTTGATGCCTGAATACATATCTATTATGTCGTGGAGTGGTATAAATACATAGAACTTTCAAGCTTACTACGATTCTCAACAATGGTTCTTAACGTCGTACCCTATTCATCTCGGTTTATGCTAGTTAATAGGGGAGTTTTCGAAGCTAAACCGCCAGATGTCTCTCGCGCATCTCACATCCTCTGCTCTGTGAGGCTGAATGATCTATCATTTACCGTAAATTCTCTGTACTTCTTTGGGACATATCAGAATTACCCTTCAATACAACAACTGAAACAGTTCTTAATAAAAAAATAGTTTATCATTTTATTTGTCTGCACTTGGTGAAAATATTGGCAAAACAATTGAATACTTGAAAACTCAATTTTTTTAAATCGTCTTTTCATAAAAAAACACAAGTTCAAGCAGAATGAGGCTTCAGGAAATATCTACTTGTATGTAAGCATTCACTGAGTACCTATTTTGGGTGTATATGTCTCTCTTACGACGAACATTTAACCAAAACAGAGTGTGGCGTTCAGCATCTCCACAGAAACCATCCCGCCGGCAGGATCTGCTATCACCCACTTTCCTGTTGACACCACACGGGGATGGACAGCTCAGCGCCTTATCGCCACAGCGCCGCTCCTTACCTCACAGCTCATATCACTGATACTCCTAACTTCTCAATACCACAGGCTACATGTCATCCTAACTATCATCACCCGCTTATCTCATCACACTCGCTATCCTCTACTGGAATATTCGTGGCATCCGCTCCCACATACCGTTTCCCACATAAAGAAGACTTTCGTCTCCTTATTTCGTGCTTTGACTGTGACTTGTGTTGTGTTGGGGCGGAGCGGAGTGGCGCGTGTAGTTACGTGACAGACGTGCAGTCACTATGTACTGTGGGTAGTAGTAGTTGGGGTAATAAAGCCGTGCACAGCAGTAAAAGTCTCCTTGCAGTCCTTTCCGTCTCCTCCATAGCCCCGAGCCGTTAGTGTGACGAAGTTTGAGAGGGGTGGGTTGCCCCCACCCTCCTTCGTTACAATAGGATAAACCAGAGGACATAGGGTATTCAGAGGGAAGGGTTGATTGATTGATTCAGAGGGAAAGATTGAGGTGGAGGGGCTTAGAGTTCGCGGCGGGGGAAATAGTAAACAAGACCATGTATTGTCTTCGATAGAGGACTGTTCGTTGAGGTGCCAAGCACTTAAATTACTTCTTGGTTAAATGTTCGTCGTAAGAGAGACATATACACCCAAAATAGGTACTCAGTGAATGCTTACATACAAGTAGATATTTCCTGAAGCCTCATTCTGCTTGAACTTGTGTTTTTTTATGAAAAGACGATTTTTAAAGATTGAGTTTTCAAGTATTCAATTGTTTTGCCAATATTTTCACCAAGTGCAGACAAATAAAATGATAAACTACATTTTTTATTAAGAACTGTTTCAGTTGTTGTATTGAAGGGTAATTCTGATATGTCCCAAAGAAATACAGAGAATTTACGGTAAATGATAGATCATTCAGCCTCACAGAGCAGAGGATGTGACAGCCTGAGAGACAGGCTTGAGCGTGAGCTTATTAGAAAACTCCCCATTAATTATATTACATAGACGGCGCGACTCTATTCACACAAACCCAGTCACGTGCACCCCAGCCCTTTAACACAGCCATAGACACCACGACTGAAAACGTTGACCCCACATTAATCACACACAATTTAATTCAATTTAAGTCAATATAAAGAAGAAAAAAAGCTGGATGAATATAGATAAGGAGACAGAGTACACGAGTCTAGCTCAGGCCCTGTATGGTACAACTATGAAAAGATGCAGTCAGAAGTACTCTCACATCTCCTCGACCACGCTACTAGGACAATAACGTAGATAAAAACGTTTTATGCTAACCTCTTTTCTTCATCTCATAGGATAGGAAGGCACAAAACTGAGCATATAAAAAAAATTAAGAATATTATTAGAACAATCGACTGTTATGAGATTACACAACAGTTTATGACGCGATGAGACACTACTCGATAGTGTCTCATCACTATCGATTACACTACTCGATAGTGTCTAGACGATAACATATGGGGGGGAGGAACAGTTATCAGAAACTTTACCTCACTCAAGGACACGATTTTCAGGTTGTAGAAGATCGGGAGCATGAGCTTATTGACCACGATAGCGCCGGGAATGCAGCCGATGAGAGCGATGGAGAGCTGCGTGCCGTAGAAGTAAATCTCTGTGGGGTTACCTGTCAGCGTGAGATTGTGTGTTGGTCAGAGAGATATGGATAGGGATTAGTTGTCAGGCAGGCAGACTGGCAGACTGATGATAAGTCTACAATAAGACAAGACATCCTCATCTACCTAATACCCCACAACAGCAACAACACACAAGTACAGTTAGGAGTAATGATTACCATGCAGGGAATTACACCTACTGTCCTATACTCATTATTTCTAAAGATACTCATCCTCGCCCTCTAAGAAAAACTTATTAAGCTTTATGACATCTCGTTTCCTTATGAAAATACTCATAGAGACATTTATAACATGCGTCTCACCTAAAATGGAGATAGCGGAGATCCATCCTCCCATGAGAGACAGCGCCACGGCAAGAGGAGGCATGTTTCCCCCGCCAATCAGATAGTCCTGTATAGTGGCTTTCTTTCTGTCCCTCAAGGCGCTCACCACTCCTATCAACACCGACACCACCAACATCAAAACAAACACAACCCAATCAGCGGTCTTGAACTTGTACGCGTCTAAATCCTCCATCAGTGATTCCTCCAAGCTTATCGCAGCCACCGTAGCCATCTCCGTCACAGCTGGAGAGAAGGACATCCCAGGTTGACACAGATCGGGTGTTCAGGGTCTTAGAAGTAGTCTGGACGGAGCCTTTGTCTTATATACCCACATGAAAAGAAAGAAAAAAAGAGCACGAGAAATAATCTAATAAACTCATAAAAAAAAAAGAAAAAAAAAAGGTATACTTTGTGGTTAAGGTTAGGTTAGGTTTCATTAAAACCTATAAGATTAGGTTAGGTTTCATAAAAACCTTTAAGGTTAGGTTAGGTTTCATAAAAACCTTTAAGGTTACGTTAGGTTTCATTAAAAACTACAAGGTTAGGTTAGGTTTAATTTTTTTTTTCAATTTTTTTTCATTT
>JACEEZ010007115.1:130280-135280 GCA_016584305.1 Chionoecetes opilio
GTAGATTTGAAGACAGAAGATGTATTGGTCAGCAGGAACAGTAGTACAGAGATGTAGCCATGGGCTAGAATGGATTGGGCGGCACACGTGGCCGCCCAGACAGAGAGCGGGACGGTGACCTTTATGCTGGGTCAAGAGCGAGGACTGAGTCGGGAGCAGTGTTGCCAAATGTGTCGGACGTAAAAGAGCTCGATTGAGGTATGAAATGCGCTAGAAATGCGCTAGAAAAGTTTTCGTCTCCTCACCTCAGTGACCTCACGCCCCGCCCAAAGTAACTATACCATACTTAGGCCCCGCCCACCTGTGACCTGACTGTGGCTGCGGCTACAGCGGCGGGCTGATGCCCGCTCATTTATTACTGTTTTTTATGTATATATGTATGTGTATGTATGTGTATGTGTATGTATGTGTGTAGGATTATTATTATTGTAACTAGATGTTAGGCTTAAGTTAAGCGTCTACCCAGACAAGGGGCCTCTTGGGAACAGAGGAGGCCTATGCTTCCCGCGGCCCGCAAGGGTTTATGGAACTGTCGCCGATAGGAACTGTCGCCGAAGCATCAAACGAGAACTGTCGCCGACAGTGGAACGCTCGCCGACGCGGAAATTCTCGGCGACAGTTCCATTTGGAATAGATGTAAAGGAAGAGTAAAGGGTTTATGGAACTGTCTTCTATGGAAGACTATGAAGAGTCTATCCCCAACCCAGACGAAGCCCATGCTCGGGGCAGGTCTAGCGTTTCAAATGGGGCATTTCTACAACTTGACAAGTTGACGCGCATCAGTAGCCGTCGAGCTGTCCTGCCTACCGTTTCTTTTTTTACTATCAAAGGCTTATTTCTATTATTTACAAGGATTTTTCTTACTATTGCTGGATTATAATTAGTATTATAAGGATCTTTCCTTGTATGAGAGGCTTATAGTATCATTATCTGGCTCTCTCTAGTACAAATCAGCCAAGTGATGCGCCTATAAGCGGTAGAGGCCACAAGAAGAAGAAGATCACGCCAAGGTGGAGTGTGGAGGAATTTAAAGCGGAAATTAATATATCTTTCTATACCGCCCCATCCTCTCCTCCCTAGTATATTGAATATGTGATTGTCGGCTATAAGGGTTGGGTTAGATGAGATGTGGGGTATTATTTAGTAAGTTGATATCAAAAGGAATAACTTGGCACTACTTCAAAGTGTGTAGAGCGGGGGTGATGAGGCCCGGGTTAACGGGGAGGGGCGTGACCTACCGCCCGGTGCCCACAACCACTTGAGTCAAGAACATAAGGAAACCACAAGAGGCCGGTAGTCTTACGTACACGTGGTAGTTCCTTCAACACATGTACATTATCTACATCCACCTTTCATCCCAAGCACTATTTTCGAAAACAACAATATATTATTTTTCCGATTTTCTGACCTCTTAAGTCTGTCATTAATGTTACAGATGCCAGTGACCACCAGAATTTGTAATGAATGGTGGTCAAATAAGGGTTGCCAGACTATCTAACACAGTATTTCCCAACCTGGGGGAAATTTACCCCTGGGGGGAAAGTTCAGGATTCTAAGGGGGAAATTTATCCGAGGGACATCTAAATTACTAGCATTTAGTCGACAGAAAAAAATCTCTTAGAGTTCAGAGTTCAGCTATTGACTTCTCTTTTCTTTAAGTGTATATATATAGAGAGAGGGTAGTGTCTATATACTTGTTATTAAGCAAGTAAATGTTGTATTTTGGCTACTTTTTTTCTTCACCACATGAAGGTGGGAAATCCGGATGGTTGAACAGGGGGAAGGGGGAAACAACAGAACAACGGTTAGGAACCACTGATCTAACATAAATAAAAGACAGAATTCCCATGGAAATAGGAGAATTTAATGAAAAAAGGACAGTCAAATCTCACCACTCATTACTACCACACCCATACCTCACCACTCATTACTCACACATCCATACCTCACCACTCATTACTCCCACATCCATACCTCACCACTCATTACTCACACATCCATACCTCACCACTCATTACTCCCACATCCATACCTCACCACTCATTACTCACACATCCATACCTCACCACTCATTACTCCCACACCCATACCTCACCACTCATTACTCCCACACCCATACCTCACCACTCATTACTCACACATCCATACCTCACCACTCATTACTCCCCACACCCATACCTCACCACTCTTTTACTCACACACCCATACCTCACCATCATTACTCACACACCCTACCTCACCACTCATTACTCACACATCCATACCTCACCACTCATTACTCACACACCCATACCTCACCACTCATTACTTCCACACCCATACCTCACCACTCATTACTACCACACTCATACCTCACCACTCATTACTCACACATCCATACCTCACCACTCATTACTCACACCCATAGCCAGAGCTGGGCAGTATTTAAATACATTTGTATTTAAATACATTTGTGTATTTAGAACTATTTATAAATACATTGGTTTTCACGTATTTTAATACAGTATTTAAATAATTTAATGAGTATTTAAATACATTGTATTTAAATACTCATGTCAGTCAGTTATCACTCCTAACATATATATTAACTTGCATAACTAATACTAGTGAATTACACCTAATTACGTATTACGTATAACACGTATTATAACTTCCATACAGGATAGGTGCACGTACCTTACATCAAATGAATCAGTGCATTTTTAGAAACATTATAAACATATAATTATATATCTGTAATATATATATAATTATACGTTTATCTGTCCTCCTCCTCGTGATTCTGGCTTCTTATCACTTCTGGTATGTAGGTCGTTGACCCTATACTTTATGCTGACAACTAGGCATTTGTCCTGTGATCGAGCTATCATAGTGCAAGGTGTTCATGGGTCTCACGGTGAAACAGAGGAGGAAAGATAAACGTATAATTATATATATATTACATAGATATATAATTATATGTTTATAATGTTTCTAAAAATGCACTGATTCATTTGATGTAAGGTACCTGCACCTATCCTGTATGCAAGTTATAATACGTGTTATACGTAATACGTAATTAGGTGTAATTCACTAGTATTAGTTATGCAAGTTAATATATATGTTAAGAGTGATAACTGACTGACACTCATAATATAAAAATATAAATACTTTTAGCAGATAATTACTCAATAAACTCAATTAATAATCTCAATTACTCAAGTTAATCAATCAATTAATTACATATACAATAGGAAAGTATCCTTTATCATTTATCAAGCATTTAGTATTGATAATTAAGAACTACTGAATCCATGTAAAAAATTATGCGTATATAAAATGTATTTACAAATGTATTTAAGTACATTCCTAAAATGTATTTAGTATTTGGTATTTAGATACATTTCTCCCATGTCTTTAGTATTTAAATACATTCAATGTATTTAGTGCCCAGCTCTGCCCATACCTCACCACTCATTACTACTACACCCATACATATATATCGCCACTCTTTACTACCACACTCATATATATCACCACTCATTACTCCTACACTCCTACCTCATAACTCATTACTCACACACCCATACCTCACCACTCATTACACACACATCCATACCTCACCACTCATTACTCACACATCCATACCTCACCACGCATTACTCCCACATCCATACCTCACCACTCATTACACACACACCCATACCTCACCACTCATTACTACCACACCCATACCTCACCACTCATTACTCACACATCCATACCTCACCACTCATTACTCCCACATCCATACCTCACCACTCATTACTCACACATCCATACCTCACCACTCATTACTCCCACACCCATACCTCACCACTCATTACTCCCACACCCATACCTCACCACTCATTACTCACACATCCATACCTCACCACTCATTACTCCCACACCCATACCTCACCACTCATTACTCACACACCCATACCTCACCACTCATTACTCACACATCCATACCTCACCACTCATTACTCACACACCCATACCTCACCACTCATTACTCCCACACCCATACCTCACCACTCATTACTACCACACTCATACCTCACCACTCATTACTCCCACATCCATACCTCACCACTCATTACTCACACATCCATACCTCACTACTCATTACTCCCACACCCATACCTCACCACTCATTACTACCACACTCATACCTCACCACTCATTATTCCCACATCCATACCTCACCACTCATTACTCTCACATCCATACCTCACCACTTATTAATCACACACCCATACCTCACCACTCATTACTCACACATCCATACCACACCACTCATTACTCACACACCCATACCTCACCACTCATTACTCACACATCCATACCTCACCACTCATTAACTACTCACACATCCATACCTCACCACTCATTACTCACACATCCATACCTCACCACTCATTACTCACACCCATACCTCACCACTCATTACTCACACACCCATACCTCACCACTCATTACTCACACACCCATACCTCACCACTCATTACTCACACATCCATACCTCACCACTCATTACTCACACCAACCTCACCACTCTTTACTCACACACTCATAACCTCACCACTCATTATCACACTCCTACCTCACACTCATTACTCCCCCTAGCCAGAGCTGGGCAGTATTTAAATACATTTGTATTTAAATACATTTGTGTATTTAGAGCTATTTATAAATACATTGGTTTTCACGTATTTTAATACAGTATTTAAATAATTTAATGAGTATTTAAATACATTGTATTTAAATACTCATGTCAGTCAGTTATCACTCTTAACATATATATTAACTTGCATAACTAATACTAGTGAATTACACCTAATTACGTATTACGTATAACACGTATTATAACTTGCATACAGGATAGGTGCATGTACCTTACATCAAATGAATCAGTGCATTTTTAGAAACATTATAAACATATAATTATATATCTGTAATATATATATAATTATACGTTTATCTGTCCTCCTCCT
>JACEEZ010007115.1:140280-150280 GCA_016584305.1 Chionoecetes opilio
TACTGCTACTAATAATACTAATAATAATAACAGTTCATGATTAGGACTTACATACTAGTAGATAGCACTATAGTCGCCAGTCACTTGCCACAACACTAATGTCGCCAGGCACAATATATTACGAATTTTAGCATCACTACAGACTTTTATGTGCCACTGAAGACATGTAGTGTGATGTACATAATATTAACCATAATTTCGTTGTTTTCATCCTTAAAGTCCACGGAAAAGTAAGATGAAACAGATCGAGGTCAGTGCACTACCACACTACCCTTGTTGTGTGTGGCATGGGGCGAGCCGCGAGGGAGGGATCGAGATGCCTTGATCTTCCTCTACTTCCCTCACGACAGGAGTTTATTTTCTTTTCCATCCCCATGGCAACAACGCGCTTGTTCATCTATGCTAAGATTTCAAGCTTAAATTATGCGTGTGCGTTCATTAAAAACCTTTTTTCCATCTTCTTTCCGTGATGTATTTACTGTTTCTTCGTTTCATTTAGTTGCTATACCATAATTCTCTCCTTTTTACGACTTTTCTTCTTTCATTCGTTGAGGCGTGAAAGACAGGCTATAGTTGCACAATCAGCAAATTATCTGTAGGTGGAAATCATGCACTTTGACGCGTATTATGTTGCAGTATTCATTCCTTCATTCCTTCATTCCTTGTTTATATTCATCTTTCATTATTTAAATTTTTCTTTATCTTTTTTCTCCCATCGTTCTTCTATCTACCCTTTCATTTTGATTTATTTTCATTAATGTATTTTATATACCAGTCGTTTCTACGGCTTCTCTCTCTCTCTCGCTCTCTCCATCACAACATAGAACTCTGAGGTGCTGAACTGGCTGCCGAGACACCCAACACCCTCGGGTTGGGTTGGTACACATACATACACATGCGCCTTAACCTTGGCCTCACCCCTGAGCTCACATTGTGGGAAGAGACGTCAGCAGGCCCTTCGCTGCCTCCGTCATCAGCCCGGCCAGCAGTGAGTGCCTTGTGGACGCATATTTCCTGCTGATGGCTTGGCTGTGGGGTTTACAGTGCTGGTAGATGGCTTAGGTTTCATTATTTTCCACTGCTGTATCCTCTTTCCATATGGTGAGGTCAGCCTATCTAACTATCACAGCGTCTCTCTCTCTCTCTCTCTCTCTCTCTCTCTGCAGTTTATTTACGATCTTACTGAAAAAATGTTAATCATGATAACCAAACTAACATCAGAGTGGCGGTGTGTGTGTGTGTGTGTGTGTGTGTGTGTGTGTGTGTGTGTGTGTGCGTGCGTGCGTGTGTGTGTGAATGCCACGTGGCACATTCTCGCCTCCCACTAGCCTGCCAGTGCCACTCCAAGCCCCGCGCACGAATGACAAGCTGGAGGAGGAGGAGCAGGGAGGAGCGGGTTCACTCCTATTTCATGTGTCCGGGTGCCGCTTAGGAGAGAATAAAAATGAATATGTACGTGAATAAGGTGTGGCGGCTTTCTTAGAGTTTACAACCTCCTTTGTTGCATGGAATGTTACTTGTTGGCTCATTTCTTGCTTTTTTTCTTTTTCTCCTTCTTCATCCTTATCATCTTCTGTGAATAAGCACTATTTACTCGAATCACATATATATATATTCGCCGCTCAAGCATCATCTTCCAATCTCTTTTCACTTTTCATGTATGAATGTATATTATATTGCTGGGCGGCTTAGATAAACTAAATGAGTGGGTAGTCAGGTGGCAGATGGAATTTAATATTGATAAGTGCAGCGGCTATGAATATTGGTAGAAATAACCCTGGTAATATCAATCAATCAATCATTGGGGGCATACGCCGGGGGGCGCGTCGCCTCGCCCACCCTACGACGCCACTCCAGGGGGTCACCACGCGCGAGTTCCCATGCAGGCTCCTTTCCCATACCAAGCAGCTCTCGACAAGAAACATCAACTTGCCCCAGCCACGAGCCTTGTGGGCGCCCCCTTGGCCTCCTCCACGCCGGATTGTCTCTTACAGATACAACCCGATGGGAAGGATCGGTTTCAGGGTAGCGTGCCACATGCCCATATAGCCGAAGTTGGCGCTGACGGACTATGCAGGTAATAGGCCTCGATTCAGTCTCACGGTGCAATCGCTGATTTGACACGTAATCATCCCAGCGATACCCCATGATTCTGCGAAGACACTTATTACCAAAGGCATTGATTCGTCTCTTCAAGTCACTATTTAGTGTCCATGTCTCACAACCATAGAGTAAGACAGGGATCACAAGCGACTTGAAGATCCGGATCTTTGTCCTCCTGCACAGGTACCGACAACGCCAAATACTCCCGCTGAGCGAGTCCATAACACCGTGGGCTATGCCAATCCGTCGTAAGACTTCTTGACGTGACCCGCCGTCATTATGGACTGCGCTACCAAGGTATGTAAAACTTTCCAAGATCTCAATGTCCTCGCCACACGCATGAACAGACTGTACTGCTTCATCTAGTAAGTCTTCAAATACCTGGACCTTGGTCTTGAGCCAGGAGACCTCAAGTCCCAAAGGCTTTGCCTCCTCGTGCAGCGCCTCGAGAGCCATCACCAGGACCTCCAGCGACTCAGCAAAGATTACTGCATCATCGGCAAAAACAAGATCAGTGATCTTGGTGTTGCCGACGGATGCTCCACAATCACTTTGATCTACAACCTTGTCCAATACCCAGTCCATACAAGCGTTGAAAAGTGATGGGCAAGACGCACCCTTGCCTCACTCCTGTATTCACAGGAAAGAAGCTGGATACACCTGCCCCACACTTCACAGCACTCGCAGTCCCAGAATACAGACCAGTTATCAAACCAATAGTCCTTGCAGGAATCCCTCGAAGTCGCAGAAGATCCCAGAGTGACTCACGATGCACTGAGTCAAACGCCTTCTTGAGATCACATAGGCTGCAAGCATCCCCTGTCGAAACTCACGTCGGCGTTCCACCAGGACACGAAGCGCCAGGATACGGTCCGTTATTGACTTACCAGCGTGAACCCAGACTGCTGAGGTCTCTGATGCTTCACCAGATGACTGCGAATTCGTGTCAGCAATAGATGGGCAAGCACCTTGCCTGGTACGCTGAGCAGTGTAATACCGCGGTAATTGTTGCAGTCCTGACGGTCCCCTTTCCCTTTCCAGATAGGGACGACCAGCCCCCTTTTCCAGTCAGGAGGAATGGTACCTGATTGCCACACGGCAGTCAGGACAGCATGCAACCCGCGGATCATGGCCTCACCCCCAGCTTTGAGGAGCTCCGCACTGATATTACAAACACCAGCTGCCTTTCCACCCTTCAACTTTGCTACAGCCTCTCTGACTTCGTCAAGAGAGGGTGCGGTTTCGTCAATGGGAGGATCGGCATCCACTGCCTGTAACCCAGTGGTGTGAAGCTGCTCAATTGGAGGGTCCACCGTGAACAACTGCCCAAAGTACTCAGCCCAACGAGCCATCTGCCCATCCATGTCCGACACGAGGCGCCCATCTGCTGTTCGAATAGCACTCGCCCGAGAAGGAGACTTGGAACGGAGCTTCTTCAGGGCTCGGTAGGCGGGTCGGAGGTCATTAGCGTTCAAATGACCCTCGACATCCTCAGCGAGACTCCTGACATACCTCTCCTTGTTTCTCCTCAGGAGGGTTCTAGTCCGGCGTGACAGAGCCCTGTGCTGGTCCCGGTTCCCAGCCAGCCTGGCAGCGCGACTCTCCTCGATTTTCTCCAGCGTCTCCGTCGAGACAAAACCACGCCTTGACCTCGGGCGCTCCCCAATACATTCCTTGGCAGCCTGTAGAGTTTCACGTTTGAAGGTATCCCACAGTTCTACAGGATCCCCGAGAGCACCGAGCACATCAAACCGATTTGAGACTGCCACCGCATACTCATGAGCACATGTCAAGTCCTTCAGTTTCTCAAGATGAAACACAGTATGGTTACCTCTTGAGATTCTTCTGGACTTGACATGAAGCTTAAGTGTAGCAACAACAAGTCTGTGATCTGTTCCAAAGAACTCAGCACTCCGGTAAACCCTGCAGTTCTGGAGGATCCTCCAACGAGAACTAACGAGGATGTGGTCGATCTCCTTAGCTACCCCTCCGGCATTACTATACCATGTCCAGCGGTGCAGCTCTGGTCTCTGATACCAAGAACCTGCAATTCTCAACCTTCTGGACCTTGCAAAGTTCAGAAGCAGAGAACTGTTGGTGTTTCTGGTACCGGAGCCATGGGGACCAACACAATAATACCTGTGTTGGTAGGTAATAGATACACCATATATACGCAATGTATCGCTGAAAAGATCAGAAGGTGAGAAAGATCTGGGAGTGAGGGTGAGCTCCGACCTCCGACCTAGGAAACAATGTATTTAGGTAGAAATAGAGCTAGCAGGGTGTTATGATTCATTACCAGGAGTGTAAAAAGTAGAAGTGCTGAGGTTATTCTAAAGCTTTATTTGGCTCTAGTCAGACCTCACCTAGACTATGCGGTTCAGTTTCGGTCTCCGTATTACAGGATGGATATAGCCAGAGTTGGGCAGTATTTAAATACAATTGTATTTAAATACGTATTTAAATACATTTGTGTATTTAGAAATGTATGTATAAATACATTGGTTGTCATGTATTTAAATACAGTATTTAAATACTTTTATGAGTATTTAAATACATTGTATTTAAATACAGTATTTAAATACTTTCATGAGTATTTAAATACATTGTATTTAAATTCATTTATTATAAAAATGTAAATACTTTTTTATCACTTAATTTGGCCATAAACCCGCCCAACTATCTGGCAACCTTGATGTTACAGTGAACCAGTGTTTCCACTGACAAGGAAATGTCCTGATTTCAAGGAAATTTGGGCCTGAGAAGGAAATTTCTAAGGAAACCCAAAATCTAAGGAAATCATTGCGAATCATTGCAAAATCTAAGGATACATTGCGTATGGTGTATCTATTACCAGGGGTTTTTCTATGAATGTTGGTAGAAAAAACCCTGGTAATAGATACACCATACGCAATGTATCGCTGAAAAGATCAGAAGGTGAAAAAGATCTTGGAGTAAGGGTGAGCCCAGACCTCCGACCTAGGAAACAATGTATTGAGGCTAGAAATAGAGCTAATAGAGTATTAGGATTCATTACCACAAGTGTTAAAAGTAGAAGTGCGAAAGTTATTCTAAAGCTTTATCTGGCTCTAGTCAGACCTCACCTAGACTATGCAGTTCAGTTTTGGTCTCCATATTACAGGATGGATATAGCCTTGTTAGAATCAGTGCAGAGAAGGATGACCAAAATTATTCAAGGGATTCGTAATATGAGAAGAGATTGGAGCTATTAAAGTTACACTCACTCGAGAGACGCAGAGTAAGGGGCGATCTGATAGAAGTTTTTAAGTGGATAAAGGGCTTTAATAAAGGAGAGGTAGGAAAAGTTCTTACAGCTATTAACCAGGGTAGAACAAGAAGTAACAGATTCAAGCTGGAAAAGCGTAGATTTAAAAAAAGAAATAGGGAAAAACTGGTTCACAAATAGGGTGGTGAATGACTGGAATGGACTCAGTAGACAGGTAGTTAGTGCGGAGTCATTAGGGAGCTTTAAAGAGGGGCTGGATAGGTTCATGGATGGGGATGAAAGGTGAATGTAGGTAGTGTTCGGCAGTGGCGGCTCGTGATAAAATACAATGGAGGGACTGCAAACTTCACACAATACGTAGTAGAATATACAAATTTTACCTATCGCAGGTATGATTTGTAGTTGATATTCACGGATTTCAGGGCATGGTAGTAGTGGTGGTGGTAGAAGGGATAGTGGGGGTGGTAGTGTTGGCAGTAGAGGGGATGGCTGAGGTGGCGATAGTAGAATTACAGTACTACTTGAAAATAAAGTCGGTACCGCTTGATTTCAGTCTTTTCATTTAATGTCAGCTGGGATAAGTTGATGTTTTGCAAATACTTCACTCAATTTTCCATAGTCAGAGGGTAATTAAAGAAAGCACGATATAACCACACCGTCTACACGCACTGCAAACACGAGAGGGACGAGACTCAGCTGCCTCGACTGCAGCTCATTGTGTTCACAAGTTGCTCGGCGCAGCGCAGACATTAATCGTACAGCAAATATGAAAGTAACTTACATTTAGGTCTGGTTGTAAACCTCTCACGCACCGTGACGCGATTCGTGTCAAAACGGAATCGTCTACATCTGAGCTTTTGACGCGATTCGCGTCAAAAAACTTATAACAATTCGCCAAAAATAAAGTATTTATCAGAATCGCGTCAAAATGTTATGCGTCAAAGATCCAAGCTATACCTATATAATAAATTAATTGTCAACTCTCTCGTGAGGGTGGATTTGAAATGATAAGAGCCTGTGTCTCAGTTTCCTCTCAGCAGGCAGCCTGTGAGCGCGGACTGTCGTCCCTTTAAAACGTGTCCCGAGCCGGGTAAGCAATACTTGTAGCCTAATCAGTCTTCCAAAATGTGTTTCAGTTTTCCTCAATTTTCTCAAGAACTACTGGCCATATGAAAATTATAATGGTAGGGTTGGAATCCTCATAAAAATCCACTTTTATTGGCATATAAACCATAAAACGTCGACTCAGGAAGTTTCGAGCTACGAATTGGTGAACGTAAGTATTTCTTATTTCTCTTTACTCATACTCAATGTTTTTTTCGGAGTCGGTAAACCCCGCTATTTATTTGCATTTCTTGTTTTTTTTTCTTTCATAAGGCAGAATAATCTCTTGCAAGATCAACGATATATAATAATGCCAAAAAAAAGAATACTCGTGCGTGAAATTGATAACATAACAAAAAAATTCGCCGCACAGTCAAGGCCATTCCGCGGGGCCCCTTAGGGAGCCCCAGACGGATGTCGCAGTGGACGGAGAAACTTATTAAACTTTTCGTGTGTGCGAGGGTTAATGAAAATTCACTTAGTAACGTATTGAAAATAACATATAATGACTTTTTATCATGATATATTTGTTGGTAGTGTATCAATTCTGCTGTCTCTCTAAAGGCATCATACACCTGGCAGTGAGTGTCTGAGGGTGCTGCAGCTCTGCAGCCCTATGCCACGAGCCGCCACTGGTGTTAGGTAACAGGAACTACCACGTGTAGGCCTCACGGCCTCTTGTGACTTCCGTATTTTCTTATGTTCTTATGTAAACTACTGTGCATGCCTCTTCAGTGACGCATAAAAGTCTAGTGATGCTAAAATTCGTAATATATTATGTCTGGTGACATACCCCCCACCCATTGACTCACCCATTACCCATCACCCCCCACCCATTCACTCACCCATTACCCATCACCACACACCCATTCACTCACCCATTACCCATCACCCCCCACCCATTCACTCACCCATCACCCCACACCCATTACCCATCACCCCACCCATTCACTCACCCATTACCCATCACCCCCCACCTATTCCCTCACCCATCACCCATCACCCCCCACCCATTCACTCACCCATCACCCCACACCCATTGGGTGTGGGGTGGTGGGTGAGATGAGATGGGCACTCACCCATCACCCCCCACTTATTCCCTCACCCATCACCCCCACCCATTCACTCACCCATTACCCATCACCCTACATCAAGGTTTCCTCAATTCTCGCAACCCACTTTTTTTTTCTCACAATTCTCGCTAATAGGCTGCTAAAAAAAAGAAAAAAAAAGAAGTGATCGGATCATCCTATAAATGGGCTTAAAACCTTCCCTGGTCAAGCGGGTTTTCCAAAACTGTGCCATATGATGGGATTCCGCCACGGGGGGCGGAACCTATACCACACACACACACACACACACACACACACACACACACACAACAGAGACACACTTGCGCTTATATTATATATATATATATATATATATATATATATATATATATATATATATATATATATATATATATATATATTATATATATATATATTATATATATTATATATATATATATATATATATATATATATATATATATATATATATATATATGTGATCTATTATGTATAATATATATATATATATATATATATATATATATATATATATATATATATATATATATATTATACAACTAGCCGCAAAGCCGCCCTCTGGGCGGACTTTTTGGCTAGCTCCTGCGGAGGGCTATTTGTGGGCCTTCGGCTCACCACCTGTGTTTGGTGGGCCAAAGGCCCACCAAACATAGACTCTCCAGATAGCCCCTTCTAACTTTCCTGAAATCATGGATGTAGAAATGTATGTATTAACGCCAACCCATTCACATCACCCCCAACCCATTCACTCACCCATTACCCATCACCCCCCACCCATTCACTCACCCATTACCCATCACCCCCCACCCATTCACTCACCCATTACCCATCACCACACACCCATTCATTCACCCATTACCCATCACCCCCCATCTATTCCCTCACCCATCACCCCCCATCCATTCACTCACCCATCACCCCACACCCATTACCCATCACCCCACCCATTCACTCACCCATTACCTATCACCGCACCCATTCACTCACCCATTACCCATCACCCTACATCAAGGCTTCCTCAATTCTCGCAACCCACTTTTTTTTCACAATTATCGCTAATAGGCTGCTAAAAAAAAGAAGAAGAAAGTGATCGGATCATCTCATAAGTGGGCTTAAAACCTTCCCCTGGTCAACCTGGTTCCAAAAATGTGGTATGTGATGTGATTCCGCCACGGGGGGCGGAACCTATACCATACACACACACACACACACATACACACACACACACAGACACACAACACCACAACACCCTTTCGCTTTTTTTTATATATAAAAATTAATTTTTGGGCCCCCCCCCCCCTTTAAATTTTTCTGGTACGCCACTGGTTCGCTATAATAACAGTCTCAGGTTGAAACCGAAAATGCTCCCCAATGAAGTGATTCCTTTTCTGCACTTCCTTTTTATATACGCGCTTTGCGTGCTGGGTAAATACTTTTTTGTTTATTAAAGAATTTTATATGATCTATTAAAAAATAATTCTTAAATATCAAATACATAAAATTTCTTTTAAACTCACAATTCGAATTTTAAATTGAAATTTTTATAATAATAGTGGCGTTATTTTGGGGGTTGAAAAATGACGCTAAAATTTTAAATATGCTGCCCCACATCTGTTTTTGAAAATCAAAAATATAAATTTTTAAAACGTTTCCGGTTTTTATAATTTTTTTGGGGGTTTTGGGATTGATTTAAACGGAATTAAAATGTAAGGGGAGAAAATTAGTCCGATAATGTTTTCCCAAATTTAAAATTTAAAAAGTTAAAATCGAAACGAAAATGTTAACTTGTTAATTACCGATTAACGGATTAACGTTTGTGCCCACCTTGATTTAATCTGTTTTTAAATTGAGTGTTGAAAAATAGTCTTCTTTGTTAGGGGCAGCTCAGGGGTCCCCCCTCTTGCCCCAGGCTCCCTTTATGTCCTCCTGCAATACCTTCTTAAACTAAAACTTTGTTTTTTACAGCATAGGGAAATCTTCCCCTTCTGCACAAATTTTTATCCGAAATATGTACAAGTTAGTTTTTTCATCATGCCCACCGAGATGTATTTTTCGGTGATTGTATTAACTATTAACAACACAAAAGGGAATCCTGCTCCCTTTGATCGTTTCACCCTGCATTCAACAGTTCCCGGGAGCATAGTCCCTGGCTACTGGACTGTATAAAGTGTGACGTTTGCCTTGTTTACCTTCTCTTTTTAAAGCAAAGAAATACTAACTTTTCTTTTCCCCCTTCGCCTAAAATGAACAAAGAGAACTTTTTAAATATCGCAAAGAATAAAGTTACACCCACACCTTAAATTTTTTCCCATTTTTATTTTGTACTAGGGGCTTTTTTTGGCGTTTGCTTCTTGGCTCTGTTAAAATTTTAGTGTACGATCTCACACGTCGCCCATTCGCAGTTTGTCCTGTAATTCAACTTGACTTTTTGGATGATTTTGCTGCCACTGAC
>JACEEZ010007115.1:155280-238469 GCA_016584305.1 Chionoecetes opilio
TATATAGCAATATGATAAGTAAGACTACTTGTATATATACAATAACACTACAGTTTACAAGAAACTATGAAAAACGCTTGCAATATAACGTTATATCACAATAAATAACCTCTTACACTTCTATTTATTAGCTTAATGTAATGTAGGCTACTTATAGGTGTAAATTATTCTAAAAAGAGAATTGGTTGCTTCAATTTGTAAAAAAAAAAGCTATATTTCACCGAAAAATAGCTTAAATCATTGAAAAGAACACATTTTGAGGGTATAAAGCATTATCATAAGGCAAATTCCTTTTATTTACGATTTAACACTACAATTTACAAGAAACTATGAAAAACACTTGTAATATACAATTGTATCACAATATATAGCCTCAAACTCCTTTTATAAGCATACAGTAGTTTAAAATAGCATTTTCTATCGAAAACAACTATAATACCATATTTTAAATATCTCTATAAAAAAAAAGGGCTAAATAATGTCAATTTTCGACATATCTCAGCACTTCAAAAATACATTAAAACACTTGAAAAAACGTGGTTTTTAGGATTATAATTGATTCCTAAATTTCATGATATATACATATTTTTACCTATTAATTTTGTAAAATGTAGTTGTGGCAAATTTCGAAAGCTATTTAGCTACAGATATAAAGGAATATACTTCAATTTGTAGAAGAAAAAAAACCTCTTCACTGATAACTAGCTAAAATCATTGAAAACACTACCTTTTATGGGTATAGAGCAATATGATAAGTAAAACTACTTGTATATATACAATAACACAACAGTTTACAAGAAACTATGAAAAACGCTTGCAATATACCGTTATATGACAATAAATAACCTCTTAAACTTCTATTTATTAGCTTAATGTAATGTACGCTACTTATAGGTGGAAATTATTCTAAAAAGAGGATTGGCTGCTTCAATTTGTAGGAAAAGAGCTATATTTCACCGATAAATAGCTTATATCATTGAAAAGAACACATTTAGAGAGTATAAAGCATTATCATAAGGTAAATTCCTTTTATTTATCATATAACACTACAATTTACAAGACACTATGAAAAACACTTGTAATATACAATTGTATCACAATTTACAGCCTCATACTCCTTTTATAGGCTTACAGTAGTTTAAAATAGCATGTTCTATCGAAAACAACTATAATTCCATATTTTGAATTTCTCTATCAAAAAAAGGGCTAAATAATGTCAATTTACGACATTTTTTAGCACCTGAAAAATACATTAAAACACTTGAAAAAAGTTGTTTTTAGAATTAAAATTGATACCTAAATTTCATGATAAATATATATTTATAGGTATTAATAGTGTAAAATGTAGTTGTGGCAAATATCGAAAGCTATTTAGGTACAGATATAAAGGAATATGCTTCAATTTGTAGAAAAAAACAGCACTTCACTGATAACTAGGTTAAATCATTGAAAACACTACATTTTATGGGTATATAGCAATATGATAAGTAAAACTACTTGTATATATACAATAACACTACAGTTTACAAGAAACTATGAAAAACGCTTGCAATATACCGTTATATGACAATAAACTTTTCCGTCTTTGTCTATCTACTTCCACCTTTCCTTCTTGCTGGAAGTTTGCTCACATCCAACCTGTTCCTACGAAGGGTGACCGTTCTAATCCTTCAAACTACCGTCCTATAGCTTTGAATTCCTACTTTTCTAAAGTTTTTGAATCTATACTTAATAAGAAGATTCTTAAGCATCTATCTGCTCACAATCTTCTATCTGATCGTCAGTACGGTTTCCGTATAGGGCGATCTACTGGCGATCTTCTAGCTTTCCTAACTGAATCTTGGTCATCCTCCTTTAGGGGTTTCGGTGAAAGTTTTGCTGTTGCCCTTGACATATCAAAAGCTTTTGATAGAGTCTGGCAAAAATCTTTAATTTCCAAACTACTCTCATTCGGTTTCTATCCTTCTCTCTGTACCTTCATCTTAAGTTTACTTTCAAACCGTTATATTGCAGCTACTGTAGACGGACATTGTTCTTCTCCTAAATCTATTAATAGTGGTGTTCCCCAGGGTTCTGTCCTCCTATCACCCACTCTCTCTCTATTATTCATTAATGATCTTCTAAGTCTAACTCAAAGCCCTATCCACTCCTACGCTGATGATTCTACCCTGCATTTTTCAACGTCGTTTATTAGACGTCCAACTCAACAGGAACTATGTGATTCACGGAGAGATGCCACCGAGCGCCTAACTTCTGATCTTTCTATAATTTCTGATTGGGGCAAAGCAAACCTTGTTTTGTTCAATGCCTCAAAAACCAATTTCTTCCCCTATCTACTCGACAAAACCTACCAGATAACTATCCCTTCTTCTTCAATGACACTCAACTGTCTCCTTCTTCTACAATGAACATTCTAGGGCTAACCTTTACAAAAAATCTGAACTGGAAATCTCACTTTTTATCTCTTGCTAAAACAGATTCTAAAAAGTTAGGTGTCCTGTGGCGTTTGCGTCCTTTTTTTTTCTCCCTCCCAATTGCTTGCTCCTTACAGGGGCCTTATCCGCCCATGTATGGAGTATGTCTCACATGTTTGGCGAGGATCCACTCATACAGCTCTCCTAAACAGGGTTGAGTCAAAAGCTTTTCGTCTCAACTCCCCTCCTCTGACTGACTGTCTTCAATCTTTAAATCACCGCCGCAATGTTGCTTCTCTTGCTCTCTTCTACCGTTATTTTCATGCTCACTGCTCTTCTGAACTTGCTAACTGCATGCCTCTCCCTCTCCCGCGGCCTCGCAGCACAAGACTTTCTACTCATTCTCATCCCTATTCTGTCCATCTTCCTAATGCAAGAGTTAATCAGTATCTTTACTCTTTCATCCCTTTCACTGATAAACTCTGGAACTCTCTTCCTGTTTCTATTTTTCCACTTTCCTATGACTTACATCTTTCCAAAAGAAGAGTAACAAAACACCTCCCGAACTAAATTGGCTCACCCCTCTTTGTTATTTTTATTCTCTTACTGTCTTCTTTATAGGGACTGGTAACTAAGCGGGCTTTGTGTTACCCATTTTTGTTGTGCCCTTGGCCAGTTCCTTGTGATGTAAAAAATAAAAAAAAATAAAAAAATAATGTCTTACTCTTCTATTTATTAGCTTAATGTAATGTAGGCTACTTATAGGTGCAAATTATTCTAAAAAGGGGATTGGTTGCTTCAATTTGTAGGAAAAAAGCTATATTTCATCGATAAATAGCTTAAATCATTGAAAAGAACACACTTTAAGGGTATAAAGCATTATCATAAAGTAAATTCCTTTTATTTATGATATAAAACTACAATTTACAAGAGACTATGAAAAACACTTGTAATATACAATTGTATCACAATATATAGCCTCAAACTCCTTTTATAGGCCTACAGTAGTTTAAAATAGTATGTTCTATCGAAAACAACTATAATACCATATTTTGAATTTCTCTATCAAAAAAAGGGCTAAATAATGTCAATTTTCGACATTTTTTAGCACTTCAAAAATACATTAAAACACTTGAAACAACGTTGTTTTTAGGATTAAAATTGATACCTAAATTTCATGATAAATACATATTTTTACCTATTAATAGTGTAAAATGTAGTTGTGGCAAATATCGATAGCTATTTACGTACAGATATAAAGGAATATAGTACAATTTGTTGAAGAAAAAATATTTTCACTGATTTCTAGCTAAAATCATTGAAAACACTGCATTTTTTGGGTATATAGCAATATAATAAGTAAAACTACTTGTATATATACAATATCACAACAGTTTACAAGAAACTATGAAAAACGCTAGCACTATACCGTTATATGACAGTAAATAACCTCTTATTCTTCTATTTATTAGCTTAATGTAATGTAGGCTACTTATAGGTGCAAATTATTCTAAAAAGAGGATTGGTTGCTTCAATTTGTAGGAAAAAGCTATATATCACCGATAAATAGCTTAATTAAAAAAAGAACACATTTTGAAGGTATAAAGCATTATCATTTGGTAAATTCCTTTTATTTATGATATAACACTACAATTTATAAGAAACTATGAAAAACACTTGTAATATACAATTGTATCGCAATATATAGCCTCAAACTCCTTTTATTAGCTTACAGCAGTTTAAAATAGCATGTTCTATCGAAAACAACTATAATACATTATTTTGAAATTCTCTATCAAAAAAGTGCTACATAATGTCATTTTTCGATATTTTTTAGCCCTTCAAAAATACATTAAAACACTTGAAATAACGTGGTTTTTAGGATTAAAATTAATACTGAAATTTCATGATAGATACATATTTTTACCTATTAATTTTGTAAAATATAGTTAAGGCAAATATCGAAAGCTATTTAGCTACAGATATAAAGGAATATACTTCAATTTGTAGAAAAAAAAACCTCTTCACTGATAACTAGCTAAAATCATTGAAAACACTACATTTTATGGGTATTTAGCAATGTGATAAGTAAAAATACTTGTATATATACAATAACACTACAGTTTACAAGAAACTATGGGAAACTCTTGCAATATACCGGTATATGACAATAAATAACCTCTTACTCTTCTATTTATTAGCTTAATGTAATGTAGGCTACTTATAGGTGCAAATTATTCTAAAAAGAGGATTGGCTGCTTCAATTTGTAGGAAAAAAGCTATATTTCACCGATAAATAGCTTAAATAATTGAAAAGAACACATTTTGAGGGTATAAAGCATTATCATAAAGTAAATTCCTTTTATTTATGATATAACACTACAATTTACAAGAAACTATGAAAAACACTTGTAATACACAATTGTATCACAATATATAGCCACAAACTCTTTTTATAAGCTTACAGTAGTTTAAATAAGCATTTTCTAACGAAAACAACAATAATACCAAATTTTGAATATCTCTATCAAAAAAGAGCTGAATAATGCCAATTTTCGACAAATTTTAGCACTTCAAAAATACATTAAAACATTTGAAAAAACGTTATTTTTAAGATTAAAACTGACACCTAAATTTTATGAAAAAAGCTATATTTCACCGGTAACTAGCTAAAATCATTGAAAAGAACACATTTTGAGGGTATAAAGCATTATCAATAGGTAAATTCCTTTTATTTATGATATAACACTACAATTTACAAGAAACTATGAAAAACACTTGTAATATACAATTGTATCACAATATATAGCCTCAAACACCTTTTATAAGCTTTCAGTAGTTTAAAAAAGGATTTGCTAACGAAAACAACTATAAAAACACATTTTGAATTTCTCTTTCAAAAATGTTGGTGAATAATGTCAATTTTCGACATTTTTAAGCACTTCAAAAATACATTAAAACACTTGAAAAAACGTTGTTTTTAAGATTAGAATTGATACTTAAATTTCATGAAAAATACATATTTTTACCTAATAATTTTGTAAAATATATTTGTAGCAAATATCGAAAACTATATAGCTACAGTTATAGGAATATACTTCAATTTGTAGAAACAATTAACTCCTTACAGATAACTAGCTAAAATCAATGAAAACACTACATTTTATTGGTATACAGCAATATGATAAGTAAAACTACTTGTATATATACAATAACACTACAGTTTACAAGAAACTAGGAAAAAGCTTGCAATATACCGTTATATCACAATAAATAACCTCTTACTCTTCTATGTATTAGCTTAATGTAACGTAAGCTACTTATAGGTGCAAATTATTCTAAAAAGAGGATTGTATACTTCAATTTGTTGGAAAAAAGCTATATTTCACCGAGAACTAGCTAAAATCATTGAAAAGAACACATTTTTAGGGTATAAAGCATTATCTCGAGGTAAATTCCTTTTATTAATGATATAACACTACAATTTACAAGAAACTATGAAAAACACTTGTAATATACAATTGTATCAAAATATATAGGCTCAAACTTCTTTTATAAGCTTACAGTAGTTTAAAATAGCATTTTCCTACGAAAACAACAATAATACCACATTTTGAATATCGCTATCAAAAAAGAGCTGAAGAATGTAAATTTTCGAAAATTTTTAGCACTTCAAAAATACATTAAAACACTTGAAAAAAACGTTATTTTTAAGATTAAAATTGATACTTAAATTTCATGAAAAAAGCTATATTTCAACAATAACTAGCAAAAATCATTGAAAAGAACACATTTTGAGGGTATAAAGCATTATCATAAGGTAAATTCATTTTATTAATGATATAACACCACAATTTACAAGAAACTATGAAAAACACTTGTAATACACAATTGTATCACAATATATAGCCTCAAACTCCTTTTATAAGCTTACAGTAGTTTAAAATAGCATTTCCTAACGAAAACAACAATAAAACCAAATTTTGAATTTCTCTATCAAAAAAGATGGTGAATAATGTCAATTTTCGACATTTTTTAGCACTTCAAAAATACATTAAAACACTTGCTAAAACGTTGTTTTTAAGATTAAAAGTGATACTTAAATTTCATGAAAAATTTATATTTTTAGTTATTAATTTTGTAAAATATATTTGTAGCAAATATCGAAAACTATATAGGTACAGATATATAGGAATATAATTCAATTTGTAGAAACAAACAACTCTTCACAGATAACTAGCTAAAATCAATGAAAACACTAAATTTTATGGGTATATAGCGGTATGATAAGTAACTCTACTTTTATATATACAATAACACTACAGTTTACAAGAAACTAGGAAAACGCTTGCAATATACCGTTGTATCACAATAAATAATCTCATTCTCCTCTATGTATTAACTTAATGTAACGTAAGCTACTTATAGGTGCAAATTATTCTAAAATGAGGATTGAATACATCAATTTGTAGGAAAAAAGCTATATTTCGCAGAGGAGACTCAGGCTGGCCATGACGCAGGGCATCGAGTGCCTGCGCGGCAACACGTGGCTCATTAACACCTCGCTAGCCACCCACAGCCTCATTCACGCGGGGATCACCGGACCGTGGCGGGAGGCCGATGTCCCCGCCCCCACCTACTATGCCCCGCCCCCGTGGGGGCCCCCCGCCGCAGAGTTCACCGCCACGCTGTTGCCTGCGTGCAAAGCCATGTGCAACACCCGGGAGCTGCGGCAGCACGCGCTGATGGCCATGGCCCAGGTCGTCGAGAGGGACAGCAGCGTATACTTCACTGATGGCTCGGTCGACCCGAATAGTGGCAGTACAGGCGCCGCGTTCGTCACGGGTGGGACAGAGATGTCTTGGCGGACGTCTGACAACTGCTCCACCCTCCAGACTGAGCTGGTGGCCATCCAGCACGCCCTCGAACATGCCCTGCACCGCCGGGAGGCAACTGTGGTAATACACACCGACTCCTGGACGGGGCTGCAGGCCCTCCAACAGCCGCATCCCAAGGACAACGTGAGGCTCATCACCACCATCCTGGGCAGCCTACAGAGCCTTGGCGCGCAGGGAAGGCGTGTCAGGCTCAACTGAATCCCCAGCCACGTAGGGGTCCGAGGTAACGAGGCGGCGGACGTGGCCGCCAAGCGAGCCGCCAGCGGCCCCAGCGTCACCATGCACGTGCCTGCCAGCTTACAGCAGCTCAAGGCGCAGGCGAGGCGGGCCGCAGCACACCGCGCTCACCAGACACACCGAGAGCTGGCGACCAGGAAGAGGCAGGCGGCTTGGTACGCTGCAGCCACTGACTACCACCCACTGGACGCCACCCAGCAACAACCCAGGGCAGATGGCGCACTACTGCAGCGTGTGCGTCTGGGCTACTGCACCAGGGAGGAGCTGCAGGAGGACTTCGAGGGGCAAGAGTGCGATCACTGCGAGAAGCACACCCGTCGCCCACTGGTGCACTACCTCCTGTCCTGCCCCGCCACCGCCCCCCTGCGGCCCGGCCCGGCCCCCGCCGCCCAGCCTGCAGGTGGGGGGCTGCTGAGTGGGCGTGAGGGCAGGGCCGCCCTCATGGTCCGCCACACCCCGAGAGACGTGATGCTGAGGGTGCTGCGAACAACGCCCCCTCCCCGCTGACACATCACGTACCCACACCCCGCCGAGCCCGGCAGGGTGACCAGTGACGCAGGTGACTCACCGTCACCACGCCTCCACGCGACCCTCCCGTAGCCTGACGGGATACCCTCCTCACTGGCGGGCTGATGCCCGCTTTGTACTTCTTTGCTCCTGCATATGCATTTCTGTACATGCTTGTATTGTGTGTGTATGTCCTGTATGCTTAATTGTACAATAAACCTTTACAAATCAAAACATAGCTATATTTCACCTATAACTAGCTAAAATCATTGAAAAGAACACATTTTGAGGGTAAAAAGCATTACCATGAGGTAAATTCCTTTTATTAATGATATAACACCACAATTTACAAGAAACTATGAAAATCACTTGTAATACACAATTGTATCACAATATATAGCCTCAAACCCCTTTTATAAGCTTACAGTAGTTTAAAATAGCATTTTCTAACGAAAACAACAATAATACCAAATGTTGAATATCTCTATGAAAAAAGAGCTGAATAATGTCAATTTTCGACAATTTTTAGCACTTCAAAAATTCATTAAAACACTTGAAAAAACGTTATTTTTAAGATTAAAATTGATACTTAAATTTCATGAAAAAAGCTATATTTATCCGATAACTAGCTACAATCATTGAAAAGAACACATTTTGAGGGTATAAAGCATTATCATAAGGTAAATTCCTTTTATTTATGATATAACACTACAATTTTCAAGAAACTATGAAAAACACTTGTAATTTACAATTGTATCACAATATATAGCCTCAAACACCTTTTATAAGCTTTCATTAGTTTAAAAAAGGATTTGCTAACGAAAACAACTATAAAACCACATTTTGAATTTCTCTATCAAAAAGGTTGGTGAATAATGTCAATTTTCGACATTTTTTAGCACTTCACAAATACATTAAAACACTTGAAAAAACGTTGTTTTTAAGATTAAAATTGATACTTAAAATTCATGATATATACATATTTTTAGCTATTAATTTTGTAAATTTATTTGTAGCAAATATCGAAACCTATATAGCTACAGTTATAGGAATATATTTCAATTTGTAGAAACAAACAACTCTTCACAGATAACTAGCTAAAATCAATGAAAACACTACATTTTATGGGTATATAGCAATATGATAAGTATTACTACTTGTATATATACAATAAAACTACAGTTTACAAGAAACTAGGAAAAAGCTTGCAATATACCGTTATATCACAATAAATAACCTCTTACTCTTCTATGTATTAGCTTACTGTAACGTAGGCTACTTATAGGTGCAAAGTATTCTAAAAAAAGGATTGTATACTTCAATTTGTAGGAAAAAAGTTATATTTCACCGAGAACTAGCTAAAATCATTGAAAAGAACACATTTTGAGAGTATAAAGCATTATCATGAGGTAAATTCCTTTTATTTATGATATAACACCACAATTTACAAGAAACTATGAAAAACACTTGTAATATACAATTGTATCACAATATATAGCCTCAAACTCCTTTTATAAGCTTACAGTAGTTTAAAATACCATTTTCTAACGACAACAACAATAATACCAAATTTTGAATATCTCTATGAAAAAGAGCTGAATAATGTCAATTTTCGACAATTTATAGCACCTCAAATAAACATTAAAACACTTGAAAAAAACTTATTTCTAAGATTAAAATAGATTCTTAAATTTCATGAAAAAAGCTATTTTTCACCGATAACTACCTAAAATCATTGAAAAGGACACATTTTGAGGGTATAAAGCATTATCATGAGGTAAATTCCTTTTATTAATGATATAACACCACAATTTACAAAAAACTATGAAAAACACTTGTAATACACAATTGTATCACAATATATAGCCTCAAACTCCTTTTATCAGCTTACAGTAGTTTAAAATAGCATATTTTAACGAAAACAACAATAATACCAAATTTTGAATATCTTTATGAAAAAAGAGCTGAATAATGTCAATTTTCGACAATTTTTAGCACTTAAAAAATACATTAAAACACTTGAAAAAACGTAATTTTTATGATTAAAATTGATACTTAAATTTCATGAAAAAAACTATATTTCAACGATAACTAGGATGTCTTCTTTATAGGGACTGGCAACTAAGCGGGCTTTGTGTTACCCATTTTTATTGTGCCCTTGGCCAGTTCCCCATGATGGGGGAAAAAAAAAAAAAAAAAAAAAAAAAAAAAAAAAAAAAAATCATTGAAAAGAACAGATTTTGAGGGTATAAAGCATTATCATGAGGTTAATTCCTTTTATCAATGATATACAGGAGAACCTCATTTAACCGGCATTCAAAACAACGGCAGCCTCAAAACAACGGCACTAATCGACCCAGGCTTTTTTTTTTTTTTTTTTTTTTTTTTTTTTTTTTTCACTGATAAACTCTGGAACTCTCTTCCTGTTTCTATTTTTCCACTTTCCTATGACTTACATCTTTTCAAAAGAAGAGTAACAAGACACCTCCCGAACTAAATTGGCTCACCCCTCTTTTTTATTTTATTCTCTTACTGTCTTCTTTATAGGGACTGGCAACTAAGCGGGCTTTGTGTTACCCATTTTTGTTGTGCCCTTGGCCAGTTCCCCATGATGGAAAAAAAAAAAAAAAAAAAAAAAAAAAAAAGGGATTTTGGGCGATTCCATAAGAGTAACTCTCAAAATAACGGCAAAATGAGTTATCCGGCATGCGCTCCCCCCCGTGGGTGCCGGATAAACGAGGTTCTCCTGTAGTATTACAATTTACACGAAACTATGGAAAACACTTGTAATATACAATTGTATCACAATATATAGCCTCAAACTCCTTTTATGAGCTTTCAGTAGTTTAAAATAGCATGTGCTAACGAAAACAACTATAATACCACATTTTGAATTTCTCTATCAAAATAGATGGTGAATAATGTCAATTTTCGACAATTTGTAGCACTTCAAAAATATTTAAAACACTTGCAAAAACGTTATTTTTAGGAATAAAATTGATACCTAAATTTCATGAAAAAAGCTATATTTCACCGATAATTAGCTAAAATCATCGAAACGAACATATTTTGAGGGTATAAAGCATTATCATATGGTAAATACCTTTTATTTATGATATAACACTACAATTTACAAGAAACTATGAAAAACACTTGTAATATACAATTCTATCACAATATATAGCCTCAAACACCTTTTATAAGCTTTCAGTAGTTTAAAAAAGCATTTGCTAACGAAAACAAGTATAAAACCACATTTTGAATTTCTCTTGCAAAAAGGTTGGTGAATAATGTCAACTTTCGACAATTTTTAGCACTCGAAAAATACATTAAAACACTTGAAAAAACGTTGTTTTTAATATTAAAATTGATACTTTAAATATCATGAAAAATACATATTTTTAGCTATTAATTTTGTAAAATATATTTGTAGCAAATATCGAAAACTATATAGCTACAGATATATAGGAATATACTTCAATTTTTAGAAACAAACAACTCTTCACAGATAACTAGCTAAAATCAATGAAAACACTACATTTTATGGGTATATAGCAATATGATAAGTAAAACTACTTGTATATATACAATAACACTACAGTTTACAAGAAACTAGGAAAACGCTTGCAATATACCGTTATATCACAATAAATAACCTCTTACTCTTCTATGTATTAGCTTAATGTAACGTAAGCTATTTATAGGTGCAAATTATTCTAAAAAGAGGATTGTATACTTCAATTTGTAGGACAAAAGCTTTATTTCACCAAGAACTAGCTAAATTCATTGAAAAGAACACATTTCGTGGGTATAAAGCATTATCATGAGGTTAATTTCTTTTATTAATGATATAACACTACAATTTACACGAAAATATGAAAAACACTTGTAATATACAATTGTATCACAATATATAGCCTCAAACTCCTTTTATAAGCTTACAGTACTTTAAAATAGCATTTTCTAACGAAAACAACTATAATACAACATTTTGAATTTCACTATCAAAAAAAGGGCTAAATAATGTCAATTTTCGCCATTACTTAGCTTTTCAAAAATACATTAAAACACTTGAAAAAACGTTGTTTTTAAGATTAAAATTGATACCTAAATTTCATGAAAAATAGATATTTTAAGCTCATAATATTGTAAAATATAGTTGTGTAAAAGTGCTGAATAGTGTCAAATTTCGACATTTTTTAGCCCATCAAAAATACATTAAAATACTTTAAAAAACGTTGTTTTTAAGATTAATATTTATACCTAAATTTCATGAAAAATACATATTTTTAGCTCATAATATTATAAAATATAGTTGTGTAAAAGTGCTTAATAATGTCAATTTTCGACGTTTTTTAGGCTTTCAAAAATACATTAAAACACTTGAAAAAACGTTGTTTTTAAGATTAAAATTAATACCTAAATTTCATGATAAAAAACATATTTTAAGCTCATAATATTGTAAAATATAGTTGTGTAAAAGTGCTAAATAATGTCAAATTTCGACATTTTTTAGCCCTTCAAAAATACATTAAAATACTTGAAAAAATGTTGTTTTTAAGATTAAAATTGATACCTAAATTTCGTAAAAAATACATATTTTTAGCTATTAATTTGTAAGATATAGTTGTAACAAATATCAAAAGCTATTTAGCTACCGTTATAAAGGAATATACTTCAATTTGTAGAAAAAAACAGCTCTTCACTGATAACCAGCTAAAATCATTGAAAACACTACATTATATGGGTTAATAGCAATATGATAAGTAAAACTACTTGTATATATACAATAACGCTACAGTTTACAAGAAACTATGAAAAACGCTTGCAATATACCGTTATATCACAATAAATAACCTCTTACTCTTCCATTTTATAGCTTAATGTAATGTAAGCTTTATTATAGTTTCAAATTATTCTAAATAAAGGGTTGTATACTTCAATTTGTAGAAAAACAGCTATATATCATCAATAACTAGCTAAAATCATTGAAAAGAACACATTTTGAGGGGATAAAGCATTATTGTAAGGTAAATTCCTTCTATTTATGATATAACACTACAATTTACAAGAGACTATGAAAAACACGTGTAATATACAATTGTATCACAATATAGTCTCAAACTCCTATTATAAGCTTACAGTACTTTAAAATAGCATTTTCTAACGAAAACAACTATAATACCACATTTTGAATTTCTCTATCAAAAAAAGGGCTGAATAATGTCATTTTTCGCCATTTTTTTTTTTTTTTGCGCAAAATGAAACTATCTCCGTTAGAACAAGCACCTATTGTAGGCCAAGAAAAAATAGTCGGTGTCTCTGAAAACGACCGCGAAACTCTCGTCCAGTATGCATTTAATATAGGCGACCTGATTCAACTGGCGGCCCGAATCAACTGTATCCCTTACACCCCCGCTGTGCCTTACTATTTACCCCAAAATACTCCTTTATAAGTGATTAACCATGACGTGTGTGGTACTGTGGTTTCTGGAGGTACTGGAGGAGAGAGGAGAGAAGAGAGGAAGGCATTGTGACAGTACGTTATTGCCGTATAACACTGTCACAGAACCATCAGCTGACAAGATATGTGTCAAGCTCACTCACTCAGACCAAAACAGCATCCGCTGGGTGACTCCCAACTCAAGCTCAACCTCAAGCTCCTCTCCTCCCTCCTCTTCTCTACGTAGTGCTGGCCGAAGCCACCACCCGGGGAGGCGGGTCACAAACCCTAGGCTAACACCCAGTACCCATTCACTGCTGGGTGGACAGGGGCTTGGGGTATTTTCAGGATTTTTTGGGGGAAAAAGTGAGTTATAAGCTGTAAAATACGGTAGGTACACAGCCCTCAAGTTAACCTCCAGGGCCTACCATCCCACCCCTGGAGGTCAATGACTAACGGCGCTGTAGGCACACACACACACACCAAAATAAATAATTAAAAAAAAAAAAAAAAAAAAAAAACGGGACTAAATAAATTTTTTTACAGTATTTTCAATACTCGAGTTTCGCGATCCGCGAGTTTCGCGCTATGCCTCCGGAAGAAAGCAAGCGCGAAACTCGGGAGGGTAGTGTAGTTGTTTTCGTAAAAAAATGCTATTTTAAAATACTGTAGCCTTATAAAAGGAGTTTGAGGCTATTTACTGTGATACAATTGTATATTACAAGGGTTTTTCATAGTTTCTTGTAAATTGTTACATTACATGTTATATCATAAATAAAAGGAATATTCCTTATGATAATGCTTTATACCTTCAAAATGGGTTGTTTTCAATGATTTTAGCTAGTTATCGGTGAAATATAGCTTTTTTCCTACAAATTGAAGTATACAAGTCTTTTTTTTAGATTAATTTGCACCTATAAGTAGCTTACATTACATTAAGCTAATAAATTGAGAAGTAAGAGGTTATTTATTGTGATATTACGGTATATTGCAAACTTTTTTCAGAGTTTCTTGTAAACTGTAGTGTTATTGTATTATATACAAGTAATTTTACTTATCATATTGCTATATACCCAAAAAATGTAGTGTTTTCAATGATTTTAGCTAGTTATCAGTGAAGAGTTTTTTTTTCTTCTACAAATTGAAGTATATTCCTCTATATCTGTAGCTAAATAGCTTTTGATATTTGCTACAATTACATTTTACAAAATTAATAGCTAAAAATATGTATTTTTCATGAAATTTAAGTATCAATTTTACTCTTAAAACAACATTTTTTCAAGGGTGTTTTAATGTATTTTTGAAAGGCAAAAAAATGTCGAAAATTGACATTATTCAGCCCATTTTTTGATATAGAAATTCAAAATGTGGTATTATAGTTGTTTTCACAAATTAATGCTATTTTAAACTACTGTAGGCTTATAAAAGGAGTTTGAGGCTATTTACTGTGATACAATTGTATATTACAAGGGTTTTTCATAGGTGCTTGTGTAGCGCCCCCCCTTTTATAGCTTTATTACTCTGACGTTAATTCAAGAGGGCTCCACAATCGTGGCTATTACGCTGCCACCACCCACAATAAGTGGGAAAAAATATATATAAGATTAAGAAAATATGTAAGTACTAATGGGTCTGAATAACAAGGCGTTATCAGAATCTTAATATATTTACACTTTACTGATTCACCAGTAATTAGTTCCCAACTCCTTCTTAACCTAATGTCTTAACCTAATGTCTTAACTTAAATACATACTTAATGCTAATAACAACGACACGACGCGACTCTCAGCTCGTGCTCAAAAACGTAATCCTATAACTCCTTCTTAACCTAAATCATTGAGCAAATGTCCCGTCACTGGTTCTCCGTGTAACTTTTCCCGTCACACTGATTCTCTGAGTCAAGTATCAATACCCACACACTCCAGCTATGAGACTAAGCCTTAGCTGTATCCTGGTGTTCAACAGAGTTGTTCACAGCTGTTCCCCACTGCTCATCGCAGCTCATCCCGCCGGCTCCCCACTGCTACCTTGAAACCCTATGAATTACACATTCCATTAGCTTTCATGTTATCACAGATAATTAATTTATCTCCTCTACATCCCCACCAACACATTTTCCCCGCACGTACCTTATAAAGGGTTGAAAGCCACACCTCTCCACACGTCTTACCACAACTGACACGTGGACCCATAGACATCTAATATAGCGATCTGCCCTCCTCCTTGCCTGGCCAGCTGACGTCACCAGCTACCGTCGGCACAAAATATATCAAAATATATTTATATATAGTGATTCAGAACTGAGGAGTGAAGGAAAATTACGCATTTCATTACTCAACATTTATATATTACTTTACCCTCTCCAGGGCTCCCACTCAACGGAAACTTCGTCAATCATGAGTCAAAAGTTTTAACCCATTTTCCCGCGTTACACTTGTAAATTGTAGTGTTATATCATAAATAAAAGGAATTATCCTTATTATAATGCATTATACCCTCAAAATGTGTTGTTTTCAATGATTTTAGCTAGTTATCGGTGAAATATAGCTTCTTTCCTACAAATTGAAGTATACAAGCCTTTTTTTAGATTAATTTGCACCTATAAGTAGCTTACATTACATTAAGCTAATAAATAGAGGAGTAAGAGGTTATTTATTGTGATATAGCGGAATATTGCAAGCGTTTTTCATAGTTTCTTGTAAACTGTAGAGTTATTGTATTATATACAAGTAGTTATACCTATTATATTGCTATATACCCATAAAATGTAGTGTTTTCAATGATTTTAGCTAGTTATCAGTGAAAAGTTGTTTTTTTCTACAAATTGAAGTATATTCCTCTATATCTGTAGCTAAATAGCTTTTGATATTTGCTACAACTACATTTTACTGAATGAATAGCTAAAAATATGTATATTTCATGAAATTTAGGTATCAATTTTACTCCTAAAAACAAGGTTTTTCAAGTGTTTTAACGTATTTTTGAAGGGCAAAAAAATGTTGAAAATTGACATTTTTCAGCCACTTTTTATGATATAGAAATTGAAAATGTGGTATTAGAGTTGTTCTCGTAAAAAAATGTTATTTTAAACTACTATAAGCTAATAAAAGAATTTTGAGACTATTTATTGTGATACAATTGTATATTACAAGTGTTTTTCATAGATTCTTGTAAATTGTAGTGCTATATCATAAATAAAAGGAATTATCCTTATGATAATGCTTTATGCCCTCAAAATGTGTTGTTTTCAATGATTTTAGCTAGTTATCGGTGAAATATAGCTTTTTTCCTACAAATTGAAGTATACAAGCCTATTTTTAGATTAATTTGCACCTATAAGTAGCTTACATTACATTAAGCTAATAAATAGAGGAGTAAGAGGTTATTTATTGTGATATAACTGTATATTGCAAACGTTTTTCATAATTTCTTGTAAACTGTAGTGTTATTGTATATATACAAGTAGTTTTACTTATTATATTGCTATATACCCATAAAATGTAGTGTTTTCAATGATTTTAGCTAATTATCAGTGAAGAGTAGTTTTTTTTCTACAAATTGAAGTAAATTCCTCTATATCTGTAGCTAAATAGCTTTTGATATTTGCTACAACTACATTTTACAAAATTAATAGCTAAAAATGTTTTTTTCATGAAATTTAAGTATCAATTTTATTCTAAAAAATAACGTTTTTTTACAGTGTTTTAACGTATTTTTGAAGGGCAAGAAAATGTTGAGAATTGACATTTTTCAGCCTTTTTTTTTATAGAGAAATAAAAAATGTGATATTATAGTTGTTTTCGCTAGGAAATGCTATTTTAAACTTATGTAAGCTTATAAAAGGAGTTTGAGGCTATATATTGTGACACAATTGTATATTACAAGTGTTTTTCATAGATTCTTGTAAATGTTATTGTTATATCATAAATAAAAGGAATTATCGTTATTATAATGCTTTATACCCTCAAAATGTGTTGTTTTCAATGATTTTAGCTAGTTATCGGTGATATATAGCTTTCTTTCTACAAATTTAAGTATACAAGCCTTTTTTTAGATTAATTTGCACGTATAAGTAGCTTACATTACATTAAACTAATAAATAGAGGAGTAAAGCCGGCCACACACACACCGGCGAGGCCTGTCCGGCCGACGAAAAGGGGCGTGGCTAGAGGCGGCCGGTGTGTGTGTGGGGGTGTTTTTCATCCGGCGGGGCCTGTCGCAGCGGCTGGATGAAAATCAGTCGGCGCTTGAAAATTCCGTCCGGCGCGGCCTGCCGCCTGCGTGTGTGTGGGTGCCTTCCGGCGTGGCCCGCCCCTCGCTCGGCCAGATAATGAATAATTGTACCAGTAATAATTGTATTTATGAAAATATAGGTATTATATATGACGTATTATATATAGTATGACGTATTATATATAGGTATTATATATGGCTGCTAGTGCAGCCATCACCAACAAGTCATTTTCGGACAGCGGATTCATGTTGTCACCACGGTGGTCCGACGTGTACTGTATAATTTCATGAGGCGGCCGGTGTGTGTGTGGGTCTCGTCCGGCGAACGATGCCTCGCCACTTTTTGTCGGCTGGACAGGCCGCGCCGGTGTGTATGTGGCCGGCTTAAGAGGTTATTTATTGTGCTATAACGGTATATTGGAAGCGTTTTTCATAGTTTCTTTTAAACTGTAGTTATATTGTATAATATCCAATTAGTTTTACTTATTATATTGCTATATACCCATAAAATGTAGTGTTTTCATTGATTTTAGCTAGTTATCAGTGAAGAGTTTTTTTTTTCTACAAATTGAAGTATATTCCTCTATATCTGTACCTATATAACTTTTGATATTTACAACAACTACATTTTACAAATATAATAGCTAGAAATATATATTTTAACAAGTTTAAGTATCAATTTTACTCCTAAAACAACGTTTTTTCAAGTTATGTAATGTATTTTTTAAAGGCAAGAAAATGTCGAAAATTGACAATATTCAGCCCATTTTTTTATACAAAAATTCAAAATGTGGTATTATAGTTGTTTTCGTAAAAAATGCTATTATAAACTACTGTAGGCTTATAAAAGAAGTTTGAGGCTATTTACTGTGATACAATTGTAGGATTAAAATTGATACCTAAATTTCATGATAGATACATATTTTTAGGTATTACTAGTGTAAAATGTAGTTGTGGCAAATATCGAAAGCTATTTAGCTAGAGATATAAAGGAATATGCTTCAATTTGTAGAAGAAAAAAACAATAACAATAATATATAGCCTCAAACTCCTTTTATAAGCTTAAAGTAGTTTAACATAACATGTTCTATCGAAAACAACTATTATACCATATTTTGAATTTCTCTATCAAAAAAGGGCTAAATAATGTTACTTTTCGACATTTTTTTGCACTTCAAAAATACATTAAAACACTTGAAAAAACGTTGTTATTAGGATTAAAATTGATACCTAGATTTCATGATAAATACATATTTTTAAATACATTAATTTTGTAAAATGTAGTTGTGGCAAATATCGAAAGCTATAATGCTACAGATATAAAGGATTATACTCCAATTTGTAGAAAAAAACCACTCTTCACTGATAACTAGCTACAATCATTGAAAGCACTACATTTTATGGGTATATAGCAATATGATTAGTAAAACTACTTGTATATATACAATAACACTGCTGTTTACAAGAAACTATGAAAAAAACTTGCAATATACCGTTATATCACAATACATAACCTCTTACTCTTCTATTTTTTAGCTTAATGTAATGTAGGCTACTTATAGGTGCAAATTATTCTAAAAAGAGGATTGGTTGCTTCAATTTGTAGGAAAAAAGCTATATTTCACCGAAAAATAGCTTAAATCATTGAAAAGAACACATTTTCAGGTTATAAAGCATTATCATAACGTAAAGTCCTTTTATTTATGATATAACACTACAATTTACAAGAAACAATGAAAAACACTTGTAATATACAATTGTATCACAATATATAGCCTCAAACTCCTTTTATAGGCTTACAGTAGTTTAAAATAGCATGTTCTATCGCAAACAACTATAATACCATATTTTGAATTTCTCTATAAAAAAAAGGGCTAAATAATGTCAATTTTCGACATTTTTTAGCACTTCAAAAATACATTAAAACACTTGAAAAAACGTTGTTTTTAGGATTAAAATTGATACCTAGATTTCATGATAAATACATATTTTTACCTATTAATTTTGTAAAATGTAGTTGTGGCAAATATCGAAAGCTATTTAGCTACAGATATAAAGGAATATACTTCAATTTGTAGAAAAAAAAAACTCTTCACTGATAACTAGCTAAAATCATTGAAAACACTACATTTTATGGGTATATAGCAATATGATAAGTAAAACTACTTGTATATATACAATAACACTACAGTTTACAAGAAACTATGAAAAACGCTTGCAATATACCGTTATATGACAATAAATAACCTCTTACTCTTCTATTTATTAGCTTAATGTAATGTAGGCTACTTATAGGTGCAAATTATTCTAAAAAGAGGATTGGTTGCTTCAATTTGTAGGAAAAAAGCTATATTTCACCGATAAATAGCTTAAATCATTGAAAAGAACACATTTTGTGGGTATAAAGCATTATCTCGAGGTAAATTCCTTTTATTTATGATATAACACTACAATTTACAAGAAACTATGAAAAACACTTGTAATATACAATTGTATCACAATATATAGCCTCAAACTTCTTTTATAAGCTTACAGTAGTTTAAAATAGCATGTTCTATCGAAAACAGCTATAATACCACATTTTGAATTGCTCTATCAAAAAAAGGGCTAAATAATGTCAATTTTCGGCATTTTTTAGCACTTCAAAAATACATTAAAACACTTGAAAAAAACTTTGTTTTTAGGATTAAAATTGATACCTAAATTCATGATAAATACATATTTTTAGGTATTACTAGTGTAAAATGTAGTTGTGGCAAATATCGAAAGCTATTTAGCTACAAATATAAAGTAATATACTTCAATTTGTAGAAAAAAAAACCACTTCACTGATAACAAGCTAAAATCATTGAAAACACTACATTATATGGGTTTATAGCAATATGATAAGTAAAACTACTTGTATATATACAATAACACTACAGTTTACAAGAACCTATGAAAAACGCTTGCAATATACCGTTATATGACAATAAATAACCTCTTACACTTCTATTTAAAGCTTAATGTAATGTAGGCTACTTATAGGTGCAAATTATTCTCAAAAGAGGATTGGTTGCTTCAATTTGTAGGAAAAAAGCTATATTTCACCGATAAATAGCTTAAATAATTGAAGAGAACACATTTTGAGGGTATAAAGCATTATCATAAAGTAAATTCCTTTTATTTATGATATAACACTACAATTTACAAGAAACTATGAAAAACACTTGTAATATACAATTGTATCACAATATATAGCCTCAAACTCTTTTTATAAGCTTACAGTAGTTTAAAATAGCATGTTCTATCGAAAACAACTATAATTCCATATTTTGAATTTCTCTATCAAAAAAAGGGCTAAATAACGTCAATTTTCGGCCTTTTTTGGCACTTCAAAAATACATTAAAACACTTGAAAAAACGTTGTTTTTAGGATTAATATTGATACCTAAATTTCATGATAAATACATATTTTTAGGTATTACTAGTGTAAAATGTACTTGTGGCAAATATCGAAAGCTATTTAGCTACATATATAAAGTAATATACTTCAATTTGTAGCAAAAAACAACACTTCACTGATAACTAGCTAAAATCATGAAAAACACTACATTTATGATGTATATAGCAATATGATAAGTAAAACTACTTATATATACAATAACGCTACAGTTTACAAGAAACTATGAAAAACGCCTGCAAATATACCATTATATAGACACTAAATAACCTCTTACTCTTCTATTTATTAGCTTAATGTAATGTAGGCTACTTATAGGTGCAAATTATTCTAAAAAGAGGATTGGTTGCTTCAATTTGTAGGAAAAAAGCTATATTTCACCGAAAAATAGCTTAAATCATTGAAAAGAACACATTTTCATGTTATAAAGTATTATCATAACGTAAAGTCCTTTTATTTATGATATAACACTACAATTTACAAGAAACTATGAAAAACACTTGTAATATACAATTGTATCACAATATATAGCCTCAAACTCTTTTTATAAGCTTACAGTAGTTTAAAATAGCATGTTCTATCGAAAACAACTATAATTCCATATTTTGAATTTCTCTATCAAAAAAAGGGCTAAATAACGTCAATTTTCGGCCTTTTTTGGCACTTCAAAAATACATTAAAACACTTGAAAAAACGTTGTTTTTAGGATTAATATTGATACCTAAATTTCATGATAAATACATATTTTTAGGTATTACTAGTGTAAAATGTACTTGTGGCAAATATCGAAAGCTATTTAGCTACATATATAAAGTAATATACTTCAATTTGTAGCAAAAAACAACACTTCACTGATAACTAGCTAAAATCATTGAAAACACTACATTTTATGAGTATATAGCAATATGATAAGTAAAACTACTTATATATATACAATAACGCTACAGTTTACAAGAAACTATGAAAAACGCCTGCAATATACCATTATATGACACTAAATAACCTCTTACTCTTCTATTTATTAGCTTAATGTAATGTAGGCTACTTATAGGTGCAAATTATTATAAAAAGAGGATTGGTTGCTTCAATTTGTAGGAAAAAGCTATATTTCACCGATAAATAGCTTAAATCATTGAAAAAACACATTTTGAGGGTATAAAGCATATCATAAGGTAAATTCCTTTTATTTATGATATAAAACTACCATTTACAAGAAACTATGAAAAACACTTGTAATATACAATTGTATCACAATATATAGCCTGACACTCCTTTTATAAGTTTACAGTAGTTTAAAATAGCATGTTCTATCGAAAACAACAATAATACCAAATTTTTAATTTCTCTATCAAAAAAAGGGCTAAATAATGTCAATTTTTTCTTTTTTTGCACTTCAAAAATACATTAAAATACTTGAAAAAACGTTGTATTTAGGATTAAAATTGATACCTAAATTTCTTGAGAAATACATATTTTTTTCTATTAATTTTGTACTATTAGACTTCCTGCCTTTCTAAAGTTTTTGAATCTATACTTAATAAGAAGATTCTTAAGCATCTATCTGCTCACAATCTTCTATCTGATCGTCAGTACGGTTTCCGTATAGGGCGATCTACTGGCGATCTTCTAGCTTTCCTAACTGAATCTTGGTCATCCTCCTTTAGGGGTTTCGGTGAAAGTTTTGCTGTTGCCCTTGACATATCAAAAGCTTTTGATAGAGTCTGGCAAAAATCTTTAATTTCCAAACTACCCTCATTCGGTTTCTATCCTTCTCTCTGTACCTTCATCTTAAGTTTACTTTCAAACCGTTACATTGCAACTACTGTAGACGGACATTGTTCTTCTCCTAAATCTATTAATAGTGGTGTTCCCCAGGGTTCTGTCCTCCTATCACCCACTCTCTCTCTATTATTCATTAATGATCTTCTAAGTCTAACTCAAAGCCCTATCCACTCCTACGCTGATGATTCTACCCTGCATTTTTCAACGTCGTTTATTAGACGTCCACCTCAACAGGAACTATGTGATTCACGGAGAGATGCCACCGAGCGCCTAACTTCTGATCTTTCTATACTTTCTGATTGGGGCAAAGCAAACCTTGTTTTGTTCAATGCCTCAAAAACCCAATTTCTTCACCTATCTACTCGACAAAACCTACCAGATAACTATCCCCTCTTCTTTAATGACACTCAACTGTCTCCTTCTTCTACAATGAACATTCTAGGGCTATCCTTTACTAAAAATCTGAACTGAAAATTTCACATCTTATCTCTTGCTGAAACAGCTTCTAAAAAGTTAGGTGTTCTGTGGCGTTTGCGTCCTTTTTTTTCTCCCTCCCAATTGCTTGCTCTTTACAGGGGCCTTATCCGCCCATGTATGGAGTATGTCTCACATGTTTGGGGAGTATCTACTCATTCAGCTCTCCTAAACAGGGTTGAGTCAAAAGCTTTTCGTCTTAACTCCTCTCCTCTGACTGACTGTCTTCAATCTTTAAATCACCGCCGCAATGTTGCTTCTCTTGCTTTCTTCTACCGTTATTTTCATGCTCACTGCTCTTCTGAACTTGCTAACTGCATGCCTCCCCCTCTCCCACGGCCTCGCAGCACAAGACTTTCTACTCATTCTCATCCCTATTCTGTCCATATTCCTAATGCAAGAGTTAATCAGTATCTTTACTCTTTCATCCCTTTCACTGGTAAATTCTGGAATTCTCTTCCTGTTTCTATTTTTCCACTTTCCTATGACTTAAATCTTTCCAAAAGAAGAGTAACAAAACACCTCCCGAACTAAATTGGCTCACCCCTCTTTTTTATCTTTATTCTCTTACTGTCTTCTTTATAGGGATTGGCAACTAAGCGGGCTTTGTGTTACCCATTTTTGTTGTGCCCTTGGCCAGTTCCTTGTGATGTAAAAAAAAAAAAAAAGTAATAAATAAACTCCTACTCCTCTATCTATTAGCTTAATGTAATGTAGGCTACTTATAGGTGCAAATTATTCTAAAAAGAGAATTGGTTGCTTCAATTTGTAGGAAAAAAGTTATATATCACCGATAAATAGCTTAAATCATTGAAAAGAACACACTTTAAGGGTATAAAGCATTATCATAAGGTAAATTCCTTTTATTTATGATATAACACTACAGTTTACAAGAAACTATGAAAAACACTTGTAATATACAATTGTATCACAATATATAGCCTCAAACTCCTTTTATAGGCTTACAGTAGTTTAAAATAGTGTTTATCGAAAACAACAATAATACCATATTCTGAATTTCTCTATCAAAAAAAGGGCTAAATAATGTCAACTTTCGACATTTTTTAGCACTTCAAAAATACATTAAAACACTTGAAAAAACCTTGTTTTTAGGATTAAAATTGATACCTAAATTTCATGATAAATACATGTTTTTACCTATTAATTTTTTTAAATGTATATGTGGCAAATATCGAAAGCTATTTAGCTACAGATATAAAGGAATATACTTCAATTTGTAGAAAAAAACAACTCTTCACTGATAACTAGCTAAAATCATTGAAAACACTACATTATATGGGTTTATAGCAATATGATAAGTAAAACTACTTGTATATATACAATAACACTACAGTTTACAAGAAACTATGAAAAACGCTTGCAATATACCGTTATATGACAATAAATAACCTCTTACTCTTCTATTTATTAGCTTAATGTAATGTAGGCTACTTATAGGTGGAAATTATTCTAAAAAGAGGATTGGCTGCTTCAATTTGTAGGAAAAGAGCTATATTTCACCGATAAATAGCTTAAATCATTGAAAAGAACACATTTTGAGGGTATAAAGCATTATCGTAAGGTAAATTCTTTTTATTTATCATATAACACTACAATTTACAAGAAACTATGAAAAACACTTATAATATACAATTCTATCACAATTTACAGCCTCATAATCCTTTTATAGGCTTACAGTAGTTTGAAATAGCATGTTCTATCGAAAACAACTATAATACCATATTTTGAATTTCTCTATCAAAAAAAGTGCTAAATAATGTCAATTTTCGACATTTTTTAGCACTTCAAAAATACATTAAAACACTTGAAAAAACGTTGCTTTTAGGATTAAAATTGATACCTAAATTTCATGATAAATACATATTTTTAGGTATTAACAGTGTAAAATGTAGTTGTGGCAAATATCGAAAGCTATTTAGGTACAAATATAAAGGAATATACTTCAATTTGTAGAGAAAAAAAAACTCTTCACTGATAACTAGGTTTAATCATTGAAAACACTATATTATATGGGTTAATAGCAATATAATAAGTAAAACTACTTGTATATATACAATAACACAACAGTTTACAAGAAACTATGAAAAACGCTTGCAATATACCGTTATATCACAATAAATAACCTCTTACACTTCTATTTATTAGCTTAATGTAATGTAGGCTACTTATAGGTGTAAATTATTCTAAAAAGAGAATTGGTTGCTTCAATTTGTAGGAAAAAAAGCTATATTTCACCGATAAATAGCTTAAATCATTGAAAAGAGCACATTTTGAGGGTATAAAGCATTATCATAAGGCAAATTCCTTTTATTTACGATTTAACACTACAATTTACAAGAAACTATGAAAAACACTTGTAATATACAACTGTATCACAATATATAGCCTCAAACTCCTTTTATATGCATCCAGTAGTTTAAAATAGCATTTTCTATCGAAAACAACTATAATACCATATTTTAAATATCTCTATAAAAAAAAAGGGCTAAATAATGTCAATTTTTGACATATCTCAGCACTTCAAAAATACATTAAAACACTTAAAAAAACATGGTTTTTAGGATTAAAATTGATACCTAAATTTCATGATAAATACATATTTTTACCTATTAATTTTGTAAAATGTAGTTGTGGCAGATATCGAAAGCTATTTAGCTACATATACAAAGGAATATACTTAAATTTGTAGAAAAAAAAACCTCTTCACTGATAACTAGCTAAAATCATTGAAAACACTATATTTTATGGGTATATAGCAATATGATAAGTAAAACTACTTCTATATATGCAATAATACTACAGTTTACAAGAAACTAGGAAAACGCTTGCAATATACCGTTATATGACAATACATAACCTCTTACACTTCTAATTATTAGCTAAATGTAATGTAGGCTACTTATAGGTGCAAATTATTCTCAAAAGAGGATTGGTTGCTTCAATTTGTAGGAAAAAAGCTATATTTCAACGATAAATAGCTTAAATCATTGAAAAGAACACATTTTGAAGCTATAAAGCATTATCATAAGGTAATTCCTTTTATTTATGATATAACACTACAATTTACAAGAAACTATAAAAAACACTTGTAATATACAATTGTATCACAATATATAGCCTGAAACTCCTTTTATAAGCTTACAGTAGTTTAAAATAGCATGTTCTATCGAAAACAACTATAATACCATATTTTAAATTTCTCTTGCAAAAAAAGGGCTATATAATGGCAATTTAAGATTTTTTTAGCACTTCAAAAATATATTAAAACACTTGTAAAAACGTTGTATTTAAGAACAAAATTGATACCTAAATTTCATGATAAATGCATATTTGTACCTATTAATTTTGTAAAATGTAATTGTGGCAAATATCGAAAGCTATTTAGCTACAGATATAAAGGAATATACATCAATTTGTAGAAAAACAAAACTCTTCACTGATAACTAGCTAAAATAATTGAAAACACTACCTTTTATGGGTATATAGCAATATGATAAGTAAAACTACTTGTATATATATATACAATAACACTACAGTTTACAAGATACTATGAAAAACGCTTGCAATATACCGTTATCTGACCATAAATAACCTCTTAATCTTCTATTTACTAGCTTAATGTAATGTAGGCTACTTATAGGTGCAATTTATTCTAAAAAAAGGATTCAATCAATCATTGGGGGCATACGCCGGGGGGCGCGAGGCCTCGCCCACCCTACGACGCCACTCCCGGGGGTCACCACGCGCGAGTTCCCATGCAGGCTCCTTTCCCATACCAAGCAGCTCTCGACAAGAAGCATCAACTTGCCCCAGCCACGAGCCTTGTGGTCGCCCCCTTGGCCTCCTCCACGCCGGATTGTCTCTTACAGATACAACCCGCTGGGAAGGATCGGTTTCAGGGTAGCGTGCCACATGCCCATATAGCCGAAGTTGGCGCTGACGGACTATGCAGGTAATAGGCCTCGATTCAATCTCACGGTGCAATCGCTGATTTGACTCGTAATCATCCCATTGATACCCCATGATTCTGTGAAGGCACTTATTACCAAAGGCATTGATTCGTTTCTTCAAGTCACTATTTAGTGTCTATGTCTCACAACCATAGAGTAAGACAGGGATCATAAGCGACTTGAAGATCCAGATCCTTGTCCTCCTGCACAGGTACCGACAACGCCAAATACTCCCGCTGAGCGAGTCCATAACACCGTGGGCTATGCCAATCCGCCGTAAGGCTTCTTGACATGACCCGCCGTCATTATGGACTGCGCTACCAAGGTATGTAAAACTTTCCAAGATCTCAATGTCCTCGCCACACACATGAACAGACTGCACTGCTTCATCTAGTAAGTCTCCAAATACCTGGACCTTGGTCTTGAGCCAGGAAACCTCAAGTCCCAAAGGCTTTGCCTCCTCGTGCAGCGCCTCGAGAGCCATCACCAGGACCTCCAGCGACTCAGCAAAGATTACTGCATCATCGGCAAAAACAAGATCAGTGATCTTGGTGTTGCCGACGGATGCTCCACAATCACTTTGATCTACAACCTTGTCCAATACCCAGTCCATACAAGCGTTGAAAAGTGATGTGGCAAGGACGCACCCTTGCCTCAGTCCTGTATTCACAGGAAAGAAGCTGGATACACCTGCCCCACACTTCACAGCACTCTCAGTTCCAGAATACAGATCAGTTATCAAACCAATAGTCCTTGCAGGAATCCCTCGAAGTCGCAGAAGATCCCAGAGTGATTCACGATGCACTGAGTCAAACGCCTTCTTGAGATCAACATAGGCTGCAAGCATCCCCTGTCGAAACTCACGTCGGCGTTCCACCAGGACACGAAGCGCTAGGATACGGTCCGTTGTTGACTTACCAGGCGTGAACCCAGACTGCTGAGGTCTCTGATGCTTCACCAGGTGACTGCGAATTCGTGTCAGCAATAGATGGGCAAGCACCTTGCCTGGTACGCTGAGCAGTGTAATACCGGGGTAATTGTTGCAGTCCTGACGGTCCCCTTTCCCTTTCCAGATAGGGACGACCAGCCCCCTTTTCCAGTCAGGAGGAATGGCACCTGATTGCCACACGGCAGTCAGGACAGCATGCAACCCGCGGATCATGGCCTCACCCCCAGCTTTGAGGAGCTCCGCACTGATATTACAAACACCAGCTGCCTTTCCACCCCTCAACTTTGCTACAGCCTCTCTGACTTCGTCAAGAGAGGGTGCGGTTTCGTCAATGGGAGGATCGGCATCCACTGCCCGTAACCCAGTGGTGTGAAGCTGCTCAGTTGGAGGGTCCACCGTGAACAACTGCCCAAAGTACTCAGCCCAACGAGCCATCTGCCCATCCATGTCCGACACGAGGCGCCCATCTGCTGTTCGAATAGCACTCGCCCGAGAAGGAGACTTGGAACGGAGCTTCTTCAGGGCTAGGTAGGCGGGTCGGAGGTCATTAGCGTTCAAATGACCCTCGACATCCTCAGTGAAACTCCTGACATACCTCTCCTTGTCTCTCCTCAGGATGGTTCTAGTCCGGCGTGACAGAACCCTGTGCTGGTCCCGGTTCCCAGCCAGCCTGGCAGCGCGACTCTCCTCGATTTTCTCCAGCGTCTCCGTCGAGACAAAACCACGCCTTGACCTCGAGCGCTCCCCAATACACTCCTTGGCAGCCTGTAGAGTTTCACGTTTGAAGGTATCCCACAGTTCTACAGGATCTCCAAGAGTACCGAGCACATCAAACCGATTTGAGACTGCCACCGCATACTCATGAGCACATGTCAATTCCTTCAGTTTCTCAAGATGAAACACAGTATGGTTACCTCTTGAGATTCTTCTGGACTTGACATGAAGCTTAAGTGTAGCAACAACAAGTCTGTGATCTGTTCCAAAGAACTCAGCACTCCGGTAAACCCTGCAGTTCTGGAGGATCCTCCAACGAGTACTAACGAGGATGTGGTCGATCTCCTTAGCTACCCCTCCGGCATTACTATACCATGTCCAGCGGTGCAGCTCTGGTCTCTGATACCAAGAACCTGCAATTCTCAACCTTCTGGACCTTGCAAAGTTCAGAAGCAGAGAACTGTTGGTGTTTCTGGTACCGGAGCCATGGGGACCAACACATAACTCGTAGCCATCTCTCACAGTGCCAGTAGTAGCATTGAAGTCGCCCAAGACAATGAGTGTGAGTGTCTGTAAAAAAAAGGATTGGTTGCTTCAATTTGTAGGAAAAAAGCTATATTTCACCGATAAATAGCTTAAATCATTGAAAAGAACACATTTTGAGGATATAAAGCATTATCATAAGGTAAACACCTTTTATTTATGATATAACACTACAATTTACAAGAAACTATGAAAAACACTTGTAATATACAATTGTATCACAATATATAGCCTCAAACTCCGTTTATAAGCTTACAGTAGTTTAAAAATAGCATTTTCTATCGAAAACAACTATAAAACCATATATTGAATTTCCTTATCAAAAAAAGGGCTTATTAATGTCAATTTTCGACCTTTTTTAGCACTCCAAAAATACATTAAAACACTTCAAAAAACGTTGTATTTAAGAACAAAATTGATACCTAAATTTCATGATAAATACATATTCTTAGCTATTAATTTTGTAAAATGTAGTTGTGGCAAATATCGAAAGCTATTTAGCTACAGATATAAAGGAATATACTTCAATTTGTAGAAAAAAACAACTCTTCACTGATAACTAGCTAAAATCATTGAAAACACTACATTTTATGGGTATATAATAATATGGTAAGTAAAATAACTTGTATATATACAATAACACTACAGTTTACAAGAAACTATGAAAAACGCTTGCAATATACCGTTATATGACAGTAAATAACCTCCTACTCTTCTATTTATTAGCTTAATGTAATGTAGGCTACCTATAGGTGCAAATTATTCTCAAAAGAAGATTGGTTACTCCAATTTATAGGAAAAAAGCTATATTTCACCGATAAATAGCTTAAATCATTGAAAAGAACACATTTTGAGGATATAAAGCATTATCATAAGGTAAATTCCTTTTATTTATGATATAACACTACCATTTACAAGAAACTATGAAAACACTTGTAATATACAATTGTATCACAATATATAGCCTCAAACTCCGTTTATAAGCTTACAGTACTTTAAAAATAGCATTTTCTATCGAAAACAACTATAAAACCATATATTGAATTTCTTTATCAAAAAAAGGGCTTATTAATGTCAATTTTCGACCTTTTTTAGCACTCCAAAAATACATTTAAACACTTCAAAAAACGTTGTATTTAAGAACAAAATTGATACCTAAATTTCATGATAAATACATATTTTTAGCTATTAATTTTGTAAAACGTAGTTGTGGCAAATATCGAAAGCTATTTTGCTACAGATATAAAGGAATATACTTCAATTTGTAGAAAAAAAAACCTCTTCACTGATAACTAGCTAAAATCATTGAAAACACTACATTTTATGGGTATATAATAATATGGTAAGCAAAACTACTTGTATATATACAATAACACTACAGTTTACAAGAAACTATGAAAAACGCCTGCAATATACCGTTATATGACAATAAATAACCTCTTACTCTTCTATTTATTAGCTTAATGTAATGTAGGCTACCTATAGGTGCAAATTATTCTCAAAAGAAGATTGGTTGCTTCAATTTATAGGAAAAAAGCTATATTTCACCGATAAATAGCTTAAATCATTGAAAAGAACACATTTTGAGGGTATAAAGCATTATCATAAGGTAAATTCCTTTTATTTATGATATAACACTACAATTTACAAGAAACTATGAAAAACACTTATAATATACAATTGTATCACAATATATAGCCTCAAACTCTTTTTATTAGCTTACAGCAGTTTAAAATAGCATGTTCTATCGAAAACAACAATAATACCAAATTTTAAATATCTCTATAAAAAAAAAGGGCTATATAATGTCAATTTTCGACATATCTCAGCACTTCAAAAATACATTAAAACACTTGAAAAAACGTGGTTTTTAGAATTATAATTGATACCTAAATTTCATGATATATACATATTTTTACCTATTAATTTTGTAAAATGTAGTTGTGGCAAATTTCGAAAGCTGTTTAGCTACAGATATAAAGTAATATACTTCAATTTGTAGAAAAAAAAACCTCTTCACTGATAACTAGCTAAAATCATTGAAAACACTACCTTTTATTGGTATAGAGCAATATGATAAGTAAAACTACTCGTATATATACAATAACACAACAGTTTACAAGAAACTATGAAAAACGCTTGCAATATACCGTTATATGACAATAAATAACCTCTTACTCTTCTATTTATTAGCTTAATGTAATGTACGCTACTTATAGGTGGAAATTATTCTAAAAAGAGGATTGGCTGCTTCAATTTGTAGGAAAAGAGCTATATTTCACCGATAAGTAGCTTAAATCATTGAAAAGAACACATTTAGAGGGTATAAAGCATTATCATAAGATAAATTCCTTTTATTTATCATATAACACTACAATTTACAACACACTATGAAAAACACTTGTAATATACAATTGTATCATAATTTACAGCCTCATACTCCTTTTATAGGCTTACAGTAGTTTAAAATAGCATGTTCTATCGAAAACAACTATAATTCCATATTTTGAATTTCTCTATCAAAAAAAGGGCTAAATAATGTCAATTTACGACATTTTTTAGCACTTCAAAAATACATTAAAACACTTGAAAAACGTTGTTTTTAGGATTAAAATTGATACCTAAATTTCATGATAAATATATATTTTTAGGTATTAATAGTGTAAAATGTAGTTGTGGCAAATATCGAAAGCTATTTAGGTACAGATATAAAGGAATATACTTCAATTTGTAGAAGAAAAAAAAAACTTCACTGATAACTAGGTTAAATCATTGAAAACACTACATTTTATGGGTATATAGCAATATGATAAGTAAAACTACTTGTATATATACAATAACACTACAGTTTACAAGAAACTATGAAAAACGTTTGCAATATACCGTTATATGACAATAAACTTTTCCGTCTTTGTCTATCTACTTCCACCTTTCCTTCTTGCTGGAAGTTTGCTCACATCCAACCTGTTCCTACGAAGGGTGACCGTTCTAATCCTTCAAACTACCGTCCTATAGCTTTGAATTCCTACTTTTCTAAAGTTTTTGAATCTATACTTATTAAGAAGATTCTTAAGCATCTATCTGCTCACAATCTTCTATCTGATCGTCAGTACGGTTTCCGTATAGGGCGATTTACTGGCGATCTTCTAGCTTTCCTAACTGAATCTTGGTCATCCTCCTTTAGGGGTTTCGGTGAAAGTTTTGCTGTTGCCCTTGACATATCAAAAGCTTTTGATAGAGTCTGGCAAAAATCTTTAATTTCCAAACTACCCTCATTCGGTTTCTATCCTTCTCTCTGTACCTTCATCTTAAGTTTACTTTCAAACCGTTATATTGCAGCTACTGTAGACGGACATTGTTCTTCTCCTAAATCTATCAATAGTGGTGTTCCCCAGGGTTCTGTCCTCCTATCACCCACTCTCTCTCTATTATTCATTAATGATCTTCTAAGTCTAACTCAAAGCCCTATCCACTCCTACGCTGATGATTCTACCCTGCATTTTTCAACGTCGTTTATTAGACGTCCAACTCAACAGGAACTATGTGATTCACGGAGAGATGCCACCGAGCGCCTAACTTCTGATCTTTCTATAATGTCTGATTGGGGCAAAGCAAACCTTGTTTTGTTCAATGCCTCAAAAAACCAATTTCTTCACCTATCTACTCGACAAAACCTACCAGATAACTATTCCTTCTTCTTCAATGACACTCAACAGTCTCCTTCTTCTACAATGAACATTCTAGGGCTAACCTTTACTAAAAATCTGAACTGGAAATCTCACTTCTTATCTCTTGCTAAAACAGATTCTAAAAAGTTAGGTGTCCTGTGGCGTTTGCGTCCTTTTTTTTCTCCCTCCCAATTGCTTGCTCTGTACAGGGGCCTTATCCGCCCATGTATGGAGTATGTCTCACATGTTTGGCGAGGATCCACTCATACAGCTCTCCTAAACAGGGTTGAGTCAAAAGCTTTTCGTCTCAACTCCTCTCCTCTGACTGACTGTCTTCAATCTTTAAATCACCGCCGCAATGTTGCTTCTCTTGCTCTCTTCTACCGTTATTTTCATGCTCACTGCTCTTCTGAACTTGCTAACTGCATGCCTCTCCCTCTCCCGCGGCCTCGCAGCACAAGACTTTCTACTCATTCTCATCCCTATTCTGTCCATCTTCCTAATGCAAGAGTTAATCAGTATCTTTACTCTTTCATCCCTTTCACTGATAAACTCTGGAACTCTCTTCCTGTTTCTATTTTTCCACTTTCCTATGACTTAAATCTTTCCAAAAGAAGAGTAACAAAACACCTCCCGAACTAAATTGGCTCACCCCTCTTTTTTATTTTTATTCTCCTACTGTCTTCCTTATAGGGACTGGTAACTAAGCGGGCTTTGTGTTACCCATTTTTGTTGTGCCCTTGGCCAGTTCCTTGTGATGTAAAAAAAAAAAAAAAAAAAAAAAATAATGTCTTACTCTTCTATTTATTAGCTTAATGTAATGTAGGCTACTTAGAGGTGCAAATTATTCTAAAAAGGGGATTGGTTGCTTCAATTTGTAGGAAAAAAGCTATATTTCATCGATAAATAGCTAAAATCATTGAAAAGAACACATTTTGAGGGTATAAAGCATTATCATAAGGTAAATTCCTTTTATTTATGATATAAAACTACAATTTACAAGAAACTATGAAAAACACTTGTAATATACAATTGTATCACAATATATAGCCTCAAACTCCTTTTATAAGCTTACAGTAGTTTAAAATAGTATGTTCTATCGAAAACAACTATAATACCATTTTTTGAATTTCTCTATCAAAAAAAGGGCTAAATAATGTCAATTTTCGACATTTTTTAGCACTTCAAAAATACATTAAAACACTTGAAACAACGTTGTTTTTAGGATTAAAATTGATACCTAAATTTCATGATAAATACATATTTTTACCTATTAATTTTGTAAAATGTAGTTGTAGCAAATATCGAAAGCTATTTAGCTACAGATATAAAGGAATATAGTACAATTTGTTGAAGAAAAAATATTTTCACTGATTTCTAGCTAAAATCATTGAAAACACTGCATTTTTTGGGTATATAGCAATATAATAAGTAAAACTACTTGTATATATACAATAACACAACAGTTTACAAGAAACTATGAAAAACGCTAGCACTATACCGTTATATGATAATAAAAAACCTCTTACTCTTCTATTTATTAGCTTAATGTAATGTAGGCTACTTATAGGTGCAAATTATTCTAAAAAGAGGATTGGTTGCTTCAATTTGTAGGAAAAAAGCTATATATCACTGATAAATAGCCTAAATCAATGAAAAGAACACATTTGAGGGTATAAAGCATTATCATTAGGAAAAATCCTTTTATTTATGATATAACACTACAATTTACAAGAAACTATGAAAAACACTTGTAATATACAAATATATCACATTATATAGCCTCCAACTCCTTTAATAAGCTTACAGTAGTTTAAAATAGCATTTTCTATCGAAAACAACTATAATACCATATTTTGAATTTCTGTATAAAAAAAAGGGCTAAAAAATGTCAATTTTCGTCTTTTTTTAGCACTTCAAAAATACATTAAAACACCTGAAAAAATGTTGTTTTTAGGATTAAAATTGATAACTAAATTTCATGATAAATACATATTTTTACCTATTAATTTTGTACAATGTAGTTGTAGCAAATATCGAAAGCTATTTAGCTACAGATATAAAGAAATACACTTAAATTTGTAGAAAAAAACATCTCTTCACTGATAACTAGCTAAAATCATTGAAAACACTACATTTTATGGGTATATAGCAATATGATAAGTAAAACTACTTGTATATAAAAAAAAATTATACAATAACACTACAGTTTACAAAAAACTATGAAAAACGCTTGCAATATACCGTTATATGACAATAAATAACCTCTTATTCTTCTATTTATTAGCTTAATGTAATGTAGGCTACTTATAGGTGCAAATTATTCAAAAAAGAGGATTGGCTGCTTCAATTTGTTGGAAAAAAGCTATATTTCACCGATAAATAGCTTAAATCATTGAAAAGAACACATTTTGAGGGTATAAAGCATTATCATTTGGTAAATTCCTTTTATTTATGATATAACACTACAATTTATAAGAAACTATGAAAAACACTTGTAATATACAATTGTATCACAATATATAGCCTCAAACTCCTTTTATTAGCTTACAGCAGTTTAAAATAGCATGTTCTATCAAAAACAACTATAATACATTATTTTGAATATCTCTATCAAAAAAGTGCTACATAATGTCAATTTTCGATATTTTTTAGCACTTAAAAAATACATTAAAACACTTGAAAAAACGTGGTTTTTAGGATTAAAATTAATACTTAAATTTCATGATAGATACATATTTTTACCTATTAATTTTGTAAAATATAGTTAAGGCAAATATCGAAAGCTATTTAGCTACAGATATAAAGGAATATACTTCAATTTGTAGAAAAAAAACCTCTTCACTGATAACTAGCTAAAATCATTGAAAACACTACATTTTATGGGTATTTAGCAATATGATAAGTAAAACTACTTGTATATATACAATAACACTACAGTTTACAAGAACATATGAAAAACGCTTGCAATATACCGGTATATGACAATAAATAACCTCTTACACTTCTATTTATTAGCTTATAGTAATGTAAGCTACTTATAGGTGCAAATTATTCTAAAAAGAGGATTGGTTGCTGCAATTTGTAGGAAAAAAGCTATATTTCACCGATAAATAGCTTAAATAATTGAAAAGAACACATTTTGAGGATATAAAGCATTATCATAAAGTAAATTCTTTTTATTTATGATATAACACTACAATTTACAAGAAACTATGAAAAACACTTGTAATATACAATTGTATCACAATATATAGCCACAAACTCTTTTTATAAGCTTACAGTAGTTTAAAATAGCATGTTCTATCGAAAACAACTATAATTCCATACTTTGAACTTCTCTATCAAAAAAAGGGCTAAATAACGTCAATTTTCGGCCTTTTTTGGCACTTCAAAAATACATTAAAACACTTGAAAAAACGTTGTTTTTAGGATTAATATTGATACCTAAATTTCATGATAAATACATATTTTTAGGTATTACTATTGTAAAATGTAGTTGTGGCAAATATCGAAAGCTATTTAGCTACAAATATAAAGTAATATACTTCAATTTGTAGAAAAAAAAACCACTTCACTGATAACAAGCTAAAATCATTGAAAACACTACATTTTATGAGTATATAGCAATATGATAAGTAAAACTACTTGTATATATACAATAACACTACAGTTTACAAGAAACTATGAAAAACGCTTGCAATATACCATTATATGACACTAAATAACCTCCTACTCTTCTATTTACTAGCTTAATATAATGTACGCTACTTATAGGTGCAAATTATTATAAAAAGAGGATTGGTTGCTTCAATTTGTAGGAAAAAGCTATATTTCAACGATAAATAGCTTAAATCATTGAAAAAACACATTTTGAGGGTATAAAGCATTATCATAAGGTAAATTCCTCTTATTTATGATAGAAAACTACAATTTACAAGAAACTATGAAAAACACTTGTAATATACAATTGTATCACAATATATAGCCTGACACTCCTTTTATAAGTTTACAGTAGTTTAAAATAGCATGTTCTATCGAAAACAACTATAATACCAAATTTTGAATTTCTCTATCAAAAAAAGGGCTGAATAATGTCAATTTTTGTCCTTTTTTTTGCACTTCAAAAATACATTAAAACACTTCAAACAACGTTGTTTTTAGGATTAAAATTGATGCTTAAATTTTATGAAAAAAGCTATATATCACCGATAACTAGCTAAAATCATTGAAAAGAACACATTTTGAGGGTATAAAGCATTATCATAAGGTAAATTCCTTTTATTTATGATATAACACTACAATTTACAAGAAACTATGAAAAACACTTGTAATATACAATTGTATCACAATATATAGCCTCAAACACCTTTTATAAGCTTTCAGTAGTTTAAAAAAGGATTTGCTGACGAAAACAACTATAAAAACACATTTTGAATTTCTCTTTCAAGAAGGTTGGTGAATAATGTCAATTTCCGACATTTTTTAGCACTTCAAAAATACATTAAAACACTTGAAAAAACGTAGTTTTTAAGATTAGATTAAGAATTGATACCTAAATTTCATGAAAAATACATATTTTTACCTAATAATTTTGTAAAATATATTTGTAGCAAATATTGAAACCTATATAGCTACAGATATATAGGAATATACTTCAATTTGTAGAAACAATTAACTCTTCACAGATAACTAGCTAAAATCAATGAAAACACTACATTTTATGGGTATATAGCAATATGATAAGTAAAACTACTTGTATATATACAATAACACTACAGTTTACAAGAAACTAGGAAAATGCTGGCAATATACCGTTATATCACAATAAATAACCTCTTACTCTTCTATTTATTAGCTTAATGTAACGTAAGCTATTTATAGGTGCAAATTATTCTAAAAAAGGATTGTGTACTTCAATTTGTAGGAAAAAAGCTATATTTCACCGATAACTAGCTAAAATCATTGAAAAGAACACATTTTGAGGGTATAAAGCATTATCATGAGGTAAATTCCTTTTATTAATGATATAATACTACAATTTACACGAAACTATGAAAAACACTTGTAATATACAATTGTATCACAATATATAGCCTCAAACTCCTTTTAACAGCTTACAGTAGTTTAAAATAGCATTTTCTAACGAAAACAACAATAATACCAAATTTTGAATATATCTATCAAAAAAGAGCTGAAAAATAACAATTTTCGAAAAATTTTAGCACTTCAAAAATACATTAAAACACTTGAAAAACGCTTTTTTAAGGATTAAAATTGGTACCTAAATTTCATGAAAAAAGCTATATTTCACCGATAACTAGCTAAAATCATTGAAAAGAACACATTTTGGGGGTATAAAGCATTATCATAAGGTAAATTCCTTTTATTAATGATATAACACCACAATTTACAAGAAATTTTGAAAAACACTTGTAATACACAATTGTATCACAATATATAGCCTCAAACACCTTTTATAAGCTTACAGTAGTTTAAAATAGCATTTTCTAACGAAAACAACAATAATACCAAATTTTGAGTTTCTCTATCAAAAAAGATGGTGAATAATGTCAATTATCGACATTTTTTGCACATCAAAAATACATTAAAACACTTGAAAAACTTTATTTTTAAGAAAAAATTGATACCTAAATACCATGAAGAATACATATATTTAGTTATTAATTTTGTAAAATATATTTGTAGGAAATATCAAAAGCTGTATATGTACAGATATATAGGAATATACTTCAATTTGTAGAAACAAACAACTCTTCACAGATAACTAGCTAAAATCAATGAAAACACTACATTTTATGGTAATATAGCAATATGATATGTAAAACTACTTGTATATATACAATAACATTACAGTTTACAAGAAACTAGGAAAACGCTTGCAATATACAGTTATATAACAATAAATAATCTCTTACTATTCTATGTATTAGCTTAATGTAACGTAAGCTACTTATAGGTGCAAATTATTCTAAAAAGAGGATTGTATACATCAATTTGTAGGAGAAAAGCTATATTTCACCGATAACTAGCTAAAATCATTGAAAAGAACACATTTTGAGGGTATAAAGCATTATCATAAGGTAAATTCCTTTTATCTATGATATAACACTACATTTTACAGGAAACTATGAAAAACACTTGTAATATACAATTGTATAACAATATATAGCATCAAAGACCTTTTATCAGCTTACAGTAGTTTAAAATAGCATTTTCTAACGAAAACAACAATAATACCAAATTTTGAATATCTCTTATCAAAAAACAGCTGCATAATGTCAATTTTCGACAATTTTTAGCACTTCAAAAATACATTAAAACACTTGAAAAAAACTTATTTTTAAGATTAAAATTGATACTTATATTTCATGAAAAAAGCTATATATCACCGATAAATAGCTAAAATCAATGAAAAGAACACATTTTGAGGGTATAAAGCATTATCATAAGGTAAATTCCTTTTATTCATGATATAACACTTTAATTTACAAGAAACTATGAAAAACACTTGTAATACACAATTGTATCACAATATATAGCCTCAAACTCCTTTTATAAAGCTTACAGTACTTTAAAATAGCATTTTCTAACGAAAACAACAATAATACCAAATATTGAATTTCTGTATCAAAAAAGATGGTGAATAATGTCAATTTTCGACATTTTTTAGCACCTCAAAAATACATTAAAACACTTGAAAAAACGTTGTTTTTAAGATTAAAATTGATACTTAAATTTCATGATAGATATATATTTTTAGTTATTAATTTTGTAAAATAAATTTGTAGCAAATATAAAAAACTGTATAGGTAGGCTACAGATATTTAGGAAAATACTTCAATTTGTAGAGAAAAACAAGTCTTCACAGATAACTAGCTAAAATCAATGAAAACACTACATCTTATGGGTATATAGCAATATGATATGTAAAACTACTGGTATATATACAATAACACTACAATTTGCAAGAAACTATGAAAAACACTTGTAATATACAATTGTATCACAATATATAGCCTCAAACACCTTCTATAAGCTTACAGTAGTTTCAAATAGCATTTTTTAACGAAAACATCAATAATACCAAATTTTGAATATCTCTATAAAAAAAGAGCTGAATAATGTCAATTTTCGACAATTTTTAGCACTTCAAAAATACATTGAAACACTTGGAAAAACGTTATTTTTAAGATTAAAATTGATACCTAAATTTCATGAAAAAAGCTATATTTCACCGATAACTAGCTAAAGTCATTGAAAAGAACACATGTTGATGGTATAAAGCATTACACTGGTCGACAAAAAAAAATCGAAGATATGATTCTGGACTAAATGAAGCTGATTATAGGTAAATCGACCCTGCTGAACTCGAATCTGATGTTCAATTAACTTTATCACGTTCAGTTTTTGAGAACCAGACGCATTTCATGAAAAAATATGGGTAAAATCAGCAGGGAAAAAGGTTTCACCAATGTTTTCATTTTAAACTCTTAATCTTTTCTTTTCTCAAGCCTATTTAGGGCAGTGCAGTGTTTTTGAGTCAGTGTGGTTTGTGCAGTGAGCAGGGGAGGGTGTGCGCTCTGCGTATCAGCGAGGGGTTAGCAGGCTGTGTAGTACATTTTTACCTACTGATCGTACAGCTATGATTTGCAGATATGATGTTTTTGATTTAGTGGAGCCCTAATTTTATTTGGGTTTTCCCGTTTTATGTCCCTTTTTACCGGGTGTGAGGGGCCCGTAACTTGTGAAGGACGGACTTTTTTGTTAAAATGTGGAATTTTTACCCTGACAGTCTGAAAAAAAACCTCTTACAAAGAAGTTAAAGCAGCTTATTGCATTATTTCAAGGCCGATAGGGATCAAGATAAGAAGTGGGCCTACGTAGCATGAAACCCCTTGTGTGAACCATTGAATGAATGGATGCGTGGAAAAACGGCCATCAGGCTGGCTTTCGGCATCCCAAGGGTTTAGGCGTAAAACAAAAGGATCACAGTATGACTGCATTCTGCCTCACAAAATAAAAGGGATATTCAGTAAAAAAGCGAGCAAAAATCGGTATCATGAGTACCTTTCCCATCGGGCCTTTGGCCACAGGGTCCTGATCCCCCATTTCCCAAAGTTCCAATTGCAAGTGATAAGTGAATCAGTTCGAAGAGGGGGATAATCCCATGGATACAGACTTTCAAAAAAAGGCGACAACAGGGGCCCCAAAATTCATCAGTCGGGAAAAGCTACATGACCTTGCTAGGGAAGATCTCCCCAAGGGGAAAAGTGAAGCCCTTGGATTCGTCTCAAGGAAGGGAATTTGCACAAAAAGGATTCCCCCATTCACCAGTTTCGTCGTAGACGGTAAAAAAAAATTTTAAGTTTCTTCAAGATGGAAACAAAGCTCATTACGCTTGATGTTACAAAATCCGGGAAAAACAATTTGTGGTCTCACACTATGTAAGAGGGGTTGGGGCGGGCCTGTTCATAGATTCAGGAAAAAAAACACGCTAAAAAAGGGGGGGGCCGTTTTCGCAAAAGGAAATAAGCTTCCGAGTGTTCCAATGGCATGGCCATGAAATGAGTGAAAAACATGGAAATAAAAGACGGGGGTTTTTGCTGTTAAATAGAAAACAAAGGGAACTGTGTGGGGACCTGAAGGAATAAAAAACCTTGGGTTCTAGGACTAGTTGGGGGACAAAGACAGGGGGGTTTTTTGTTTTGGGGGGGCCAGAGCGGAAGAAAAAAAAAAAAGGAAGGAAGAAAAGAAAAAACGGAAGAAGAGACAAACCCGGAAGGAAAGGGCCCTAAAAACCAGGGAAGAAAAAGGAACCCCAGGATAAAATGGTGCTGGCTTCAGTATTTTTTTGCAAATTTTTTGAACACACTGTATCTGAACCCAAAGTAAAGGAGGTTTTAAAGGGCCCCTCAAATTCGTAAAATATCAATGATGAGACTTTGAAAGGGGCCTAAACCCCCGGGAAAAAGTGCTTGGAAAGTTTTTTGGTGTTAAAAGAACTCCCTAGGTAATTTTCGAGCATAAATTTGAGGAACTTGAAATAAATGTTAAAGATTTACATGCGCTTGGGGGTCGGATGTCACTCAAAACCACTTTTTCCATTCACATCTTGATTTTTTCCAACGAAATTTTGGGGCCCCAGTGATGACAGGGGGGAAAGTTTCCCCCAGGAAATTGCCACCATGGAAACCCCAACCCAAAGGGCGATTCAGTCCCCAAAATGATAGGGGATATTGCTGGACGCACAAGTGAAAGTGCTGCTCCACAAACGAAAGAGCAAAAAATATAGAAACACTTTGATGTAATGGGCAGGGGGGAGTATTTGTGTGTTAGGTATAGTTTTATCATATGTATATTAATACCCAAATTTTAGTCTTGGTTGTTCTTTGAAAACGTCTGGGTCGACGTTTTTCGAACTGCGCATCTTTCTCTCAAAAAAAATCTCGAAGTTTTGTTCCAAAATACAGATATAATATATAATATATATATTATATATATATATATATATATATATTTATATATAATATATATATATATATAAATATATATATATATATATATAAATATATATATATATATAAAGCAAAATTTACGTGATTTTGGGATATTTTCGGATATTTCCAAGATGGGCACATTTTTTGGATATATTTGGAACTAAATTTTGTTATTTTTGCCGATAGACATTAGGTTAAAAAGCCGCAGGCCCCCCCCATAATGTAATTTCGAGAATATATATTTGGTAGGGAGATTTTTTCGATTTAAAAACATAATTATATAGTATAAATTAAAAAGCTTTAAAAATTTAAAAAGTCGATATTTCAAAACACTATACGTGCTAGAGAAAAAAGCAAACCACTTTTTAAATCAGCAGCAAAAAAAGTTTCCCAACCCAACACAATGAACTCAGAACCATTTTTGGTTGTCGACCAGTGTGTTGCTAAAATAATTGAAAACACTACATTTTATGGGTTTTTTAGCAAATGATAAGTAAAAATACATTATAAACAATAACGCTACCCGTTTTCAAGAAACTTTTTGAAAAAAGCCCTTTCAATATACACAATAAAACCTTTACTCCTCTATTTATTAGCTTAAGTAAAGTAAACTATTATAGTGCCAATTATTCTAAAAAAAAAGGGTTGTATACTTCTATTTGTAGGGAAAAAAAAAAACTATATATCACCAATAATAGCAAAATCATTTTTAAAAAAAACACTTTTTGGGGGAAAAGATTATTTAAGGGGAAATTCCTTCATTTTTGATAAACACTACAATTTTCAAGAGACTATGAAAAAAAAAGGGGTAAATACAATTGTATCACAATATAGAGTCTCAAACTCCTATTATAAGCTTACAGTAGTTTAAAATAGCATTTTCTAACGAAAACAACTATAATACCACATTTTTTATTTCTCTATCAAAAAAAGGGCTGAATAATGTCAATTTTCGACATTTTTTAGCAGTTCAAAAATAAATTAAAACACTTGAACTAACGTTGTTTTTAAGATTAAAATTAATACCTAAATTTCATGAAAAATACATATTTTAAGCTCTTAATATTGTAAAATATAGTTGTGTAAAAGTGCTGAATAATGTCAAATTTCGACATTTTTTAGCCTTTCAGAAATACATTAAAATACTTGAAAAAACGTTTTTTTTATGATTAAAATTAATACCTAAATTTCATGAAAAATACATATTTTAAGCTCATAATATTGTAAAGTATAGTTGTGTAAAATTGCTTAATAATGTCAAATTTCGATATTTTTTAGCCTATCAAAAATATATTAAAAGACTAGAAAAAATGTTGTTTTTAAGATTAAAATTGATACCTAAACTTCATGACTTCATGAAAAATACATATTTTAAGCTCATAATATTGTAAAATATTGTTGTGTAAAAGTGCTGAATAATGTCGAATTTCGACATTTTTTAGCCCTTCAAAAATACATTAAAATATTGAAAAAACGTTGTTTTTAAGATTAAAATTGATACCTAAATTTCATAAAAAATACATATTTTTAGTTATTAATTTTGTAAAATATAGTTGTAGCAAATATCAAAAGCGATTTAGCTACCGATATAAAGGAATATACTTCAATTTGTAGAAAAAAACAGCTCTTCACTGATAACTAGCTAAGATCATTGAAAACACTACATTTTATGGGTTTATAGCAATGTGATAAGTAAAACTACTTGTATATATACAATAACGCTACAGTTTACAAGAAACTATGAAAAACGCATGCAATACACCGTTATATCACAATAAAAAAATTCTGACTTCTATTTTATAGCTTAATGTAATGTAAGCTACTTATAGGTCCAAATTATTCTAAAAAAAGGATTGTATACTTCAATTTGTAGATAAACAGCTATATATCACCAATAACTAGTTAACATCATTGAAAAGAACACATTTTGAGGGTATAAAGCATTATCGTAAGGTAAATTCCTTCTATTTATGATATAACACTACAATTTACAAGAAACTATGAAAAACACGTGTAATATACAATTGTATCACAATATAGAGTCTCAAACTCCTATTATAAGCTTACAGTAGTTTAAAATAGCATTTTCTAACGAAAACAACTATAATACCACATTTTTAATTTCTCTATCAAAAAAAGGGCTGAATAATTTCAATTTTCGACATTTTTTTATCATTTAATATCTCATAATATTGTAAAATATAGTTCTGTATAACTGCTGAATAATGCAAATTTCGCTATTTTTTAGCCTTTCAAAAATACATTAAAATACTTGAAAAAACGTTGTTTTTAACATTAAAATTGATACCTAAATTTCGTAAAAAATACATATTTTTAGCTCATAATATTGTAAAATATAGTTGTGTAGAAGTGCATAATAATGGCAAATTTCAACATTTCTGAGCCTTTCAAAAATACATTAAAACAATTGAAAAAACGTTGTTTTTAAAATTAAAATTGATACCTAAATTTCATGAAAAATTCATATTTTTAGCTCATAATATTCATATAATATAGTTGTGTAAAAGTGCTGAATAATGTCAAATTTCGACATTTTTTAGCACTTCAAAAATACATAAAAATACTTGAAAAAAACGTTGTTTTTATGATTAAAACTGAGACCTAAATTTCATAAAAAATACATATTTCTAGCTATTAATTTTGTAAAATATAGTTTTAGCAAATATCAAAAGCTATTTAGCTGTAAAGATATATATACTCTATATATAGATATAAAGGAATATACTTCAATTTGTAGAAAAAAACAGCTCTTCACTGATAACTAGCTAAAATCATTGAAAACACTACATTTTATGGGTTTATAGCAATATGATATGTAAAACTACTTGTATATATACAATAACGCTACAGTTTACATGAAACTATGAAAAACGCTTGCGATATACAGTTATATCACAATAAATAACCTCTTACTCTTCTATTTTATAGCTTAATGTAATGTAAGCTACTTATAGGTGCAAATTATTCTAAAAAAAGGACTGTATACTTCAATTTGTAGAAAAACAGCTATATATCACCAATAACTAGCTAAAATCATTGAAAAGAACACATTTTGAGGGTATAAAGCCTTATTGTAACTTAAATTCCTTCTATTAATGATATAACACTACAATTTACAAGAGACTATGAAAAACACGTGTAACAAACAATTGTATCACAATATAGAGTCTCATACTCCTATAGCTTACAGTAGTATAAAATAGCATTTTCTAACGAAAACAACAATAATACCATATTTTTAATTTCTCTCTCAAAAAGAGGGCTGAATAATGTCAATTTTCGACATTTTTTAGCACTTCAAAAATAAATTAAAACTGGAAAAAATGTTGTTTTTAAGATTAAAATGAATACCTAAATTTCATGACAAATACATATTTTAAGCTCCTAATATTGTAAAATATAGTTGTGTAAAAGTGCTGAATAGTGTCAAATTACGATTTTTTTTAGCCTTTCAAAAATTCATTAAAATTCTTAAAAAAAACGTTGTTTTTAAGATTAAAATTGATACCTAAATTTCATGAAAATACATATTTTAAGCTCATAATTTTGTAAAATATAGTTGTGTAAAAGTGCTTAATAATGTCAAATTTCGACATTTTTTAGCCTTTCCAAAATACATTAAAAGATTTGAAAAAATGTTGTTTTTAAGATTAAAATTGATACCTAAACTTCATGAAAAATATATATTTTAAGCTCATAATATTATAAAATATTCTTGTGGAAAAGTGCTGAATAATGTCAAATTTCAACATTTTTTAGCCTTTCAAAAATACATTAAAATACTTGAAAAAACGTTGTTTTTAGGATTAAAATTGATACCTAAAATTCATAAAAAATACATATTTCTAGCTATTAATTTTGTAAAATATAGTTGTAGCAAATATCAAAAGCTATTTAGCTACCGATATAAAGGAATATACTTCAATTTGTAGAAAAAAACGGCTCTTCACTGATAACTAGCTAAAATCATTGAAAACACTACATTTTATGGGTTTATAGCAATATGATTAGTAAATCTACTTGAAAATATACAATAACGCTACAGTTTACAAGAAACTATGAAAAACGCTTGCAATATACCGTTATATCACAATAAATAACCTCTTACTCCTCTATTTTATAGCTTAATGTAACGTAAGTTACTTATAGGTGCAAATTATTCTAAAAAAAGGATTGTATAATTCAATTTGTAGAAAAACAGCTATATATCAACGATAACTAGCTAAAATCATTGAATTTTTTTTTTTTTTTGAGGGTATAAAGCATTATCGTAAGGTAAATTCCTTCTATTTATGATATAACACTACAATTTACAAGAGACTATGAAAATCACGTGTAATATACAATTGTATCACAATATAGAGTCTCAAACTCCTTTAAAATAGCATTTTCTAACGAAAACAACTATAACTCCACATTTTGAATTTCTCTATAAAAAAAAACCTGAATAATGTCAATTTTCGACATTTTTTAGCCTTTCAAAAATACATTAAAACACTTGAAAAAACGTTGTTTTTAAGATTGAAATTGATACCTAAATTTCATGAAAAATACATATTCTATTCAGCTCATAAAATTGTAAAATATAATTGTGTAAAAGTGCTTAATAATGTCAATTTTTGACATTTTTTTTCCCTTCAAAAATACATTAAAACACTTGAAAAAACGTTGTTTTTAAGATTAAAATTAATATCTAAATTTCATGAAAAATACATATTTTAAGCTCATAATATTGTAAAATATAGTTCGGTAAAAATTCTGAATAATGTCAAATTTCGACATTTTTTAGCCCTTCAAAAATACATTAAAATACTTGAAAAAATGTTGTTTTTAAGATTAAAATTGATACCTAAATTTCATGAAAATACATATTTTTAGCTCATAATATTGTAAAATATAGTTGTAGCAAATATCAAAAGCTATTTAGCTACCGATATAAAGGAATATACTTCAATTTGTTGAAAAAAACAACTTTTCACTGATAACTAGCTAAAATTATTGAAAACACTACATTTTATTGGTTTATAGCAATATGATAAGTAAAACTACTTGTATATATACAATAACGCTACAGTTTACAAGAAACTATGAAAAACGCTTGCAATATACCGTTATATCACAATAAATAAACTCTTACTCTCCTATTTTATAGCTTAATACAATGTAAGCTCCTTATAGGTGAGATTATTCTAAAAAAAGGATTATATACTTCAATTTGTAGAAAAACAGCTATATATCACCAATAACTAGCTAAAATCATTGAAAAGAACACATTTTGAGGATATAAAGCATTATCGTAAGGTAAATTCCTTCTATTTATGATATAACACTACAATTTACAAGAGACTATGAAAAACACGTGAATATACAATTGTATCACAATATAGAGTCTCAATCTCCTATTATAAGCTTACATTAGTTTAAAAAAGCATTTTCTAACGAAAACAACTATAATACCACATTTTGAATTTCTCTATCAAAAAAAGGGCTGAATAATGTAAATTTTCGACATTTTTTAGCCCTTCAAAAATACATAAAAACATTTGAAAAAACGTTGTTTTTAAGATTAAAATTGATACCTAAATTTCATGTAAAATACATATTTTTAGCTCTTAATATTGTAACATATAGTTGTGTAAAAGTGCTTGATAATGTCAAAATCCGCATTTTTTAGCCCTTCAAAAATACATTAAAATACTTGAAAAAAAGTTGTTTTTTAAGATAATAATTGATACCTAAATTTCATGAAAAATACATGTTTTTAGCTCATAATATTGTAAAATATAGTTGTGTAAAAGTACTGAATAATATCAAATTTCGACATTTTTTAGCCCTTCAAAAATACATTAAAATAATTGAAAAAACGTTGTTTTTAAGATTAAAATTGATACCTAAATTTCATAAAAAATATATATTTTTAGCTATTAATTTTGTAAAATATAGTTGTAGCAAATATTAAAAACTATTTAGCTACCGATATAAAGGAATATACTTCAATTTGTAGAAAAAAACAGCTCTTCACTGATAACTAGCTAAAATCATTGAAAACACTACATTTTATGGGTTTATAGCAATATGATAAGTAAAACTACTTGTATATATACAATAACGCTACAGTTTACAAGAACCTATGAAAAACGCTTGCAATATACCGTTATATCACAATAAATAACCTTTTACTCTTCTATTTTATAGCTTAATGTAATGTAAGCTACTTATCGGTGCAAATTATTCTAAAAAAAGGATTGTTACTTCAATTTTTTAGAAAACAGCTATATATCACCGTAACTAGCTAAAATCATTGAAAAAAACACAATAGAAGGGGATAAAGCATTATCGTAAGGTAAATTCTTACTATTTATGATATACACAACAATTTACAAGAGACTTGAAAAACACGTGTATATACAATTGTATCCAATATAAGTCTCAAACTCCCTATTATAAGCTTACAGTACTTTAAAATAGCATTTTCTAACGTAAACAACTATAATACCACATTTTGAATTTCTCTATAAGAAAAAAACTGAATAATGTCAATTTTCGACATTTTTTAGCCTTTCAAAAATACATTAAAACACTTGAAAAAACGTTGTTATTAAGATTAAAATTGTTACCTAAATTTCATGAAAAATACATATTTTAAGCTCATAATATTGTAAAATATATTGTGTAAAAGTGCTGAATAATGTCAAATTTCGACATTTTTTTGCCCTTCCAAAATACATTAAAATCCTTGAAAAAACGTTTTTAGGATTAAAACTGATACCTAAACTTCATGAAAAATACATATTTTAAGGTCATAATATTGTAAAATATAGTTGTATAAAAGTGCTGAATAATGTCAAATTTCGACATTTTTTAGCCCTTCAAAAATACATTAAAATACTTGAAAAAACGTAGTTTTTAAGATTAAAATTGATACCTAAATTTCATAAAAAATACATATTTTTAGCTATTAATATTGTAAAATATAGTTGTAGCAAATATCAAAAGCGATTTAGCTAATGATATAAAGGAATATACTTCAATTTGTAGAAAAAAACAGCTCTTCACTGATAACTAGCTAAAATCATTGAAAACACTACATTTTATGGGTTTATACCAATGTGATAAGTAAAACTACTTGTATATAATAACGCTACAGTTTACAAGATATATGAAAAACGCTTGCAATATACCGTTATATCACAATAAATAACCTCTTACTCTTCTATTTTATTGCTTAATGCAATGTAAGCTACTTATAGGTGAAATTATTCTAAAAAAAGGAGTGTATATTTCAATTTGTAGAAAAACAGCAATATAACACCGATAACAAGCTAAACTAATTGAAAAGAACACATTTTGAAGGTATAAAGCATTATCGTAACGTAAATTCCTCCTATTTATGATATAACGCAACAATTTACAAGAGACTATGAAAAACACGTGTAATATACAATTGTATCACAATATAGAGTCTCAAACTCCTATTATAAGCTTACAGTACTTTAAAATAGCATTTTCTAACGAAAACAAATATAATACTACATTTTGAAATTCTCTATAAAAAAAAAGGCTGAATAATGTCAATTTTCGACATTTTTTAGCCTTTAAAAAATACATTAAAACACTTGAAAAAACGTTGTTTTTAAGATTAAAATTGATACCTAAATATCATAAAAAATACATATTTCTAGCTATTAATTTTGTAAAATATAGTTGTAGCAAATATCAAAAGCTATTTAGCCACAGATATAATGAAATATACTTCAATTTGAAGAAAAAAAAAACTCTTCACTGATAACTTGCTAAAATCATTGAAAACACTACATTTTATGGGTTTATAGCAATATGAAAAGTAAAACTACTTGTATATATATACAATAACGCTACAGTTTACAGGAAACATCGAAAAACGCTTGCAATATACCGTTATATCACAATAAATAACTTCTTACTCTTCTATTTATTAGGTTAATGTAATGTAAGCTACTTATAGGTGCAATTTATTCTAAAAAAAGGATTGTATATTTGAAATTGTAGGAAAACAGCTATATATCACCGATAACTACCTAAACTCATTTAAAAGAACACATTTTGAGGATATAAAGCATTATCATAAGTTAAATTCCTTCTATTTATGATATAACACTACATTATACAAGAAACTATGAAACACACGTGTAATATACAATTGTTTCACAATATTGAGTCTCAAACTCCTATTATAAGCTTACAGTACTTTAAAATAGCATTTTCTAATGAAAACAACTATTTAACCACAATTTGAATTTCTCTATCAAAAAAAGGGCTGAATAATGTCAATTTTCGACATTTTTTAGCCCCTCAAAAAAACATTAAAACACTTGAAAAAACGTTGCTTAAAAGATTAAAATTATTACCTAAATGTCATGATATATACATATTTTTAGCTCATAATATTGTAAAATATAGTTTTGTAAAAGTGCTTAATAATGTCCTATTTCGACATTTTTTAGCCTTTCAAAAATACATTAAAATACTTGAAAAAACGTTGTTTTTAGGAATAAAATTGATACCTAGATTTCATGAAAAATACATATTTTTAGCTCATAATATTGTAAAATATAGTTGTGTAAAAGTGCTTAATAATGTCAAATTTCGACATTTTTTAGCCCTTCAAAAATACATTAAAACACTTGAAAAAATGTTGTTAATAAGATTAAAATTGATACCTAAATTTAATGAAAAATACATATTTTTAGCTATCAATTTGTTAAAGTATAGTTGTAGCAAATATCAAAAGCTATCTAGCTACCGATATAAAGGAATATACTTCAATTTGTGGAAAAAAACAGCTCTTCAATGATAATTAGCTAAAATCATTGAAAACACTACATTTTATGGGTTTATAGCAATGTGATAAGTAAAACTACTTGTATATATACAATAACGATACAGTTTACAAGAAACTATGAAAAAACACTTGCAATATACTGTTATATCACAATAAATAACCTCTTACTCTTCTATTTTATAGCTTAATGTAATGTAAGCTACTTATAGGTGCAAATTATTCTAAAAAAAGGATTGTATACTTCAATTTGTAGAAAAACAGCTATATATATCACCTAAAACTAGCTAAAATCATTGAAAAGAACACATTTTGAGGGTATAAAGCATTATAGTAGGGTAGATTCCTTCTATTTATGATATAACACTACAATTTACCAGGGAAGTATGAAAAACACGTTTAATATACAATTGTATCACAATATAGAGTCTCAAACTACTATTATAAGCTTACGGTAGTTTAAAACAGCATTTTCTAACGAAAACAACTATAAAACCACATTTTGAATTTCTCTATCAAAAAAAGGGCTGAATAATGTCAATTTACGACATTTTTTAGCCATTCAAAAATATATTAAAACACTTGAAAAAACGTTATTTTTAGGATTAAAATTAATACCTAAATTTCATGAAAAATACATATTTTAAGCTCATAATATTGTAAAATATAGTTGTGTAAAAGTGCTGAATTATGTCAAATTTCGACATTTCTTAGCCCTTCAAGAATACATTAAAATACTTGAAAAAACGTTGTTTTTAAGATTAAAATTGATACCTAAATTTCGTAAAAAATACATATTTTTAGCTATTAATTTTTTTAAATATAGTTGTAGCAAATAACAAAAGCTATTTAGCTACCGATATAAAGGAATATACTTCAATTTGTAGAAAAAAACTGCTCTTTACTGATAATTAGCTAAAATCATTGAAAACACTACATTATATGGGTTAATAGCAATATGATAAGTAAAACTACTTGTATATATACAATAACGCTACAGTTTACAAGAAACTATGAAAAACGCTTGCAATGTACCGTTATATCACAATAAATAACCTCTTACTCTTCTATTTTATAGCTTAATGTAATGTAAGCTACTTATAGGTGCAAATTATTCTAAATAAAGGGTTGTATACATCAATTTGTAGAAAAACAGCTATATATCACTAATAACTAGCTAAAATCATTGAAAAGAACACTTTTTGAGGGATAAAGCATTATTGTTAGGTAAATTCCTTCTATTTATGATATAACACTACAATTTACAGGAGACTGAAAAAACACGTGTAATATACAATTGTATCACAACATTGAGTCTCAAACTCCTATTGTAAGCTTACAGTACTTTAAAATAGCATTTTCTAACATAAACAACTATAATAGCACATTTTGAATTTCTCTATCAAAAAAAGGGCTGAATAATGTCAATTTTCGACATTTTTAAGCCATTCAAAAATACATTAAAACATTTGAAAAAACGTTTTTTTTAAGATTAAAATTGATACCTAAATTTCATGAAATATACATATTTTAGAATCATAATAATGTAAAATATAGTTGTGTAAAAGTACTGAATAAAGTCAAATTTTGACATTTTTTAGCCCTTCAAAAATATTTTAAAATACATGAAAAAAGCATTGTTTATAAGATTAAAATTGATACCTAAATTTCATAAAAAAATACGTATTTTCAGCTATTAATTTTGTAAAATATAGTTGTAGCAAATATCAAAAGCTATTTAGCTACTGATATAAAGGAATATACCTCAATTTGTAGAAAAAAACAGCTTTTCACTGATAATTAGCTAAAATCATTGAAAACACTACATTTTATGGGTTTATAGCAATATGATAAGTAAAACTACTTGTATATATACAATAACGCTACACTTTACAAGAAACTATGAAAAACGCTTGCAATATACCGTTATATCACAATAAACAACCTCTTACTCCTCTATTTTATAGCTTAATGTAATGCAAGCTGATGTAGTGCAAATTATTCTAAAAAAAGGATTGTATACTTCAATTTGTAGAAAAACAGCTATATATCACTGATAACTAGCTAAAATCATTGAAAAAAACACATTTTGAGGGTATAAAGCATTATCGTAAGGTAAATTCCTTCTATTTATGATATAACACTACAATTTACAAGAAACTATGAAAAACACGTGTAATATACAATTGTATCAAAACAGAGAGTTCAAACTCCTATTATAAGCTTACAGTACTTTAAAATAGCATTTTCTAACGAAAACAACTACAATACCACATTTTGAATTTCTCTATCAGAAAAAAGCCTGAATAATGTCATTTTTCGACATTTTTTAGGCATTCAAAAATACATTAAAACACTTAAAAAACATTGTTCTTAAGATTAAAATTGATACCTAAATTTCATGAAAAATGCATATTTTAAGCTCATAATATTGTAAGATATTGTTGTGTAAAAGTGCTGAATAGTGTCAAATTTCGACATTTTTTAGCCATTAAAAAATACATTAAAATATTTTATAATTTTTTTTTTTCTAGGAGTAAAATTGATACCTAAATGTCATGAAAAATACATATTTTTAGCTGTTAATTTTGTATAATATAGTTGTAGCAAATATCAAAAGCTATTTAGCTACAGATATAAAGAAATATACTTCAATTTGTAGAAAAAAAAACCTCTTCACTGATAACTTGCTAAAATCATTGAAAACACTACATTTTATGTGTTTATAGCAATATGATAAGTAAAACTACTTGTATATATACAATAACGCAACATTTTACAAGAAACATCGAAAAACGCTTGCAATATACCGTTATATCACAATAAATAACCTCCTACTCTTCTATTTATTTGCTTAATGTAATGTAAACCTTTTTTTAGAACAATTTGCACCCATAAGTATAGGTGCATATTGTTCTAAAAATAGGATTGTATACTTGAATTTGTAGGAAAACAGCTATATATCACCAATAACTATCTAAAATCATTGAAAAGAACACATTTTGAGGATATAAAGCATTATCATAAATTAAATTCCTTCTATTTATGATATAACACAACAATATACAAGCAACTATGAAAAACACGTGTAATATACAATTGTATCACAATATAATCTCAAACTCCTATTATAAGCTTACAGTAGTATAGAATAGGAGTTTCTAACGAAATCAACTATAATACCACATTTTTAATTTCTCTATCAAAAAAAGGGCTGAATAATGTCATTTTTCGACATTTTTTAGCACTTCAAAAATACATTAAAACACTTGAAAAAACGTTGTTTTTAAGATTAAAATGAATACCTAAATTTCATGAAATATACATATTTTAGACTCATAATAATGTAAAATATAGTTGTGTAAAAGTACTGAATAAATTCAAATTTCGACATTTTTTAGCCCTTCAAAAATATTTTAAAATACCTGAAAAAAAATTGTTTTTAAGATTAAAATTGATACCTAAATTTCATGAAAAATACATATTTTTAGCTGTTAATTTTGTAAAATATAGTTGTAGCAAATATCAAAAGCTATTTAGCTACCGATATAAAGGAATATACTTCAATTTGTAGAAAAAAACAGCTCATCACTGATAACTAGCTAAAATCATTGAAAACACTACATCTTATTGGTTTATAGCAATATGATAAGTAAAACTACTTGTATATACTAAAGCTACATTTTACAAGAAACTATAAAAAACGCTTGAAATATACCGTTATATCACAATAAATAACCTCTTACTCTTCTATTTTATAGCTTAATGCAATGTAATACTTAATAATGTAAAATAATATTGTAATACTTATAGGTGCAAATTATTCTAATTAAAGGGTTGTATACTTCAATTTGTAGAAACACAGCTATATATCACCAATAACTAGCTAAAATCATTGAAAGGAACACATTTTGAGGGTATAAAGCATTATCGTAGGGTAAATTCCTTCTATTTATGATATAACACTACAATTTACAAGAGATTATGAAAAATACGTGTAATATACAATTGTATCACAATATAGAGTCTCAAACTCCTATTATAAGCTTACAGTACTTTAAAATAGCATTTTCTTACGAAAACAAATATAATGCCACATTTTGAATTTCTCTATCAAAAAAAGGGCTGAATTTTCAATTTCATCATCATTTATCAATTTTCGCCATTTTTTAGCCTTTCAAAAATACATTAAAACACCTGAAAAAACGTTGTTTTTTTAGATTAAAATTGATACCTAAATTTCATTAAAAATACATATTTTAAGCTCAAATTGTAAAATATAGTTGTGTAAAAGTGCTGAATAGTGTCAAATTTCAACATTTTTTAGCCTTTCAAAAATACATTAAAATACTTTATAAAATGTTGTTTTTAAGATTAAAATTGATACCTAAATTTCATGAAAAATACATATTTTTAGCTCATAATATTATAAAACATAGTTGTGTAAAAGTGCTTAATAATGTCAATTTTCGACATTTTTTAGGCTTTCAAAAATTCATTAAAACTCCTGAAAAATCGTTGTTTTTAAGATTAAAATTAAAACCTAAATTTCATAAAAAATACATATTTTAAGCTTATAATATTGTAATATATAGTTGTGTAAAAGTGCTGAATAATGTCAATTATCGACATTTTTTAGCACTTCAAAAATACATTAAAACACTTGAAAAAATGTTGTTTTTAAGATTAAAATTAATACCTAAATTTCATGAAAAATACATATTTTAAGCTCTTAATATTGTAAAATATAGCTGTGTGAGAGTACTGAATAATGTCAAATTTCGACATTTTTTAGCCTTCCAAAAATACATTAATATACTTGAAAAAACGTTGTTTTTAAGATTGAAATTGATACCTAAATTTCATGAAAAATATATATTTTTAGCTCATAATATTATAAAATATAGTTGTGTAAAAGTGCTTAATTATGTCAATTTTCGACATTTTTAGGCTTTCAAAAATACATTAAAACACTTGAAAAAACGTTGTTTTTAAGATTAAAATTATTACCTAAATTTCATGAAAAATACATATTTTAAGCTCATAATATTGTAAAATATAGTTGTGTAAAGGTGCTGAATAATGTCAAATTTCGACATTTTTTTGCCCTTCCAAAATACATTAAAATCCTTGAAAAAACGTTGTTTTTAAGATTAAAATTGATACCTAAATTTCATGAAAATACATATTTTTAGCTATCAATTTTGTAAAATATAGTTGTAGCAAATATCAAAAGCTATCTAGCTACCGATATAAAGGAAATACTTCAATTTGTGGAAAAAAACAGCTCTTCAATGATAATTAGCTAAAATCATTGAAAACACTACATTTTATAGGTTTATAACAATGTGAAAAGTAAAACTACTTGTATATATACAATAACGCTACAGTTTACAAGAAACTATGAAAAACGCTTGCAATATACCGTTATATCACAATAAATAACCTCTTACTCTCCTATTTTATAGCTTAATACAATGTAAGCTCCTTATAGGTGAAATTATTCTAAAAAAAGGATTATATACTTCAATTTGTAGAAAAACAGCTATATATCACCAATAACTAGCTAAAATTATTGAAAAGAACACATTTTGAGGGTATAAAGCATTATCGCAAGGTAGATTCCTTCTATTTATGATATAACAGTACAATTTTCAAGGGACTATGAAAAACTCGTGTAATATACAATTGTATCGCAATATAGAGTCTCAAACTCCTATTATAAGCTTACAGTACTTTAAACTAGCATTTTCTAACGAAAACAACTATAATACCACATTTTTAATTTCTCTATCAAAAAAAGGGCTGAATAATGTCAATTTTCGACATTTTTTGGCATTTCAAATATACATTAAAACACTTGAAAAAACGTTGTTTTTAAGATTAGAATTAATACCTAAATTTCATGAAAAATACATATTTTAAGCTCATCATATTGAAAAATATTGTGTAGCAAATATCAAAAGCAATTTAGCTACCGATATAAAGGAATATACTTCAATATGTAGAAAAAAACAGCTCTTCACTGATAACTAGCTAAAATCATTAAAAACACTACATTTTATGGGTTTATAGCAATATGATAAGTAAAACTACTTGTATATATACAATAACGCTACAGTTTACAATAATCTATGAAAAACGCTTGCAATATACCGTTATATCACAATAAATAACCTCTTACTCCTCTATTTTATAGCTTAATGTAATGTAAGCTACTTATAGGTGCAAATTATTCTAAAAAAAGGGTAGTATACTTCAATTTGTAGAAAAACAGCTATATATCACCAATAACTAGCTAAAATTATTGAAAAGAACACATTTTGAGGGGATAAACCATTATTGTAAGGTAAATTCCTTCTATTTATGATATAAACTACAATTTACAAGAGACTATGAAAAACACGTGTAATATACAATTGTATCACAATATAGATTCTCAAACTCCTATTATAAGCTTACAGTACTTTAAAATATCATTTTCTAACGAATACAACTATAATACCACATTTTGAATTTCTCTATCAAAAAAAGGGCTGCATAATGTCAATTTTCGACATTTTTTAGCCTTTCAAAAATACATTTAAACACTTCAAAAAACGTTGTTTTTAAAATAAAAATTGATACCTAAATTGCATGAAAAATACATATTTTAAGCTCATAATATTGTAAAATATAGTTGTGTAAAAGTACTGAATAATGTCAAATTTCGACATTTGTTAGCCCTTCAAAAATACATTAAAATACTTGAAAAAACGTTGTTTTTAAGATTAAAATTGATACCTAAATTTCATAAAAAATATATATTTTTAGCTATTAATTTTGTAAAATATAGTTGTAGCAAACATCAAAAACTATTTAGCTACCGATATAAAGGCATATACTTCAATTTGTAGAAAAAAACAGCTCTTCACTGATAACTAGCTAAAATCATTGAAAACACTACATTTTATGTGTTTATAGCAATATGATAAGTAAAACTACTTGTATATATACAATAACGCTACAGTTTACAAGAAACTATGAAAAACGCTTGCAATATACCGTTATATCACAATAAATAACCTCTTACTCTCCTATTTTATAGCTTAATACAATGTAAGCTCCTTATAGGTGAAATTATTCTAAAAAAAGGATTATATACTTCAATTTGTAGAAAAACAGCTATATATCACCAATAACTAGCTAAAATCATTGAAAAGAACACATTTTGAGGGGATAAAGCATTATTGTAAGGTAAATTCCTTCTATTTATTATATAACACTACAATTTACAAGAGACTATGAAAAACACGTGTAATATACAATTGTATTACAATATAGAGTCTCACACTCCTATTATAAGCTTACAGTACTTTAAAATAGCATTTTCTAACGAAAACAACTATAATACCACATTTTGAATTTCTCTATCAAAAAAAAGGGCTGAATAATGTTAATTTTCGACATTTTTTAGCCCTGCGAAAATACATTAAAACATTTGAAAAAACGTTGTTTTTAAGATTAAAATTAATAGTAAATTTCATGAAAAATGCATATTTTAAGCTCATAATATTGTAAAATATAGTTGTGTAAAAGTGCTGAATAATGTCAAATTTCCACACTTTTTAGCCTTTCAAAAATACATTAAAATACTTGAAAAAACTAATTAAACAAAATTAATTTTGTAAAATATAGTTGTAGCAAACATCAAAAGCGATTTAGCTACCGATATAAAGGAATATACTTCAATTATAGAAAAAAACAGTTCTCCACTGATAACTAGCTAAAATCATTGAAAACACTACATTTTATGGGTTTATAGCAATGTGATAAGATAAGCACGGTGGACCCTCCAACTGAGCAGCTTCACACCACTGGGTTACAGGCAGTGGATGCCGATCCTTCCATTGACGAAACCGCACCCTCTCTTGACGAAGTCAGAGATGCTGTAGCAAAGTTGAAGGGTGGAAAGGCAGCTGGTGTTTGTAATATCAGTGCGGAGCTACTCAAAGCTGGGGGTGAGGCCATGATCCGCGGGTTGCATGCTGTCCTGACTGCCGTGTGGCAATCAGGTACCATTCCTCCTGACTGGAAAAGGGGGCTGGTCGTCCCTATCTGGAAAGGGAAAGGGGACCGTCAAGACTGCAACAATTACCGCGGTATTACGCTGCTCAGCGTACCAGGCAAGGTGCTTGCCCATCTATTGCTGACACGAATTCGCAGTTATCTGGTGAAGCATCAGAGACCTCAGCAGTCTGGGTTCACGCCTGGTAGGTCAACAACGGACCGTATCCTAGCGCTTCGTGTCCTGGTGGAACGCCGACGTGAGTTTCGACAGGGGATGCTTGCAGCCTATGTTGATCTCAAGAAGGCGTTTGACTCAGTGCATCGTGAGTCACTCTGGGATCTTGTGCGAATTCGAGGGATTCCTGCAAGGACTATTGGTTTGATAACTGGTCTGTATTCTGGGACTGAGAGTGCTGTGAAGTGTGGGGCAGGTGTATCCAGCTTCTTTCCTGTGAATACAGGAGTGAGGCAAGGGTGCGTCCTTGCCCCATCACTTTTCAACGCTTGTATGGACTGGGTATTGGACAAGGCTGTAGATCGAAGTGATTGTGGAGCATCCGTCGGCAACACCAATATCACTGATCTTGTTTTTGCCGATGATGCAGTAATCTTTGCTGAGTCGCTGGAGGTCCTGGTGATGGCTCTCGAGGCGCTGCACGAGGAGGCAAAGCCTTTGGGACTTGAGGTCTCCTGGCTCAAGAACAAGGTCCAGGTATTTGGAGACTTACTAGATGAAGCATTACAGTTTGTATGCGTGTGGCGAGGACATTGAGATCTTGGAAAGTTTTACATACCCTGGTAGAGCAGTCCATAATAACGGCGGGTCACTTCAAGAAGTCTTACGACGGATTGGCATAGCCCACGGTGTTATGGACTCGCTCAGCGGGAGTATTTGGCGTTGTTGGTACCTGTGCAGGAGGACAAAGATCCGGATCTTCAAGTCGCTTGTGATGCCTGTCTTATTCTATGGTTGTGAGACATGGACACTAAATAGTGACTTGAAGAGACGAATCAATGCCTTTGGTAATAAGTGTCTTCGCAGAATCATGGGGTATCACTGGGATGGTTACGTGTCAAATCAGCGATTGCACCGTGAGACTGAATATAGGCCTATTACCTGCATAGTCCGTCAGCGCCAACTTCGGCTCTATGGGCATGTGGCACGCTACCCTGAAACCGATCCTTCCCATCGGGTTGTATCTGTAAGAGACAATCCGGCGTGGAGGAGGCCAAGGGGGCGCCCACAAGGCTCGTGGCTTGGGCAAGTTGATGTTTCTTGTCGAGAGCTGCTTGGTATGGGAAAGGAGCCTGCATGGGAATTCGCGCGTGGTGACCCCCGGGACTGGCGTCGTAGGGTGGGCGAGGCGACGCGCCCCCCGGCGTATGCCCCCAATGATTGATTGATTGATAAGTAAAACTACTTGTATATATACAATAACGCTACAGTTTACAAGAAACTATGAAAAACGCTTGCAATATACCGTTATATCATAATAAATAACCTCTTACTCTTCTTTTTTATAGCTTAATGCAATGTAAGCTCCTTATAGGTGAAATTATTCTAAAAAAAGGATTGTATACATCAATTTGTAGAAAAACAGCTATATATCACCAATAACTAGCTAAAATCATTGAAAAGAACTCATTTTCAGGGTATAAAGCATTATCGTAAGGTAAATTCCTTCTATTTATCATATAACACTACAATTTACAAGGGACTATAAAAAACACGTGTAATATAAAATTGTATCACAATATAGTCTCAAACTCCTATTATAAGCTTACAGTACTTTAAAATAGCATTTTCTAACGAAAACAACTATATTACCACATTTTGAACTTCTATATCAAAAAAAGGGCTGAATAATGTCAATTTTCGAGATTTTTTAGCCCTTCAAAAATACATTAAAACCCTTGAAAAAACGTTGTTTTTAAGATTAAAATTGATACCTAAATTTCATGAAAAATACATATTTTAAGCTCATAATATTGATATATATAGTTGTGTAAAAGTGCTGCATAATGTCAAATTTCGACCTTTTTTAGCCCTTCAAAAATACATTAAAATACTTGAAAAAATGTTGCTTTTAAGATTAAAATTGATACCTAAATTTCATGAAAAATACATATTTTTAGCTCATAATATTGTAAAATAGAGTTGTGTAAAAGTGCTATATAATGTAAATTTTCGACATTTTTTAACCCTTCAAAAATACATTAAAACACTTGAAAAAACGTTGTTTTTAGGATTAAAATTATTACCTAAATTACATGAAAAATACATATATTAAGCTCATAATATTGTAAAATATAGTTGTGTAAAAGTGCTGAATAATGTCAAATTTCGACATTTTTTTGCCCCTCCAAAATAAATTAAAATCTTTGAAAAAACGTTGTTTTTAAGATTAAAATTGATACCAAAACTTCATGAAAAATACATATTTTAAGCTCATAATAATGTAAAATATAGTTGTATAAAAGTGCTGAATAATGTCAAATTTCGACATTTTTTAGCCCATCAAAAATACATTAAAACACTTGAAAAAACGTTGTTTTTAAGATTAAAATTGATACCTAAATTTCATAAAAAATACATATTTTTAGCTATTAATATTGTAAAATATTGTTGTAGCAAATATCAAAAGCGATTTAGCTACCGATATAAAGGAATATACTTCAATTTGTAGAAAAAAACAGCTCTTTACTGATAACTAGCTAAAATCATTGAAAACACTACATTTTATGTGTTTATAGCAATGTGATAAGTAAAACTACTTGTATATAATAACGCTACAGTTTACAAGATATATGAAAAACGCTTGCAATATATCGTTATATCACAATAAATAACCTCTTACTCTTCTATTTTATTGCTTAATGCAATGTAAGCTACTTATAGGTGAAATTATTCTAAAAAAAAGGAGTGTATACTTCAATTTGTAGAAAAACAGCAATATAACACCGATAACAAGCTAAACTCATTGAAAAGAACACATTTTGAGGGTATAAAGCATTATCGTAACGTAAATTCCTCCTATTTATGATATAACACAACAATTTACAAGAGACTATGAAAAACACGTGTAATATACAATTGTATCACAATGTAGAGTCTCAAACTCCTATTATAAGCTTACAGTAGTTTAAAATAGCATTTTCTAACGAAAACAAATATAATATACATTTTGAATTTCTCTATAAAAAAAAAGGCTCAATAATGTCAATTTTCGACATTTTTTAGCCTTTCAAAAATACATTAAAACACTTGAAAAAACGTTGTTCTTAAGATTAAAATTAATACCTAAATTTCATGAAAAATTCATATTTTAAGCTCATAATATTTTAAAATATATTTGTGTAAAAGTGCTGAATAATGTCAAATTTCGACATTTTTTATCCTTTCAAAAATACATTAAAATACTTGAAAAAATGTTGTTTTTAAGATTAAAATTGCGACCTAAATTTCATAAAAAATACATATTTCTAGCTATTAATTTTGTAAAATATAATTGTAGCAAATATCAAAAGCTATTTAGCTACAGATATAAAGAAATATACTTCAATTTGTAGAAAAAAACAACTCTTCACTGATAACTTGCTAAAATCATTGAAAATCCAACATTTTATGGGTTTATATCAATATGAAAAGTAAAACTACTTGTATATATATACAATAACGCAACAGTTTACAAGAAACATCGAAAAACGCATGCAATATACCGTTATATCACAAATAAATAACTTCTTACTCTTCTATTTATTAGCTTAATGTAATGTAAGCTACTTATAGGTGCAATTTATTCCAAAAAAAGTGTTGTATATTTGAATTTGTAGGAAAACAGCTATATATCACCGATAACTAGCTAAAATCATTGAAAAGAACACATTTTGAGGATATAAAGCATTATCATAAGTTAAATTCCTTCTATTTATGATATAACACTACATTATACAAGAAACTATGAAAAACACGTGTAATATACAATTGTATCACAATAGAGATTCTCAAAAAATTATTGTAAGCTTACAGTACTTTAAAATAGCATTTTCTAATGAAAACAATTATTTAACCACAATTTGAATTTCTCTATCAAAAAAAGGGCTGAATAATGTCAATTTTCGATATTTTTTAGCACCTCAAAAATACTTTAAAACACTTGAAAAAACGTTGTTTTTATGATTAAAATTAATAAGGGTTTTCTCAAACCTTTTAGCTAGTTATCAGTGATATATAGCTGTTTTCCTACAAATTGATGTATAAAATCCTCTTTTTAGAATAATTTGGTCCTATAAGTAGCTTACATTACATTAAGCTATTAAATAGAAGAGTAAGAGGTTATTTATTGTGATATAACGGTATATTGCAAGGGTTTTTCATAAGTTCTTGTAAACTGTAGCGTTATTGTATATATACAAGTAGTTTTACTTATCATATTGCTATAAACCCATAAAATGTTGTGTTTTCAATGATATTAGCTATTTATCGGTGATATATAGCTGTTTTCCTACAAATTGAAGTATACAATCCTTTTTTTAGAATAATTTGCACCTATAAGTAGCTTACATTTAATTAAGCTATTAAATAAAAGAGTAAGAGGTTATTTATTGTGATATAACGGTATATTGCAAGCGTTTTTCATAGTTTCTTGTAAACTGTAGCGTTATTATATATATACAAGTAGTTTTACTTATTATATTGCTATAAACCCATAAAATGTAGTGTTTTCAATGATTTTAGCTAGTTATAAGTGATATATAGCTGTTTTCCTACAAATATAAGTATAAAATCCTCTTTTTAGAATAATTTGCACCTACAAGTAGCTTACATTACATTAAGCTATTAAATAGAAGAGTAAGAGGTTATTTATTGTGATATAATGGTATTTTGCAAGCGTTTTTCATAGTTTCTTGTAAACTGTAGCGTTATTGTATATATACAAGTAGTTTTACTTATCATATTGCTATAAACCCATAAAATGCAGTGTTTTCAATGATATTAGCTATTTATCGGTGATATATAGCTGTTGTCCTACAAATTGAAGTATACAATCCTTTTTTTTAGAATAATTTGCACCTATAAGTAGCATACATTATATTAAGTTATTAAATAGAAGAGTCAGAGGTTATTTATTGTGATATAACGGTATATTGCAAGCATTTTTCATAGTTTCTTCTAAACTGTAGCGTTATTGTATATATACAAGTAGTTTTACTTATCATATTGCTATAAACCCATAAAATGTAGTGTTTTACAATGATATTAGCTATTTATCGGTGATTTACAGCTGTTTTCCTAAAAATTGAAGTATAAAATCCTCTTTTTAGAATAATTTGCACCTATAAGTAGCTTATATTACATTAAGCTATTAAATAGAAGAGTAAGAGGTTATTTATTGTAATATAACGGTATATTGCAAGCGTTTTTCATAGTTTCTTCCAAACTGTAGCGTTATTGTATATATGTATACAAGTAGTTTTACTTATTGTATTGCTATAAACCCATAAAATGTAGTGTTTTCAATGATTTTAACTAGTTATCAGTGATATATAGCTTTTTTCCTACAAATTGAAGTATAAAATCCTCTTTTTAGAATAATTTACACCTATAAGTAGCTTACATTACATTAAGCTAATAAATAGAAGAGTAATAGGTATTTATTGTGATATAACGGTATTTGCAAGCGTTTTTCATAGTTCTTGTAAAACTGTAGCGCTATTGTATATGTACAAGTAGTTTTACTGATCATATTGCTATAAACCCAAAAAATGTAGTGTTTTCAATGATTTTAGCTAGATATCAGTAAAGAGTGGTTTTTTTCTACAAATTGAAGTATATTTCTTTATATCTGTAGCTAAATAGCTTTTTATATTTATTACAACTATATTTTACAAAATTAATAGCTAGAAATATGTATTTTTCATGTATTTAGATATCAATTTTAATCTTAAAAACAATGTTTTTGCAAGTATTTTAATGTATTTTTGAAATGCTAAATAATGTCGAAATTTGACATTATTCAGCACTTTTACACAACTATATTTTACAATGTTATGAGCTAAAAATATGTATTTTTCATGATATTTTGGTATCAATTTTAATCTTAAAAACAACGTTTTTTCAAGTGTTTTAATTGTATTTTGAAAGCCTAAAAATGTCGAAATTTGACATTATTCAGCACTTTTACGCAACTATATTTTACAATATTATGAGCTTAAAATATGTATTTTTCATGAAATTTATGTACCAATTTTATTCGTAGAAACAACGTTTTTTCAAGTGTTTTAATGTATTTTTGAAGGGCTAAAAAATGACGAAAATTGACATTATTCAGCCCTTTTTTTGATACAGAAATTCTAAATTTGGAATTATAGTTGTTTTCGTTAGAAATTTCTATTTTAAACTACTGTAAGCTTATAATAGGAGTTTGAGACTATATTGTGATACAATTGTATATTATACGTGTTTTTCATAGTTTCTTCTTAATTGTAGTTTTATATCATTAATAGAAGGAATTTACCTTATGATAATGTATTATACCCTCAAAATGTGTTCTTTTCAATGATTTTACCTAGTTATGGTGATATATAGCTGTTTTCCTACAAATTGAAGTTAACAATCCTTTTTTTAGAATAATTTGCACCTATAAGTAGCTACATTACATTAAGCTAATAAATAAGAGGAGTAAGAGGTTATTTATTGTGATATAACGGTATATTGCAAGCGTTTTTCATAGTTTCTTGTAAACTGTAGCGTTATTGTATATATAAAAGTAGTTTTACTTATCATATTGCTATAAACCCATAAAATGTAGTGTTTTCAATGATATTAGCTATTTATCGGCGATATATAGCTGTTTTCCTACAAATTGAAGTATAAAATCCTCTTTTTAGAATAATTTGCACCTATAAGTACCTTACATTACATTAAGCTATTAGATAGAAGAGTAAGAGGTTATTTATTGTGATATAACGGTATATTCCAAGCGTTTTTCATAGTTTCTTCCAAACTGTAGCGTTATTGTATATATACAAGTAGTTTTAATTATTATATTGCTATAAACCCATAAAATGTAGTGTTTTCAATGATTTTAGCTAGTTATCAGTGATATATAGCTTTTTTCCTTCAAATTGAAGTATAAAATCCTCTTTTTAGAATAATTTGCACCTATAAGTAGGTGACATTACATTAAGCTAATAAATAGAAGAGTAATAGGTTATTTATTGTGATATAAAGGTATATTGCAAGCGTTTTTCATAGTTTCTTGTAAACTATAGCGCTATTGTATATATACAAGTAGTTTTACTGATCATATTGCTATAAACCCATAAAATGTAGTGTTTTCAATGATATTAGCTATTTATCGGTGATATATAGCAGTTTTCCTACTAATTGAAGTATAAAATCCTCTTTTTAGAATAATTTGCACCTATAAGTAGCTTACATTACATTAAGCTATTAAATAAAAGATTAGGAGGTTATTTATTGTAATATAACGGTATATTATAAGCGTTTTTCATAGTTTCTTCTAAACTGTAGCGTTATTGTATATATACAAGTAGTTTTACTTATTATATTCCTATAAACCCATAAAATGTAGTGTTTTCAATGATTTTACCTAGTTATCGGTGATATATAGCTGTTTTCCTACAAATTGAAGAATAAAATCCTCTTTTTAGAATAATTTGCACCTATAAGTAGCTTACATTACATTAAGCTATTAAATAGAAGAGTCAGAGGTTATTTATTGTGATATAACGGTATATTGCAAGCGTTTTTCATAGTTTCTTCTAAACTGTAGCGTTATTGTATATATACAAGTAGTTTTACTTATTATATTGCTATAAACCCATAAAATGTAGTGTTTCCAATGATTTTAGCTAGTTATCAGTGATATATAGCTGTTTTCCTACAAATTGAAGAATAAAATCCTCTTTTTAGAATAATTTGCACCTATAAGTAGCTTACATTACATTAAGCTATTAAATAGAAGAGTAAGAGGTTATTTATTGTGATATAACGATATATTGCAAGCATTTTTCATAGTTTCTTGTAAACTGTAGCGTCATTGTATATATACAAGTAGTTTTACTTATCATATTGCTATAAACCCATAAAATGTAGTGTTTTCAATGATATTAGCTATTTATCGGTGATATACAGCTGTTTTCCTAAAAATTGAAGTATAAAATCCTCTTTTTAGAATAATTTGCACTTATAAGTAGCTTATATTATATTAAGCTATTAAATAGAAGAGTAAGAGGTTATTTATTGTGAAATAACGGTATATTGCAAGTGTTTTTCATAGTTTCTTCTAAACTGTAGCGTTATTGTATATATACAAGTAGTTTTACTTATTATATTTCTATAAACCCATAAAATGTAGTGTTTTCAATGATTTTAGCTAGTTATCAGTGATATATAGCTGTTTTCCTACAAATTGAAGTATAAAATCCTCTTTTTAGAATAATTTGCACCTATAAGTAGCTTACATTACATTAAGCTATTAAATAGAAGAGTAAGAGGTTATTTATTGTGATATAACGGTATATTGCAAGCATTTTTCATAGTTTCTTGTAAACTGTAGCGTCATTGTATATATATATACAAGTAGTTTTACTTATCATATTGCTATAAACCCATAAAATATAGTGTTTTCAATGATATTAGCTATTTATCGGTGATATACAGCTGTTTTCCTAAAAAATTGAAGTATAAAATCCTCTTTTAGAATCATTGCACCTATAAGTAGCTTATATTACATTAAGCTATTAAATAGAAGAGTAAGAGGTTATTATTGTGATATAAACGGTATATTGCAAGTATTTTTCATAGTTTTTTCTAAACTGTAGCGTTATTGTATATATACAAGTAGTTTTACTTATTATATTTCTATAAACCCATAAAATGTAGTGTTTTCAATGATTTTAGCTAGTTATCAGTGATATATAGCTGTTTTCCTACAAATTGAAGTATAAAATCCTCTTTTTAGAATAATTTGCACCTATAAGTAGGTTACATTACATTAAGCTAATAAATAGAAGAGTAATAGGTTATTTATTGTGATATAAAGGTATATTGCAAGCGTTTTTCATAGTTTCTTGTAAACTATAGCGCTATTGTATATATACAAGTAGTTTACTGATCATATTGCTATACACCCATAAAATGTAGCGTTTCAATGATTAGCTATTATCGGTGATATATAGCAGTTTTCCTACAAATTGAAGTATAAAATCCTCTTTTTAGAATAATTTGCACCTATAAGTAGCTTACATTACATTAAGCTATTAAATAAAAGATTAGGAGGTTATTTATTGTGATATAACGGTATATTATAAGCGTTTTTCATAGTTTCTTCTAAACTGTAGCGTTATTGTATATATATAAGTTGTTTTACTTATATTCCTATAAACCCATAAAATGTATTGTTTTCAATGATTTTAGCTAGTACGGTAATATAGCGTTTTACAATGAAGAATAANGGGCTTTTTTGTGTTTCAAAACTAGCGGGAAAAATTTTTTTGAAGTATAAAATCCTTTTTTGGAAAAATTTTGCAATAAGTAGCTACTTTACTTTAAGCTATTAAATAGAAGAGTAAGAGGTTATTTATTGTGATATAACGGTATATTGCAAGCGTTTTTCATAGTTTCTTGTAAACTGTAGCGTTATTGTATATATACAAGTAGTTTTACTTATCATGTTGCTATAAACCCATAAAATGTAGTGTTTTCAATGATATTAGCTATTTATCGGTGATATACAGCTGTTTTCCTACAAATTGAAGTATAAAATCCTCTTTTTAGAATAATTTGCACCTATAAGTACCTTACATTACATTAAGCTATTAGATAGAAGAGTAAGAGGTTATTTATTGTGATATAACGGTATATTGCAAGCGTTTTTCATAGTTTCTTCCAAACTGTAGCGTTATTGTATATATATACAAGTAGTTTTACTTATTATATTGCTATAAACCCATAAAATGTAGTGTTTTCAATGATTTTAGCTAGTTATCAGTGATATATAGCTTTTTTCCTACAAATTGAAGTATAAAATCCTCTTTTTAGAATAATTTACACCTATAAGTAGCTTATATTACATTAAGCTAATAAATAGAAGAGTAATAGGTTATTTATTGTGATATAACGGTATATTGCAAGCGTTTTTCATAGTTTCTTGTAAACTATAGCGCTATTGTATATATACAAGTAGTTTTACTGATCATATTGCTATAAACCCAAAAAATGTAGTGTTTTCAATGATTTTAGCTAGTTATCAGTGAAGAGTGGTTTTTTCTACAAATTGAAGTATATTTCTTTATATCTGTAGCTAAATAGCTTTTTATATTTATTACAACTATATTTTACAAAATTAATAGCTAGAAATATGTATTTTTCATGTATTTAGATATCAATTTTAATCTTAAAAACAATGTTTTTTCAAGTATTTTAATGTATTTTTGATAGGCTAAATAATGTCGAAATTTGACATTATTCAGCACTTTTACACAACTATATTTTACAATGTTATGAGCTAAAAATATGTATTTTTTCATGATATTTTGGTATCAATTTTAATCTTAAAAACAACGTTTTTTCAAGTGTTTTAATGTATTTTTGAAAGCCTAAAAAATGTCGAAATTTGACATTATTCAGCACTATAACGCAACTATATTTTACAATATTATGAGCTTAAAATATGTATTTTTCATGAACTTTATGTACCAATTTTATTCGTAGAAACAACGTTTTTTCAAGTGTTTTAATGTATTTTTGAAGGGCTAAAAAATGACGAAAATTGACATTATTCAGCCCTTTTTTTGATAGAGAATTTCTAAATTTGGAATTATAGTTGTTTTCGTTAGAAATTTCTATTTTAAACTACTGTAAGCTTATAATAGGAGTTTGAGACTCTATATTGTGATACAATTGTATATTATACGTGTTTTTCATAGTTTCTTCTTAATTGTAGTTTTATATCATTAATAGAAGGAATTTACCTTATGATAATGTATTATACCCTCAAAATGTGTTCTTTTCAATGATTTTACCTAGTTATTGGTGATATATAGCTGTTTTCCTACAAATTGAAGTTAACAATCCTTTTTTTAGAATAATTTGCACCTATAAGTAGCTTACATTACATTAAGCTAATAAATAGAAGAGTAAGAGGTTATTTATTGTGATATAACGGTATATTGCAAGCGTTTTTCATAGTTTCTTGTAAACTGAAGCGTTATTGTATATATACAAGAAGTTTTACTTATCATATTGCTATAAACCCATAAAATGTAGTGTTTTCAATGATATTAGCTATTTATCGGGGGTATAAAGTTTTTTTTCCCTAAAAATTTGAATTTAAAAAAATTCCTTTTTTTTAGAATAATTTCCCCCTATAAGTACCTTTTATTCATTAAGCTAAAAAATAAAGGGGTAAAGGTTTTTTATTTGGGGGGATATAACGGTATTTTTCCAAGCTTTTTTTTTAATAGTTTCTTTTTTTAAACTTAGTTTTTATTGTATATATACAAGTATTTTTACTTTTTAATTTGTTTAAAAACCCAAAAAAAATTGAAAGGGGTTTTCCCAAGATTTTGGGCAAAAGTTACCCAGTGAAATGGTTTTTTCCCCTTTTAAAAATTTGGGAAAGTAAAAATTCCCTTTTTTTAGCTAATTTTTAATTTATTAAAATTATTTTAAAAATTTAAATAGAAGAAAATAGGTTTTTTGATTTGATATAAAAAATTTAAAAAAAAGTTTTTTAAATATTTTTGAAAATTTAAAGGCAAAATTGTAAATTTACATTTTATGCGGGATTTTAAAAACCCCCAAAATTATTTTTCCAATGTTTTTACAAAATTTTTTTTCTGATATTGTTTTTCCAATTTAATTTAAAAAAACCTTTTTAAATTTTAATTTAATTTTTAAAACCCAAAAAATTAAATTAACTTTTAAAATTAAAAGATTTAAGGAATTATTTTAAATTTTTTTGAAGTTTTTTAAATAGTTTTTTTTTTTTTAAATTAAAGGGCCAATTTTATTAAAACAATTTTTTAATTTAAAATTTATTTTTAAAACCCTAAAATGGGGGGTTTTAAAATTTTTACCCCTTTTTTTTATAGGTTTTCCCCTAAAATTGGGAAAAAAAAAAAATTTTTTTAGAAAAATTTTCCCTATTTTAAATACTTAAGCTAAAAAAAAGGATTTAAGATTATTTTTGTGAAAAAAGGGATATTAACTTTTTCATAGTTTTTTTAAAATTGTAGTTTTATTATCAAATAAAAAAATTTTTTTAATTTTATAAAATTTAAAAACCCCAAAAATGGTTTTTTCAATGATTTACCAAATTTTTTTGGTGATATAAAGCTGTTTTCCTAAAAATTGAAGTTAAAATCCTTTTTTTAGAAAAATTTTGGGCCCCTTTTAAAAGTTTAAATTTTTACTTTAAAAGCTAAAAAAATAGAAGAGTAAGATTATTTTTTGGGTGATATAACGGTATATTGCAAGCTTTTTTCATGTTTTTTTGTAAAAGGTAGCTTATTGTATATAAAAAGTAGTTTTATTTATCATATTGCTATCCCCCAAAAAATGTAGTTTTTTCAATTATTAGCTATTTATGGGCCCGGTAAAAGGCTTTTTTCCCCCTTAAAAAGGGAAGTATAAAACCCCTTTTTTTTAGAAAAATTTTGGGGGCCCCTTTAAGGGACCTTACATTCCCTTAACCTATTAGATAGAAAGTAAGGGGGTTTATTTAGGGTGATAAAAAACGGAATTTTTCCAAGCGTTTTCATGTTTTTTCCCCCAAACGTAGCAAATTGTATTTTAAAACAATATTTTTTACTTTTTTAAAATTGCTAAAAACCCCAAAAAAATTAGTGTTTTCAATGTTTTAGCTAGTTATCAGGATAATAGTTTTTTTCCCAAAAATTGAATTTAAAACCCTTTTTTTTAGAAAATTTGCACCTATAAGAAAGCTTACATTACATTAAGCTAAAAAATAGAAGAGTAATGGGTTTATTTATTGTGTTTTAAAGGTATTTTGCAAGCGTTTTTTTTTATTTTTTCTTGTAAACAAAGGAGTTTGTTAATACAAGTATTTTTTTACTGATCATTTTGCTAAAAACCCCATAAAATGTAGGGGTTTTCAAGGGATATTAGCTATTTATGGTGATATATAGCATTTTTCCCTACTAATTAAAATTAAAAAACCCTCTTTTTGGAAAATTTTTTCCCACCTATCAAAACTTACATTAATTAAGCTTTTAAAAAAAAGATTAGGAGGTTTTTTTATTTTTGTTTAAAAAAGGGGTATATTGCAAGTTTTTTTCATAGTTTCTTCAAAACTGTAGCTTTTTTGTTAATACAAGTATTTTTAATTATTATTTTCTAAAAACCCAAAAAAGTATGTTTCCAATGTTTTTTGCATTTCCCCCTGATATTAGCTTTTTTTTCCCTCCCCAAATTTGAAAAATAAAAATCCCCCCTTTTTAAAATTTTTTTTTGCACCTATAAGTAGTTTTACATTACATTAAGCTATTAAAAGAAGAGTAAGATTTTATTTTTTGTGATATAAGGGGATATTGCAACATTTTTATTTTTTTTCTTGAAAACTGTAGCGTATTGTATAATACAAGTAGTTTACTTATCATTTTGTTTATAAACCCATAAAATGAAATTTTTTTTAAATTGATATTAGCTATTTATCGGTGATATACGCTTTTTTTCCAAAAAAATTAAAGAAAAAAATCCTCGTTTTTAGAATAATTTGCACCTATAAAAAGTTTATATTATTAAGCTTTTAAATGGGAAGGAGAAAGAGCTTATTTTTTGGGTTGATAAAAACGGTATTTTTAAAACTTTTTTCTTTAAGTTTCTTGAAAACCTGTACGTTTTTGGGTTAATATACAAGTATTTTACTTATCATGTTGTTTAAAAAAACCCTTTTAAAAATGTAGTGTTTTCAATAAATATTAGCTTTTTAAATGGTGGTTGATTTTATAGCTTTTTCCCCTAAAAATTTAAAAGTTTTAAAATCCTTTTTTTTTAGAAAAATTTTGCACCTAAAAGAAACCTTACATTAAACGTTAAAAAAGGTTTTTTAGGAAAAAGAAGAATTTTTAAGAAAGGTATTTTTTTGTGATATAAACGTTTTATTTTTTTTGCAAAACCCTTTAAAAATTAGTTTTTCAAATTTAGCTTTTTTGTATATATTTTTTTTTTAAAATTTAAAGTTTTTTTTTTAAAATATTGTAAACCCCATAAAAGTTATTTTTAATTTTTTAAAAAAAGAAAAAGGTTTTTAGTGATGGAATATAAGCTTTTTTCTCCAAAAATTCCCAAGTAATAAAAATTTTTTTAGATAATTTTAAACCCCCAAAAAGTAGTTTTTAAAATTAAAGCAAATTAAAAAAAAAGAGTGGTTTTTTTTTCCCCTAAATTTGAAGGGTTTTTTCTTTTTCTGAAAACAAAATACCCTTTTTATATTTTTTTACAAAAAATTTTTACGAATTAAAAACCCCAAAAAAAAAATGTATTTTTCCTGAATTTAGAAAATTTTTTAATCTTAAAAAGGGGTTTTTCAAAATTTTTTAAGGTATTTTTTAAATTTTTGCAAATTTTGGCTTTTTAAATTTTAAACAACTAAAATTTTTAAAAAATTTAAATAGCTAAAAATATGTTTTTTTTCATGTTTTTAAAAAATAAATTTTAATTTTAAAAAACCCAATTTTTTTTTCAATTTTTTATGTTTTTTTTAAAAGGGAAAAAAAATGTCGAAATTTCCCTTTATTAAAAACATTTTTAAACAAATATTTTTACAATTTATGAGTTTAAAAAATATGTATTTTTATAAAATTTATTAAAATTTTTAAATTCTTAGAACAATTTTTTTTCAAAGTTTTTTTTAATGTTTTTTTTAAAAGGCCAAAAAAATTTCAAAAATTTGACATTATTCCCCCCTTTTTTTAAAAACGGGTTTTTATATTTTTTCCCAAATTTTTTTTTTAAATTGAAGTTTAAAAGGGAGTTTGAAAAATTTTTTGTAACCAATTTTTTAAAAACCTTTTTTTTTAAATTTTTTTTAAATTTGTATTTTTGAAAAGGGGGAAAAAAATGAGAAAATTTGAATTATTACCCCTTTTTTTTTTGTTTTAAGAGGGAAAATTTTTTTAATTTTTTGGAATTAAAATTTTTTTTTAAAAAATTTTCCCCTATTTTTAAAAATTACAAAAAGTTTAATAAAAAAAAAATTTGAGATTTATTGTGAAAAGGTATATTAAGGTTTTTATAGTTTCTTTTAAATTGGGGTTTTTATTTTAATAAAGGTTTTTCCCTTAAATAAAATTGTTTTAAAACCCTAAAATGTTTTTTTTCCCAATGATTTTAAAATTTAATGGTGATAAAAGGGCTTTTTTCCCTACAAATTGAAGTTTAAAACCCCTTTTTTAGAATAATTTGCACCTATAAGTATTTAAAAAAAATTAAAAACATTAAGCTAAAAAATAAAAAGTAAGAGGTTATTTATTGTAAAATTAACGGTAATTCCAAGCTTTTTTTTCATATTTTTTGTAAACTGTGCGTTATTGTATAAAATACAAGTAGTTTTACTTTTATTTTCCTAAAAAACCCAAAAAAATTTTTAGTTTTTTTCCAAGGGGTTTTTTTGGGGCTATTTATCGTGTATATATTTTTTTTTTCCAAAAAAATTTGGAATTTATAAAATCCTTTTTTAGAAAAAATTTTTCCCACCTATAAGTAGTTACTTAAAATTAAGCAAATTAAAAAAAGAAGTTAAAGGTTTTTTATTGTGATAAAAAGGTATTTAAAGCTTTTTTCCCCTTTTAGTTTTTTTAAATTTAAAAGCTTTTATTGTTTTATATCCCAAAGTTTTTATGATATTTTTCTAAAAACCCCATAAAATTTAGTTTTTTCAATAAATTTTAGCTATTTATCTTTGATATATAGCTTTTTTCCCACAAATTGAAGATAAAACCCTTTTTTTTTAGAAAATTTGCACCTATAAGTAGTTACATTACTTAAAGCAAATTAAATAAAAGTTTAAAAGGGGGTTTAAATTTTATTGTAATAAAAAGGTATTTTTAAAGCGTTTTTCATATTTTTCTTTAAACTTACCTTTTTTTGTATATTTTACAAGTAGTTTTTACTTTTATTTCCTAAACCCAAATAAAAGTGTTTTTTTTCAATGATTTTACCTATTTATGGGTTGATATATAGCTTTTTTCCCCACAAATTAAAGAAAAAAAATCCTTTTTTTTAGAATTTTTGGCCCCTATAAGTAGCTTACATTACATTAAGTATTAAAAAAAAAGAGTAGGGGGTTTTTTTAAAAATTGTAAATAAGGGTTAATTAAAGCTTTTTTTTCATAGTTTTTTCCCCAAACTTTTACGTTATTTTTAATATATACAGTTTTTACTTATTTAATTCCTATAAACCCATAAAATGTGGGTGTTTTCAATGTTTTTTACTATTTATCGGTGTTAATAATTTTGGTTTTCCTACAAATTAAAGAATAAACCCCTCTTTTAGAATAATTTGCCCCTTTAAGTGGGCTTCATTACTTTAAAGCTATTAAATGGGAAAGAGTAGGGGTTTAAATTTATTTTTGATTAACTTATTGCAAGCTTTTGGCATAGTTTCTTGTAAACTGTAGCGTCATTGTATATTACAAGTAGTTTTTACTTACATATTGCTTAAACCCAAAAATGTAGTTTTTTTCAATGATTTTGTTTTTATCGGTGATATAAGCTGTTTTCCAAAAAATTGAAGTAAAAAAAATTCCTTTTTTTAGAATAATTTGCACCTTTTAAGTAACTTATTAACATTAAGCTATTCATAGAAGAGAAAGGGGTTTATTTATTGTGTTATACCGGTAAAAATTGCAACGTTTTTCATAGTTTCTTGTAAACTGAAAAGCGTTATTTTAATATAAAAAGGGTATTTTTACTTATCATGTTCCCTTTTAAACCCATAAAATGTAGTTTTTTTTAAATGATTTTGCTATTATCGGTGATTTTTAAAAAAAAAGCTTTTTTCCCTAAAAAATTAAAAGTATAAAATCCTCTTTTAGAATAATTTGCACCCTATAAGTACCTTATTTTTAACTTTAAAGCAAAATTAATGAAGAGAAAAGAGGTTTTTTTATTGTGATAAAACGGTATTTTTAAAGGGCGTTTTTCATAGTTTTTTTTAAAACTTTTAGCGTTTTTGAAAAATATACAGTATTTTTAAATTATTATATTGCTATAAACCCAAAAAAAAGAGTTTTTTTCCCATGGTTTTAGCTATTTTTCAGTGAATTTTATTTTTTTCTAAAAATTAAAGTATAAAACCTTTTTTAAAAGGGTAATTTGCACCAAATAAGTGCTTACATTCCCTTTTAAGCTAATATATAGAAGATAAAGGTTTTCTTTGGTGAAAAAAAACGGTATATTGCAAGCTTTTTTCCCATATTTTTCTTGAAAAACTGTGGGCGCTATTGTATTATACAATTTTTTTTAACGGGATCATATTGCTATAAAAAAAAAAAAATGTAGGGGTTTTAAAGGATTTTAGCAGATATCAGTAAAGGGGGGTTTTTTTTTTCTACAAATTAAAGTATATTTTTTTTATATCTGTAGTTTAAAATAGCTTTTTATATATGCAAAACCCAAATTTTACAAAATTAATAGCTAGAAATATGTTTTTTTCCCTTTGAAAATTTGGGTTTACAATTTTAATCAAAAAACAATTTTTTTTTCAAGTTTTTTAAATTTAATGTATTTTTAAAAGGGGCTAAAAAAATGTCGAAATTTGACATTTTTCGCACTTTTACAAAAACTATTTTTTTTAAAAAGTTTATAAAGCTAAAATATGTTTTTTTTCAGGATATTTTTTTATAAATTTTTAAAATTTTAAAAAACAACTTTTTTTAAAGTTTTTAAATGTTTTTTTTAAAAGGGCCTAAAAAATTTCGAAATTTGACTTTAAATTCAGCCTATAACGCAACTTTTTTTTACAATATTATGATTTAAAAAATATGTATTTTTCATAAAAATTTTTTATTTACCAATTTTATTGGTAAAAACAACGTTTTTTAAATTTGGTTTTTAAATGTTTTTTTGAAGGGCTAAAAAAATGACAAAAATTTGGACATTTTTGGGCCCTTTTTTTGTTTAGAAAAATTCCCAAATTTGGAATTATAGTTTTTTTCGTTAAAATTTAATTTTAAACTACTGTAAGCTTATAATGGGAAATTTTGAGACCCCTTATTGGGGAAAACAAGGGGTATATTATCGTTTTTTTTCATTTTTCCCTTCTTAATTGTAGTTTTATATCATTAATAGAAAAAAATTTCCCTTAGGGAAATGTTTATACCCTCAAAATGTTTCTTTTCAATTTTTTTTACCTATTTTTGGTGATATATGCTTTTTTCCCCTTACAAAGGGGAAGTTAACAATCCTTTTTTAAAATTTTTTTGGGCCCCTAAAAGTAGTTTCCCAATTACTTTTAAGTTTAAAAAAATAAAAGGTAAGAGGTTTTTATTTGTATAACGGTTATTGCAAGCTTTTTTCCCTAGTTTTTTTGAAAACGGGAGAGCTATTTTAAAATATAAAACAGTTTTCTGTCATATTCCCTAAAAAAAACCCAAAAAATTAGTTTTTTTCCAAGGAAAATTACTATTTATCGGTGATATAACATTTTTTCCTACTTTTTTGAAGTTAAAACCTTTTTTTTAGAATATTTCCCAACCTATAAGTGCTTACATTACATTAAGCTTTTAAAAAAAAGGGATTAGGGGTTATTTTTTGGGTAATATAACGGTAAAATTAAAAGGGCGTTTTTCATATTTTTCTTTTTTTAAAACTGTAACGTTTTTTTATATATACGATTTTTTTTAAATTTAATTATTTTCCCTAAAAACCCAAAAATTTATTTTTTTCCAATGTTTTTTAAACCTTTTTTTACCCGGGTGATATATACTTTTTTCCTACAAATTAAAGAAAAAATCCTCTTTTTTAGAAAAATTTTTGCACCTTTTTATTTAAATGGGTTTGAAAAATTTTTAAAATTAGTTAAAATTACTTTAAAGGCTATTAAATAGAAGACTCAGAGGTTCTTTTTTGGGTGTTTAAAACCCCGGTATTTTTGCAAGCTTTTTTTTCATATTTTTCTTGTAAACTTAGCTTTTATTTATATATAAGTATTTTTTTTAACTTATCATGTTGCAAATCCCCCAATAAAATTTAGTGTTTTCAATTATTTTAGCTATTTATCGGTGATATATAGCTTTTTTCCTCCAAATTTAAGTAAAAAATCCTCTTTTTAGAATAATTTGCACCTATAATTACCTTACATTACTTAAGCTATTAGATAAAAATTTTAAGAGGGGTTTTTTATTGTGATAAAAACGGATATTCCCAAAGCTTTTTTTCTTTATTTTTCCTTCTAAACGGGTACTTTTATTGTATAAACAAGTATTTTTTCCCTTATTATTTTTCCCTAAAAAAACCAAAAATAATTGTTTTCAATTTTTTTAGCTAGTTATCAGTGATAAAAAAATAGCGGGGTTTTTTCCTACAAATTAAAGAAAAAAAATCCTTTTTTTTAGAAAAATTTTGGACCAAATTTGTACCCACTTTACATTAACTATTAAATGAAGAGTAAAAGGTTTTTTAATTGTGATAAAAAGGGAAATTTTGAAAGTTTTTTTTCATATTTTTCCCCCTAACTGTAGGGGCATTTTATATATACAAAAAAAGTTTTCCCCTTATCATCTTGCTATAAACCCATAAAATGTAGTTTTTTTCAATGAAAATTAGTTTTTTATGGGTTTTATATAAAGCTTTTTTTTCCAAAAAAATTAAAAGTATAAAATCCTTTTTTTTAGAAAAATTTGAAAATAAATTTGGGTTACATTACTTTAAGTTTTTAAAATAGAAGAGAAAAGGGGTTTAATTTATTGTGATATAACGGTATATTGCAAGCTTTTTTAATAGTTTTTTGAAAACTGTAGCGTCATTGTATATATAAAAGGGGATTTTTTACTTAAATTTTGCTAAAAAACCCATAAAATGTAGTTTTTTAAATGATATTACTTTTTATCGGTGATTACAGCTTTTTTCCCCCAAAAAAATTAAAAGAATAAAACCCTCTTTTAGAATAATTTGCACCTTTTAAATAGCTTATTTTAAACATTAAGCTATTAAATAAAAGAGAAAAGAGGTTATTTATTTTTGATAAAACGGTAATTGAAAGCTTTTTTTTCATATTTTCTTGTAAACTGTAGCGCTTTTTGTATATAAAAAGTAGTTTTACTGATCATTTTTGCTAAAAAAAACCCAAAAAAAATTTTGGGTTTTTTAAATGTTTTTTAAGGTAGATATCATTTAAAGGTTTTTTTTTTTTCTAAAAATTAAATATTTTTCTTTTATCTGTAGCTAAATGCTTTTTATTTTATTACAACAAATTTTTTAAACAAAAATTAATACTAGAAATATGTATTTTTCATGAAATTTAAAATATCAATTTTAATCCAAAAAAACAATTTTTTTTTTTAAAATTTATTTTAATGTTTTTTTGAAAGGCTAAATAATGTGGGAATTTTTTGGACTTATTCAGCACTTTTAAAAAAACTATTTTTTTTACAATTTATGAGTTTAAAATTATGTTTTTTTTTATGTATTTTGGTATAAATTTTAAATTTTAAAAAAACAACTTTTTTTTAAAGGGTTTTTTAATGTTTTTTTAAAAACCCTTTAAAAAAATGTCGAAATTTTGACATTTTTCACCATTTTTAACGGAACTATATTTTACAAATTATGAGTTTAAAAAATATGTTTTTTTTAAATTAAATTTATGTACCAATTTTATTCGTAGAAACAACTTTTTTTTTCAAGTTTTTTAAAAGGGTATTTTTAAAGGGCAAAAAAATGACAAAAATTGACATTATTCACCCCTTTTTTTTGATAGAAAAAATTTCAAAATTTTTGGAAAATTATTTTGTTTGCTTTTAAAATTTTCTTTTTTAAAAACTCCCGGGAAGCTTAAAATTGGATTTTTGAGACTTTTAAAATTTTTGATAAAATTTGGGTATTTTTTACGTTTTTTTTTCATAGTTTCTTTTTTAAATTTGTAGTTTTATATCATTAATAAAAGGGGAATTTACCTTATGAAAATTTGTATTAAAAACCCTCAAAAATGTGTTTTTTCCAATGATTTTACCTATTTAAATTTGGTAAAATATATAGCTTTTTTTTTAAAAATTTGGGAATTTAAACTTTTTTTTTTTTTAGAAAAATTTTGGCACCTATAAAGTATTTAAATTAAGCTAAAAAAATGAAGAGTGGGGGTTTATTATTGGGATACAACGGTTATTGAAGCGTTTTTTTTAAAGTTTCTTGTAAACGTAGCTTTTTATTGTATATTTTACAAGTATTTTAAAATTTATAATTTTCTAAAAACCCCTTTAAAATGTAGGGGTTTTAAAATGTTTTTAAGGCTAGTTATAAATTGATATTTTGGGTTTTTTTCCCTAAAAAATTTGGAAAGTAAAAAACCCTTTTTTTAGAAAAATTTTGCCCTTTAAAATTAGTTTACATTACTTTAAAGCTAAAAAATAGGGAGTAATGGTTATTTATTGTTATAAAAAGGTATATTGAAAAAACGTTTTCATATTTTTCTTGAAAACAAATAGGGGCTTTTGGGATATATAAAAGTAGTTTTTTTATCATATTGCTATAAACCCATAAAAGTAGTTTTTTTCAATGATATTACTATTTATCGGTGTAATAGCATTTTTTCCCACAAATTTTGAAGTATAAAATCCTCTTTTAGAATAATTTGCACCAAAGTAGTTTACATTACATTAAGCTATTAGATAGAAGAGTAAGAGGTTATTTATTGTGATATAACGGTATATTGCAAGCGTTTTTCATAGTTTCTTCTAAACTGTAGCGTTATTGTATATATACAAGTAGTTTTACTTATTATATTGCTATAAACCAAAAATAATGTGTTTTCAATTATTGTACCTAGTTATCAGTGATATATAGCTGTTTTCCTACAAATTGAAGTATAAAATCCTCTTTTTAGAATAATTTGCACCTATAAGTAGCTTACATTACATTAAGCTATTAAATAGAAGAGTAAGAGGTTATTTATTGTGATATAACGGTATATTGCAAGCATTTTTCATAGTTTCTTGTAAACTGTAGCGTCATTGTATATATACAAGTAGTTTTACTTATCATATTGCTATAAACCCATTAAATGTAGTGTTTTTAATGATATTAGCTATTTATCGGTGATATACAGCTGTTTTCCTACAAATTGAAGTATAAAATCCTCTTTTTAGAATAATTTGCACCTATAAGTACCTTACATTACATTAAGCTATTAGATAGAAGAGTAAGAGGTTATTTATTGTGATATAACGGTATATTGCAAGCGTTTTTCATAGTTTCTTCCAAACTGTAGCGTTATTGTATATATATACAAGTAGTTTTACTTATTATATTGCTATAAACCCATAAAATGTAGTGTTTTCAATGATTTTAGCTAGTTATCAGTGATACTGGTAATGTGTATACAGTATAGTTTCTTGCACCTATAAGTGATTTGCAACTCACTATGATTTTGGGTTTCATAACCCAAAAAATGTAGTGTTTTCAATGATTTTAGCTAGTTATCAGTGAAGAGTGGTTTTTTCTACAAATTGAAGTATATTTCTTTATATCTGTAGCTAAATAGCTTTTTATATTTATTACAACTATATTTTACAAAATTAATAGCTAGAAATATGTATTTTTCATGTATTTAGATATCAATTTTAATCTTAAAAACAATGTTTTTTCAAGTATTTTAATGTATTTTTGAAAGGCTAAATAATGTCGAAATTTGACATTATTCAGCACTTTTACACAACTATATTTTACAATGTTATGAGCTAAAAATATGTATTTATCATGATATTTTGGTATCAATTTTAATCTTAAAAACAACGTTTTTTCAAGTGTTTTAATGTATTTTTGAAAGCCTAAAAAATGTCGAAATTTAACATTATTTAGCACTTTAACGGAACTATATTTTACAATATTATGAGCTTAAAATATGTATTTTTCATGAAATTTATGTACCAATTTTATTCGTAGAAACAACGTTTTTTCAAGTGTTTTAATGTATTTTTGAAGGGCTAAAAAATGACGAAAATTGACATTATTCAGCCCTTTTTTTGAAAGAGAAATTCTAAATTTGGAATTATAGTTGTTTTCGTTAGAAATTTCTATTTTAAACTACTGTAAGCTTATAATAGGACTTTGAGACTCTATATTGTGATTCAATTATATATTATACGTGTTTTTCATAGTTTCTTCTTAATTGTAGTTTTATATCATTAATAGAAGGAATTTACCTTATGATAATGTATTATACCCTCAAAATGTGTTCTTTTCAATGATTTTACCTAGTTATTGTGATATATAGCTGTTTCCTAAAAATTTGAAGTTAA